>OX451216.1:124610354-124775695 GCA_949628195.1 Phasia obesa
GGTTTTGAAGTAATACCATCTTGTTCCGTATAACTTTAGGCTACAGAATAACTAAACAATTTATGTGAATTCTTAATCCTAGAAAAAAAAACAAATTGGTGATCGGGATGACAAAGGATCTTTTACAAAATCATATACCCAGAAAAAATTTTTGCACCAATTAAAGGTGTTAATTAGTAATAAATTAAAGTTCAATTAGTTTTTTAATTGATTCAATTATATATTTGTTTAAAAGAAACCCAAAAAATTTACTAATTATATTAATTATTGAATGAAATAATTATTTAATAAAACCTTAATCTGAAAATAATTAAAACCCTTACATAGAGCAAATATTTTTTTCTGTGTATAGTATGTGTTTCAGAAAATGGCAAGTTTGAAAAGATAACGGTCAAATCCAAGTCTTTTGTTCAGGTGTTTCAAGTGCTGGCATTAGTTCTACTATAAAGATTTCAGCCTGTCGACTGGTAACTTTTGATCTTCTTTCGCATCTTAGAGTCTATTGTAATTGCTAAAATATGTCTAATTTAATACAATTGTTTGTGGCCCTAATCCTAATGCTAGTCATTGCTGGATATTTATACACAATGTGCGCCTTTGTTTCAGCCTCCTCGTTATCATTGACTTTTTTATGTCTCCTTGAAGTGTCCCTGAGACTACTATTCAGCCAAAGGTATGTCGATATCCAAGGTACTTTTTGGACTTTCTGATAAAGTGAAAATTGAAAATAATTATACTAAAGGGTGATTCATTTCGATGCACTTTTTTCTATAGCCTTTTTTGACAGATCACGTGTGAGTCGTGTCATGCTGTCGTGTTATTTTTGTTTAGTATTGTTTGGCATTTCATAATGAAAACACTTACGCCTGAATCGCTTCGCTCTTGAAAAGTTCCAAGAAGATTTGACGTTTTCGAGGTAAATTTTGTTTAGCGATGAGGCCCATTTCTGGCTCAATGGGTATGTAAACAAACAAAATTGCCGCATTTTGTACGACGAGCAATCTGAAGAGATTCAAGAGTTGCCACTTCATCAAAAACAACGGTTTGGTGTGGTTTGTGGACCGGTGGAATCATCGGACCATATTTCTTTAAAAGTGATGCCGGGCTAACGTAACCGTCAATGGCGACTGTTATCGTGCCACTATAACCGACTATTTGATGCCTGAAATTGAAGCTTGAGATATCGGCGACATTTGGTTTCAGCAAGACGGCGCCACTTCCACACATCGCATCAATCAATGGATTTATTGAAAGTACATTTCGGTGAGCATATAATTGCATGTTTTGGGCCGGTCGATTGGTCACCAAGATCGTGTGATATCACACCGTTAGTCTTTTTCCTGTGGGTATATGTAAAGTCTAAAGTTTATGCGGACAAATCCGCTTCGATTCAGGCCTTGGAGGAAAACGCCACGCGTGTCATTCGCCAGTTACCAGTCGAAATGCTTGAAGGAGTCATTGAAAATTGGACTCAACGGATGGGCCATCTGCGACGTAGCAACGGCCAACATTTGATAGACATAATCTTCAAAAAATAAATGCCAAAAAAACGTTCTTTCAAATGATAATAAACATTCTCTATTAAATTTGAATTTTCTGTGTTTTTTTTTTTTTTTTCTTTAAAAAAGTAGGGAATCTCGAAATATTTCTAAAAAAAGATTTTCCTACAACGAAGAGCTGAAATCTGCAAATAAATAGGAGCATCCCTGTTTCTATCATGAGGAGCCATTGTATAAATCAAAAATGATTTCTGTAAGCTTTTAACTTTCTTGTCATGTTGCCATTGTCATTCTGGATAATTTTAGGGATGCATTCGTAATATTTTTTCTTTATTTTCATTTTGTTTCTGTTACGCTAGCGAGAAGCGAATGTTTGTGGAAAACTAACTCATGTATTATGAATTTTAAAGAACATTCCCCCCAGTATTTTTATGCCACAACATGGTGCAAATATTTTATCTTGAAAGCCATTTAAAATGTTTGTATTTATGTTGCTTCTGCAGCCTTTTCTTATTTCCTCTTGTTTCTTTGCCATCTTTTACATGTGTCTTTTGTTCCAAATTTCTCTTTTTTTCATTTTTTTTTTTCAAATAAAAGAATATTATAAAAAAAAACTTTTTCACTAAGTAAAACTAACAATAGCTTTAGTGAGTCAAGTTGTTTCGTTTTATCTTCTTTCTGCAATCTAACAAAAGTACAATGGCAACATGACACAAGAACGTTGACAAAAACTGAATTTATAGAGTTTGAATAAAAGAAGGAAACTAAAATAAAGATTTGGTTGCTCCCAGTGAAAATTTAATTTTATTAAATTTCCTTTCCATTTTCACTGGTTCAAATAATTTAATAGAAACTGAAAAAAAAAATCGTTAAAAATTTTAGCATGAGAATTTACTACTGCAGTATAGAGAGAGAGAGAGAGGGAGAGAGAGAAAGAAAAAGAGAGTGAGATATTTGTAGAAGGACCATTTAAAACGTTTTTTTTTTGTTTCTTCCACTTTTAAAAGCAGCAAATAATGGTCGATTGAGTTGATGGTACGAGTAAAATGATGGAAAATTTATTGCACTCAAATAAAGAAAATGAAATTAAATAAAAGTTAATTGCTAAGAGACTCTTAAATCTAATAAAAGTTTTCAATTAAAAATTTTGTAAAGAAGGAAAAAACATATACAGCAGAAGTAAGCTTTTATTGTTACTAAATTGACAAATGTTCTTGTTAGAAATACTATAATTTTTTATTGGATCACGCTTTGTGAAAAACCCCGAGTGTGTGGTGGGAATCGAACCCGCAAAAGACTAGCACACTACCTACTACTCTACCCGGACACTCTAAAGAAAAATTACTTTGTTGTTGATCCTTGTATTGTTGTATTGCAACCGTTAATCTTTTAATGCTCTCTTTATTTGCGTATTATTGCCTATAAATTATATAGTTACGAAGAACTGGTTCTAGCAAAGAGGAAACATGATGCATTAAAAGTGAAGATTCAGCTCAGCTCGTCGTGTTATACTGCGATGCAGAAGAACGGATTTTTAACTATCAGTACCACAGTACTAAGTTTTAAGACTCTTCCTGGTATACTGCTCCAGATATAGAGATACCTATGGGTACTGGGTAATCACTTAGGATGTTGCAACAAAGGTTTTATATACAATTTTATTGTTGTTTGCTTCTGTAAATGCTGCCAAGTTTTCAATATCATTAAATCGGTAAAATTGTATACTTTCACTTTATTATATCTTGAATATTTTCAAGGCTCAGGTCCTCCATGGCACCCACATTTAACAAGCTTCTGCCTGTGGTTCTAATTCCTACGCTAGCAAGTGCTGGACATTCACACATTATGTGCACTACCGTCTCAGCCTCCTCCAGGAACAGTCTCCAAGCGTCATATTCTTCGATTTACATTTTGGCTAGATGAAACTTGAAGTTTCCATGATCTGTTACTAATGCAATTATCCAGCTTATGGTGGCCTTTCTGCCCATCATGGGCTCTTTGAGCACCATTCGAGTCTGCCTACACGTAGTGGCCTCCCTCCACCTTTTCAGGTTTAATGAGTCCAACCATTGTAGAATCTTAACTGGCATTATGCTATTACCCAGCGCTGCTCTGGGTTCTGCTCTATATGGATTTATACTTGCACCAATAACTTAATTTCAAAAATATTTTATTTCGATGGTCTCAACTAGAATGGCCCTAACTCGTATTTTTTACGAAATTTATTTCTTCAGTGATTCCAATTCATTTCACACAAATACACCTCCTCACAAGAATTTATTGAAATAGTGTAAAAAATAACGCTTTTACAAGCAGTTGCACATTACAAATTACAATGCGAATAATACAGTTTTATTATGTTTTCACATTCTCCTGTAAAGTTACAATTATTTGAGTTAGGGCCTTTCCATTTGAGACCAACGATATACAGATTTTCGATATTTAATGTATAGATGTTTCAACATAGTCAACGAGACTCGTTACATTTCATAATGCATTGCCTCGACTTTTCTAAGCTTTACGCAACATAAGTTTTTCAAATAGGTTTTTATGTCGAAAAAGAAATAGCTTTGTGATCCGACTTGAATTTATTTTGAAGTTCATGTTAAATCAAAAAAAAACTAATAAAATTCTGTTCCATTAATCTATCTATATACATACATATATAAAGCACAAAATATGTTTTTTTTTTGTCTGTTTGTCGTTATTTGGGCTTCGCTCTTTCCATGGAAAGTAAATATTTACCATCGTGTTACTTGCAAACTATAGTCCTAGAATCTTTGAATTTCCTGTCATTAGCTCTCGTATACATATGCATAGTGGGCATGGTACTACCCAATATGAAAAAGTTAAAAATTTATAAATACAAGGCTTTTTGAAACCTTGAAAAAGTACGGACATAACAATTAAATATATTTTATACAGTCCTTTTAGTCACGCTTATTTTATAAAGTAATAATTAAGAAGGAAAAATATTTTTTTTTCTTTTTCTCCAAATCGTTGTGCTTGGTTTTTTTCAAAAAGTTTCAGACTGGAAAAGTTTTTCAAATATTATAAAACTCAGACAAAAATTGTAACAAATTTGTGGCTTTATACAGTGAATTCATTTTAAAATACAATTATTCAAGTGCACCACCACCACACACGTACACTTGCAATAACTCTCCTTCCCATTCAATGTTTATCACACGCACATGCTTCTGATACAGAATTCAAAATGGTATTTAATATGGATGGCGGATGTTTCGTACGTTTGCTATCAGCAAAGTCATGTACTGTGTGACAACTTTTGGTCTTGATACACGAAAAAATGTTAAATGGACCTTTTATAATGATATTTTTGTTAAATGTTAAATATAGCACATACACACACATTTGTACCAAGGACTCTTTTTTTTACACTAAATGAAACACAATATTATCGTTTTGGTATGAAAAATTAGTGAAAAGAGAATTATTTAAAGCTTGACATAAACTACCAATTCTTGTAAACACTCTACATGTAAGAGGGTGGTGATTTAATTATGGGGAAAAAAGAAATTTTAAGCAACGTTTCTATGCTAAAATTAATATACAGGATGGTGTAAATACAGGTTTTTTTAAACCAAAAGTCATAGACTGTGGATAGAATTCTAAAATTTATATAAAATTCTAATATTCTAAAATTATTGTAAAGCTCTGTAAAAGGTGTTTAAAATATATTAATAATAATGTAATTCCACAAAGTAAAAATACAAATTTTATAGGTCGATTATCGATAGCATCCCAACTTCAGTTGCCTTGTCAAAAGGCAACGCCACTAGGAAAAAAATTTGTATTATGTTGCCATAAAGTTGTCGATAATGCTATTTTGACAGTCTAGCAACTGGAAATAAATATAAACAATCAAATAGTTTTTAATAAATAAGAAAGAAAATACAAAAAAATATCTTTAAAAATGTGCCTAAACACACTCATAAATTTCATGCAAGTTTATCATCATGTTCCAACCGAAAACTGTAAATTACAACCTTCTCTTGAGCATGAAGCCTTTGGTATACCAAGCAAGTATCATACCAGCAGCTATTTTTCGACAAAATTTGAAAAGCTGGGTCCAGGTTGTGATGAAATATGTGACTATAAAAATACGGACTATTATTCGTATCATCGTTATTCCCTACTTTGCAGATGCTATGTGTGTAATTACGTGAGCAACGCAGAAAGGGGGCCATGATACTTACGTTGTCTGTATGATATGAAGAAAAATAAACTTACTTTTCAGTTTTAGTGTAGTTTTTTCTTTATAACCTGTGCACAAAATCAATAGCAAGCACAAATTTCTGGTTGCCATTTTGGCAACTAAAATTAACAAGTTTTAGTTGCCAGTTGCCATACGTAATACAATTCCGGCAACTGACAACGCAACTGAGGTTGGTTTGCAATCCATAATCAACCTATTATTTAATTTTCTAAATAATTCATATTTTGGAACAGCGCCATCTATTGCGCAACCGTGTTTAAAATATCCCGCCTTCAAAAGCATGCAGTACCTTTAAATAAGTAAAAAAAGATATTTTTGCTAAAAAAAAGTATCCTATATTGGAATCAGCATACTAAGGTACCTCCTCACAACATTTTGTTAAAATCCATCCAGTAGTTTTTACGTGATGCGAACGTAGACAGACAGGAAATGAGTTACTGTTTCATTATATGTATATTATATGTTGATATTCGATTTGGCGAGTAGTTAGAAATGTCAACTCCAGTTGACACATAATGTTTCAATAATGGGATATGTCCGATATAGCATGTCAGGCAATTGACCTGCAAGACTTTAATGGCTTCTTTTGTCGAAATTGTCCACAACCCTTACATTAATTTTGCGAAACCTTTTAAAATCGGCTATCTCGAGATCTCTTAAAAAAAAGTTCTTGATGGAATGTATTGAGTTATTTCTGACAGTGATGCAGAGTTCTTCATGATACGACATATGTATTTAAAAGAAATTTGCATACTCAGGACATCAAGAACTACAGATTTCCTAGGATTATTTCAAATGATTCAAACATGATATCATGCACATGAAAGCGCGGAAATCGCCTCATTCACAGATTATTACAGCATCCTGATAAAAAACATGTTATAAATCACGTTGTGCCTCATAGCTCCAATCTAGAACAGATTTGGCTTTAAATGTTTTTAAGTGCTTTTGTCAGTATTTATATACTCGTGGTTGTATATGAACATACATACACATGTAAATAAGGTCAGATTGTCAGTGTGTGAATGGCTAAAATAAACTTCAATGAATTTAAAATGACATTTTTAACAGAGTTTTCCCCCATTTTCTTTATGTGTCATTGCATTGATTATTTAGCGGTGACTATTAATTTAACTTGTTTTTTAACAAACGCGCATTCAAACACACTCAGTGAGAAAATCCACACAATAATGTCAATAAAAGAAAAACACTTAGCAAAAAAAGAAAACAAAAAACTTATTTTTCATATGGCTTTTATTGTACGAGAAAAATGATATGAAAACTTGAAACAAAATACGGAACGAAACCAAAAAAATTGTGGTCAATATAAAATGACTCAAATGGAAGGCAGAAAAAACTAAAACCGAACTGATAAATGATGAAAGTTTTATTTTATTACAAAAAATAAAAGAACAGAACAAAACAAAAAGCAATTGGTACAATTATTTGTGCAAATATTGTTTTAAAAAAATGTGCAAATTTACCTTTAACTATTAACAAGTTTTTTTTTTATTGAATTTCAAAAATGATGTGCTATAAAATCTTATTCGTATAGTCATTAAGAGAGAGATATTGTTGTAATAAAATGTTTTTCAAATTTAAATAAATTTAAAAAAAATATACTGACATGAAGCATTGTCCACAGGATTCAAAATTGTCAAGTTACTATGGAATGGGCATTGCATGAGGAAATATTGAAACGAAAATTAAAAATATTTTAAAAGACAAGCTTAATTTTTATTTTAGTTCTGTAAAAACATTGCCCTGTTTCTTCTCACTTTGGGTATAACAGACTTGGGGGATGTCAATTACATTTTGTAATTAATTATATTTACATGCAATTACGCAGTTACATATATGTAACTAGCTGTGCCCACATACATTGTATACGTCCTGATAATATTGTATTACTTTGAAAGTAATAAAAAACAAAATTTTAAAGCTCTTAGATATTTACTTCATATAAAGGTAACCATCCCTGAACAAATTCTAAAACTTATATAAAATTCTAAAAAGTATCGTAAAGCTCTGTAAAAGGTGTTTAAAGTATTTTAAAACCAATTTATTTCCACAGAGTAAAAATACAAATCAAATACAAGTTTTATTTAAATGGCATTTGGCAGTAAGTAGTTCATATTTTGTGAATATTTTAAAACAGCGTCATCAGTGCCTTAAACTATGCAGTACCTTTAGCTCGGTAAAAACAATCGGCGTAATTTCATTACTTTTTCTGCACTTTCTTTTGGAAATAAGATATTTTTTCGGAAAATAACAACTACAATTAATGCTAATTGGAAATCAATTATACAGCCATGTCACAGAGCTAAATTCCGTTCGGAAGTGGAATTGATTCCGTACTTTGCTTCTCTGTAAAACGAAAAAAAAAAATTTCGGAATGAAACCACTTGCAATTTGCTATGTAAAATTAATATTTTTTAGCATGTGTAGCCGCATAAACTATGCAGGACATCGTCTTATTAAAATTCTGCTACATATTTTATCAATTTACTGCTGTGATTAAAGATATTTCGGGCAATTTTGTTAAATTTTTACTGACAAATATTTTTATGCCTTTCAAAAAATTAATTTATTTAAGTATTTTAGACATTTCGTTCGTAATTGAAATTATTTCGTAGTTATCATTTCTATCGGAATGGTTTTAGCTTCTATAGATTCCGTTTGGTTTTAGTAAATCTAAAAAATACAAAACCACTTTTTATGTATTACATATTGAAACATAAGAACGAATATGACAAAACAAAAAATAGATGCTTTGAGTGATAATAAAAATTCAAGAAATAAATCTTTCAACAGTTTGTAGTCCGAAACCTCCCCTACATTCCAATACCCCAATATATATGCGCCGGCTTGCGACTGTAGGCACCAGAACAATTTTTCTGACCCAAGGTCCGACATTTTCTGCACAAATTAATGAAAACACAAGTTTTTCAAAACCAATTATTTTCTGCACAACATTGCTTGTTGAAGTATTTCGACCTTCTTAATACCAATCTAAAGACAAAAGTTTTTCACCGAATCGTCTTCTTGGGTGTTGGGTCCTATAACTTTTGGCGGACCCTGCCAATAAAAGAACATGTCCTAAATAAAAATACTTTAAAAAAATGTTAGCTATATTTTTTACCTGTTATGCCCACAGATCTGTCTGGACATTTTAACAATATACAGAGAAAGTCCATTTTGGACCACCCTGTTCGCTGTGATAATGTTGAAATAAACCAGTAATATTTTGGCTCCCGAGGTAGTCTGGTATGTACTTTCAAAGGAGTAATATAACTTTGAAATTGGTTACCATAAAAATTGATTTTTGGTCCCATTCTTAAAATATGTACCACAGTGCGGGGGCTAAATTTTGGCATTTTCTGACAAAATTTGAGTTAAAAACTTTTTACTAAGTATTAGTTGTAATTGTTACTGAATACTTAAGATATAAAAAACCCTTTTCAGCACGGTTTATCACTTCACTTTCATAATAATATTCAAATAAAAATTAAAATGTATTTTAAACCCTCCATTACATTTTTTTATTATCGGTCGATTTTTACATTTTATAGCAAAAATTAAAGACCAAAGTCTTACCTACAAACACGCATAAAAATTCGAATCCAATCAAAAGTTATCGATTTTTGACAACTGTGTGTAGTAGAATTTTAAGGTATGGTCCAGAATAATATCCATTACTAATAAAACTATGATGTGAATAGTTTAAATGGCTATAAATTGCTTAAAATATCAATTCCACATAGCAAATTGAGAGTAGTTTTATTCCGAAAAATTTTTTCGTTTTACGTTTTCTATAGAAGCGAAATACGGAATCAATTCCATTTCCGAAAGAAATATAACTCTGGAACATGAGTGATTGCTTTCTAAATTCTTTCTTATGTTGCCATATTAAAAGTGGTTTTATATTTTTTTCGATTTAATGAAACCGAACGGAATCTATAGCAGCTAAAACCATTCCGATCGGAATGGTAACTACGGAATCATTTCAATTCCGAACGGAATTTGTGACATGCCTGATAATTACATTTAATGGAAAATTTTAAAGAAAACTTCCTAATTGCAATCACAACTACTTATAATTTGTATTTGACTCTGGTCCCTGATTTAGATTAAAATTACTTGTAATGTGTAATTGATAACATGAAGTTATACATTACCTGCATTTTTAATTATAATTGAATCTCCCCACGTCTGGTGTTTATTGTATATAATTTTTGATAGATATTTTATATATTTTTATATATTTTATAAATTTTTATATATTATATATATTTTTTGATATTTTAAGTTTATCATTGTGTAACTTTTTAACTTGAAATTTTATACAATTTACACCGTTATTAATGGTCGAGTAAAACACTGGCTGAAGTGGGCGTGTTACCTCCCACAATAAGTTAATTATGAATGAATTTTAGCGATCCAGAAAATGCATTAAATTCTGCTGGTGTCTAATTTTTCCTTATGTCTTTATAACAAACAACTTAAGCCTAATAATTAATTAATTCATATTACTGAGTACCTAACGAACTATAGCAAGTAACACTATACGAACTAGAGCGAGTAACACTCTAGTTAATGTGCGTTATTAAGCAAAAAACTGGCTGCATTGGAATAATGGGCGTGGTGTCTATTATACAAAGTGAAAAATTATTATCGTGTTCCTTGGGAGCTTAAAGGTAGTGTTTTGAAATAGTTAACTCTGATAACCAGCCCAATTCTGAATAGAAATTCCCCGGGAATTTTCTTTCTATTCCCTGTTCCCCTATTCTAAATAAAATCTCCCGGGGAAATTTTTCCCATTCCCCTTTCCCTTATTCTTAATGAACTTCGAAAATGGGAGATTTCTCCCTGGGAAAAAAGTAGGTATTACGAATAGCAATTTAAGGGAGAATATGATAACAAATTTTGGGAATAATTCCGCCACAAAATTCAAAGGGAGTTGTGATAAAAATGTATGTACTTGATATTTTTTAAGAAAAATGTGATAAATATCGTAATTTATTCATACTTTTAGTTCAAATGCAATAAACAGTTTTAAAATATAAGTTTTTTTTACTTTCCTTTTAATTTTTTTTGTTTTCTTTTAACAAAATGTGATAAAGTTGACGAACTTGTTTTTTTTTATTTTTTTTATTAGGACAGAATTTTATTAGAGATTATTTCCGATAATGTTCCTAATATTTTGGACAAAGGACAAATATTGCGGTGACGCTAAGAACACTTAGCTTGAACTTTCCAAATTGTCTATACCAGCATTGCATTTAAAATTAATGCTGATATTATAGAACGCACAGCAAATATTTTTTATTTTTGCTGTCTTTTCTCGAACGAAGTGTGGCAATCTAGCAACAAGAATGCAGGAGCCAGGGATACGTCGCAATCTTTCCCTATACCTGTTTGGTACCCACCTTCGTAAAGCTGCACTTAGTTTCACAAGTGGGGATATTGCGAACGACTTTATTTGTGGCTGACTGTGCGACGTTAACTCGTCCAGTAGATATTTAAACGCTTGCTTATTTACCTCTAATATTTTTCGAATCTGCATTGCAAAAGTGAAATAATCATAATTAAAATGAAGAAATAAATTTAAACAATATCTTTTTATACTCACAACTTTTCTGGCAGCTCAAGTGGATTTTGGAACTTTTTTGAAACGAATTTGAAAAATCCTCTCAAGAAATTTGTACCAAAAACTACTTTTTCCAAATTCGTTTTACAAAAGTTCCAAAATTATTTCAGGAATTCCACTTATACAGTTTCATTAAGCACCCCTTGGAGCAGCATTTGTATATAGTGGGTATATCGTACCCATCCCTATTTTTCCATAATGACTACAAATCCTCCCAAGAAATGTTTATATTTAAAGTCTTTTTATAGCTTTTCTTAAGTTATTTTGAAAATCCTTCTATTTTTATTTCAAAAAGTATACCTTGGAGTAACATCCCCAAGTGTTTTTTCGGGTGTAGCTTCTCCCGATTCCAAGTTGTAGCCTCCAAAATAATTGGATTGATATTTACAGTGAATGTTATACCAATAACAGTGCCCTGTTGACTGCAAAATAAGCTCTGTAAAAAAAATGGGTTTTGTCTCTGCTAGTTAAATTCGAATTTATCTTCACACAATATGAAAATTCGATATTCCCTTTCCCGCAATAACGTTCTCACGGTGTGTTTAGAATAGGAGAATTTGTTCCCGGGGAAAATGAACTCCCAGGGAACTCATTTTCCGGCGAATATTTAGAATCGGGCTGAACATATATTTCCAAATTAAATTAATTATTAGAACTGCAATATGTTACATGGTCTTAATTTTACATAGACTACTCTTCATGCTCAGAAAAAAGCTGAGTTTTTAAAAATAGTCTAATCTTCCACAGAAATTTTCAAATTTGACATTAAAAACTCAGCTTTTTTCTAAGTTCTAAGATTTTTTCAGATATCCCACTATTATAGGTCCATTAAGTACTCCCTGGACCACCATTTATATATGGTGTGTTATACCATCACCATTTTTGCATATTGACCACTAATCTTCCCCAGAAATTTTCAAATTTGACTATTTTTAAAAACTCAGCTTTTTTCCAAGTTATAAGATTATTTCAGATATCCCACTATTATAGGTCCATTAAGTACTCCCTGGACCACCATTTGTATATGGTGTGTTATACCAGTCCATCACCATTTTTCCATATTGACCACTAACTAATCTTCCCCCCTTTTCCTAAGGTATTTTGGAAATGCCATTGTTTTAATTCTATAAATTATCGCTCGGAGCAACATTCCCATTTTTTTTTTTTTTTGGTGAACTTTTCCCGATTCCAAGTTGTAGCCTCCAAAATAATTGGATTAATATTTACAGCGAATGTTAAACTAATAACAGTGCTCTGTTGACTGCAAAATGAGCTCTGTTAAAAAATGTGGTTTTAGTCTCTGCTAGTTAAATTCGAATTTATCTTCACACACATAAAATAATGTTGGGGCAAAACAAATAAAAAAGTGGCTTTCAATTATTTAATATCATGCTAAATAACCATAATATATTATAAAAAAATGCAATTTATTTGTTGGCGGAAAAGCTAGTTTCTATACGTATTCCACTGGTTGCCTAGGCCACATCGTCACGAAAATGCACTATATTCTGCTAGTGTCTAATAAAAAAATTTTACCCATTTTTTCTTTAAAATCAAGCACTTAATTTATTAAAAAATAAACCCCAATAATACGAACATTCTTATAATGTTCAACAAAATTCTAAAAGAGGACAGTATTTTTCTTTCTTTCTTGATTTCTTAATTTAAAGTAAATTTTTTTGTATTCAAATCAAAAATAAAAAGATTGTCACCTACTTGTCAGCTGGATGTCTTAAAAAGTTTCATCTTCATCTCCATGCTACGGTGAAATGGATTCATTCTGTTAGTTTCTGGTAGATTTCTAGATGCTGTCACAATTGATTGGCTTTCGTTATTTTGTAAAGCATACTTTAGGGATGCACATGTTAATTGGCTACACTTGGCACTTTTTTTTATTTTTTTCTTTTATTAATTTGATGATTCATCAGTGATGAAAAGTTATCTGTAATTTTATTTTTTTATGGTTTATACATATTTTATTTTAAATTCAACACTTCCATTTCATAATTTCAAATTTAGATTTATTAATTATTAGTGAAATTGGAAATTATTATTTACATAAAATTTGCCATAATTTATTATTATTTTTCATTCTCATTTCGAATATATAAAGGATTTTTTAAACAGCCATATTTTTTATTTTTAAATTTGTCTATTTTTCACTTTATACTTTGCACTATGATTACACTGTAAGTATGTCGAATTGACACAAACCAATTGAACTTAATTTTGGGTAGTAGAATTTAGTGATATATTTTTTCCGTTTTGAGAGATCAGTTCAAAAAAGGAGATTTGTATTATGCAAGATCATGGACATATATCATGCCAAAATGAATGAGGTTTCGTTGATTCCCTATGTATACGTATCCCATAATTGTCTCCGTTTGGTGCTATTTATGGACTGATGACATCTTTCGTCCATATTTAGTCTAACAAGGTCATGACTAATAACTTTTTTATACATTCGTTTGAAACTATGAGTGTTGCAGATATAATGTTTCCGCTAGTTTTATTAATAGAGAACTTTTCGTGTCGCGAAATAAACTTATCTCCGACCATTGAATTCGTGTAATATGATGGTTTTAGATTATGTAATTTGGGGATTTGTAAATGCATAACTAAGTCAATAAGTTAATAGCTTCGAAGCCAACAAATTATGGGGTGGATTTTCAATTACAACTGGATTTATTACGGAAAGTGCCCAAAGTTAGGCATCTGAATGCTTCATGTATACATACTCGCACAGTGTCCATGATTTTCACTAAAAAATAGTGTACACATTTAATTATATTAATAAAAACGATATTTTACAAAGGGTATTAAGTTAATACATATTTATTTCATCGAATATTTCCCAATAGAAGGCCTTTTTTGTTTTAAAAACAATCAATTTTAAAATTCCATTTTATGTTTAAAAAAAAATCTAAAGTTTAAAAAATTAAAGTTATCATTTGAGTTTTTTTCGAAACACCAACATTACACATACATTTAATCATTTAAAATAATCTCTCAAAGATCCCGTGGGCTGGAAGGCCAGTAAGGTGTTCCGATATAAAGGAAGTATCTTAAGCTAGATAACTGCGTTGGATAACTGCGTTGGGCTGGAAGGCCAGTAAGGTGTTCCGATATAAAGGATGTATCTTAAGCTGGATAACTGCGTTGGTGACAGGAAACTTTAAGTATCGTCTAACCCAGAAAAAATCGAAGAAGATGATACTTGCAGACTGTGTGTAAATGTCCAGCATTGGCTAGCATAAGACTCAAGACCACTGGTAGAAGCTTGTTAAATGTGGTTACCATGTGGGACGCCTTAAACAAATGCATTCAATTACTAAAGACACTGCGTGATGAGAAAGGCCGATAGTTACCAGTCGACAGTCTGAAATCACTAAAGTCAAGATTGAATGCTGATTGTAGCACGTGACTTAATGAAAGTATGTTGACGTAAATTACATATCGGTTGCCTATAACCGATATGTTCGAAAAGGGACATATTATGAAAGTGGTCTGCTTCGATATTCCCCCTACATTAATACATAAAATTTTTAAATAATAATAACATAAAAATGTGCAGTTTCCTGCAGAAATTTTATATAATTTTGCCTCTTATTGAGTTTTTTTCTTCAAAATATTCTAGAAATAATTTAAAAAAAAGTGAAAAAAAGCGGGATGGATGTTTTAAGAAAAGTGTATAAAAAGTGTACGCAAAAAAACAATTGTGTCCAAGAGGTTAAAATAGTGTACTGTCCACTATAATAGTGTATGGTTGGTCACCGTATGTACGCAGCATTCTCACATTGCCGACATCGTATTCTAGCAAAAATGTTTTAAATGTTTTTCTTTAAATGAAGTAAACTACAGGGATATATAAAACATTTTTAAGTATTATATTGCAAAAAAAATACCCGAGAATATTTTTTTATGTTTCACTTTTATGCTAGATGTTTTTGTTGGTTTTTTTCGTGCTATTATATTTCGTGGTATGTACCTTTTATTTATCTTGCTCCAAGAATACTATACTAAAAAATATAAGCTTTGGATATTTCTTCTACTTTTTTAGCTGCTACATTTTCATATAATAGGTGATCAAACTAATTTTTCACTTCTTGGAAATATATTTAGACTTTTCATTAAAATCAATATTATTTTTGAAACTAATTTACTTTACCTCTATTCCTGTTAAATTGTAAGAACTTTCACCAATTCATTTTTTTTTTATTTCTTTCGTTAAACCTAATAAATAAATATTATAATAAGTGTATGGTTATGTGACAATAAATGACAAAATACTTACTCTTTCTTTACAATATAAATGAGGTGTCATTTCTTAATTTTAATAATTCATTATATTATTTAGGTAACTTTAGACACGTGTTTGGGTATATAAAGAAATATTCTATTCCTACTTTTTATAACTTAATCGTTTGGAATAAATAAAATCTCTAATTGCGTGGTTAATTTTACCCGTACTTATGTATGTATAAAAGATACTTACGCACCTATACGTCATTACGGTTTTACCTTTTTTATGACCAAATTTTGACAACCGTATGAATACTGTATTATCACAGAGAAGTAGTAACAGTGAAAAGGTATGTTTAATGATTTAGGAGTTTTATACTTAATCTAACAGAATTTATTGTATTTTCAAATAAATGTGTAGCATAAATAAATTCGTAAAATAAATTTGGTCCTTTTAATTGTCCTGCTGTCATTGACGTTTGGCCAAGAAAAGCTATATTATCGTTCTTATTTCAATGTTACCTCGATCATTTAGGTATTTAAATTATTGCATGAGCTGTATGGCTATGGCAAGGCCTTTTTGAAATCAATGTCATTAATTTAAAGCAGAACAAAGTATGTTCGTATGTCGCACAGTGTGTTGTAAATGCTTTAAAACATATTTCGGAAAACACTCAGATGTCCATCAAATCTGAGCTCCAAATGCTCCAATTTTGACCATAAACTAAGCTACCAGTGAAATATGCTTTATTGGTTCGGATACTTCTGCTCTAAAAAGCGGCAGCCAAACTTTTTTTTTAAATATTTTTAAGAAAACAAATGCAATGTTCTGGGTTGGCACCACTCTACACATTTACTCTTACCACTTCACACATTTGGCGGCAAGTTTTCATCCTTTCCGGAATTTTACTTTACTTTGCCTTGCATTTGCATTTGTCATTTAAGCAGTTTAAAACATATTCTATGAATTATTAACGGGTTTTTATTTCAATTTTTAACACTTGTTGCAAAACACGAAATCCACAGCTGAATGGTGAATGGGAGAATAATTTCCGACTGGAATTTGGCTTTAACGTACATATAATGTATTTTATTGTATTGTATTTTATGTATTTATTAAATTGAAAAAATTGCTAAAGAAATAATTTTTATCCAGGACATAAAATCTTCCAATAAGTAAAATATTCATTCTTGCCTTCGCAATAGACCTAGGTTTCTTAAATTTGCTCTTTTATTGTCAGAGAACTATAAATTGACAGCACTATTTTCTGTAACAACGGATTTTACAGCATCTGGTTGTTTTTAAATTAGTTAGGCAGTCGTAAAGTAGCTCTGGCTTGAGAAACAACGAGCGCGCGTCATTGCCGTTATCGCTTTAAATCAATAGGCCGTCCTTGCTGCTCGCCCATCGAGTGGCTTGTGTCTCACTCTCACAATGGTTGATTTGTTTCCACGAATATCACTACTGCGGTACTGATACTGGTGGTTGCTTTAATAAGCCACGTGTTATCGTTTTGGTTATCGTGCATAACCTTGTAATTTTTATTCAATAAGTCGTATATTGCTGGAGTACCAATTTTAACTCATTTTTTCAATAGTGGAGCACCATTAAACTCAACTTTTTCGATGAAAAAGAACCATTAAACTTAAGTTTTTACTGGAGGAGCACCATTAAACTCATTTTAATTTTAACTTGGAGTTTCACTTCCTATACGAAGGTATAGGTGGCGCTGCAGATTGTGGAGGAAGTTTAGGATATCATATCCTGGCGCTTTGATTTTGTACCTTTGCCATTTTCTATTTTTTTTTAGAATACAAAAAAACCTAGTTATTTTGACAATTTATCACGAATAGACTTACGACTTAGAAAGTGCAACGTTTGCAAATTTATTGTGAAAATCATAGTTTAACTGCTTTTTTCCACCTTCTCTTGGAAATAAAATATTTTTGCGGAAAAAAAGTATCCTATATTTGAATCAGGATACTAAGGTACCTCCTCACAAAATTTTGTTAAAATGCATCCAACAGTTTTTAAGTGATGCTAACGCAGACAGACAGAAAGACACACAGTAAATAAGTTACTGTTTTATTATACGTATAGTCGACGGTCATAACGTTATAGACAATGATGAGCTCACTAACTTTTTCGCGCCTGAACTGTAAGGTATTAGTATTGCAGCCATGTGGTTTTAGCAGGATGTTGCCGTATGAAACACACCGCGCGATACAACAATATTTTGCGAATGAATAATTTTAAAAAATGACTACATTGTTGTTCATAGTATTTGCAGCCGATACATTATTTTCTCTGGGGATATGTAAACTTCCAGGTCTATATAGATAAGCCAGAAACAAGCAAGCGCTTGGAGGCGAATATTTGACGCGTTATTGCCAAGATATAGCCTGATTTACTGCTGCAAAGGGGAGCACTAAAATTACAAAAAGTTACAGAATAATCAAACATGCATTTTCGTTTTATCCTCCTGGATATCCTTTTTTACTTTTTTTTGCTTTTATCATGTTTATATTTTTAATTTTTTTTTAAATTATGGGAAGTAATAGGATTTTTCATAATTTAAATCAAGTTCGTGTGAAAAAGTAATTTCGAGGATATAAAATTTCAGTGCAATAATTTCAATTAAATAGAAAATTAAAAAATATAAAATTAACCTCCCAGGAGGGTTAAAGTGAAAATGGCTGAGATGCGCTAAAGATAATTGTATATATTTAGCAATAGCAAAGGCATTTGCCAAGTTTGAGGATTCTTTTTCATGAAATTTTATATTTTAAGTGACGCATACTTCAGCTATCCTGTTGCTGGCCTGGTTATTGTGTTCATATGCTAGGCTGTATATTTAAAAAGAAGACAGCTAGGGTATCGCACACAACGATGCTGGCTTTTTGTAATGTTTCAAGCTCATGAAATTTAAAGAGGCAATGAGGCTATTAAAATTTTGTTTCTTTGTTATTATTTTTCATATTTTTAATGCCCATTTGTAATATTACACTTGGCTGATTTTAATTTTACCATGCCAATGTGATTTAATTTTTTTGTTGCTCTTATTTCCTTCTTAGTTTGGCGGGAAAACCAATGAAATCTTCTTATAAGGAATTTATTTTTTTTGGGAAAATAAGAAAATATTCAACTTTTTTAAAATTTAATAATATTGTGTTTCCTTTTAGATGTCTGTTATTTTCGTACAATGACAGTTCGTGTAAAGGTAAAAAATTAAAAAAAGCTTTATATATTATGTTCCTTTTGGGAACTTCTTTATACTTGAATTTGCTTCTTGCGAACATTACTGTAGCAAAAAGATTAAGAGGGCTTTATTATTTTGTAAGGCTTTTTCTCACTTTTAGTTTGTAGTTTCATGAAAGAGTGATAATTTAAAGGCTCTTAGTATTATTTTGTATGTAAAATCACGAGTTTTGAAAGACGGGTATTCTTTAATCTTTTTATTGTTATGGAGTCAAAAGTGGTCCTAAGTAAAAATTGGGTTTGTATAATAGCTAAGTATATTTCCTATAAAATATATATATATAAATTTTAATATATAAAGTTGGCTTATAATATTTTTTAATTGTTATAAACATCGCATTTTAATTGAACCTTAAAATTCCTAAATTTTATTGGACATTTTTTTTTTTTTAAAGAGAAGTACCTACCACTCAGGCAGAAATGTCTACATTAACTGTGGTACTTCCTTTGGAAAGGGATAGTAGTAGATAAGACAGATGGTTAGTGATAGTAAAACTTCGAATCTGGCAACACTGCAATTGCACGGCACGTTATGATTATTTTTAGAACAATATTCCAGCGCCTCTGGTGTTATTTAGGCGAATTAGTTCAAAGCTAGCATAGCCAATTTATAATTATTTTACTTCGCCGGCGATTTAGTGCTATGTTGTAATACCGGCGAAGGAGGGCGCTGTGATATGCATTATTATAAAGAATAATTAATACATATTAGAAAAATTGATGTTGCCACGGCGGCTGAGATTTGAACACGTGACCATTGCTTAGTAGTCAACGTGCTAACCACTTAAGCTACAGCACCCTCCAATAAATTTTAAAATATTACAAATAAAGGAAAAATATGGCCTTCTATTTTTTCCGGTTTTTGTAGACTTATAAAGTTTTCTATTATCAGCAAAAAAAAAAAAATATTAAACTCGAACCCTAAATTGGAAAAAAATCAAATAAAAAAAGCATATTTTTCCATTTCCAATACTATTCATAGCCAATTATAAATATAATTTTCTGTATATAAATACTTAAATAAAACAAAATGACTTAAAAATTTCATTGGGGTCAATATTAAATATGAATGCCCTTATTCACGAAAAAAGTAAACTTTACTTGAAGTAATTTTTATAGAAAATTTGACTTAAAGTAAACTTTAAGTAAGCTTTAATTTGTATGAGTATGGGCAAAATACTGTCCTCTGATGTGAGTACAAGTGAGTGTCTGTGGTCTAGTAAATCTAACGAACATAAAATTTTAATGCACTGAATTGAAGTAACATTTTAATTTGCTAGTAGGTACATATGATTAAATAAAAAAAAAAACAATTTAGGCTGGTTGGTGGAACAAATGCTAAAAGCAAATTACAAATATTTGAGAAAAGAACAACGGTTGTCGTCCCCAAAAAACGTCATAGAATAGATACGCATAAGGATTTGATGAATCATTTGCTAATATCCACAGATCCACTTAGGTTTTCAAGAGGGAATATCAAGATTGAAAATAATATAGATTGTAAATATATGTATATACATATATGTATATAATATATGTGACCCGGTCTATGAAAAGGTGGCTTATGACTCAAAAACAAAATTAGCTATTAGAGATAAACAATGCATTTCGTCAGTTTCTTAGTAGTTTTTCTTTTGCATTATAAACAGTCATGCCCAAAAGGCAATCAAAAAATGCAAAAGAGCATAACTGAGATAAGTTCGTCTGTGTATATAAAGAGCGATGTTTTTTTCAATGCAAAGCACAAACCAGTTTCTGACCCAGCGTTGTCAAGTTTTTGGGGATTTTATCCCCAAAAAAATCCCCAATTTCTAGTTTTCACCACATGAAAGAGCGTCTCAAAAACTATCGAATCCCAAAAAAAGTGGAAATATTTTTTTTGAGTCATAAGCCACCTTTTCATAGGCCGGGTCACATATACAAAAAGAAAGTTTCGTTAATGATGAAGAGATCGTTTCAAGTAGTGGTGATAAGCTTTGAAAGGATTTTTTTTCTAAAATTAATGGCGTGATCCTGAGTGAGTAAATTTTTTCTCACAGTGAGTATGACCGTGAGTCAAAAAGTCATGTGCACTTCTGTATTAGTTTTTGTAAGATTAATTGCATTTTTTCTATAATTGACAGGATCAAGAGTCCTTTTTTCAAGAGCTATTATTAATAACATAGCAAACGTTTGCTTTCTGGATCATGGGCGGTAGACGTGTCCTTCTTCCGATTTTTTTTAAACAAAAATATTTTAATTTGGCTACCATGCAAAGTTTCAACAGTCTGTCTCTACTCCTTCTATTTTTGTCCCCTCTTTTTGTCGCCTAAATAAGACGTGATCTCTGCTAATTTCCACAAGGAATTAAATTAGAAACTTCAACGTTTAACCGCTTAATAGAAGCGAGGCATGACTAATGGCTCAGGCCATAACAAATAGACTACAAGTCCTTGTAAATAAATGGCTACGAATTATATATATTTTCTAGCAAACGAGGGGCAATTAGACGTCGAACAGCATGAAGCAAGACGAAATAAAAATGTATTTCACACTGCACATGACATTGTTACGCCTACGGCATTATAATTCAACCCCCTAGGCAACCGACGCAATTAAAATATGCATGGCACAGGACAATCTTACAAAAACTTAAGAGATTAAATAAATCCATAGACGACATTTAAGGTTTGTGTAGGATTAGAATAAGACGAAGAAACCTTGTAGAAGGCCTTTGTTCCCCAGTGGATTATAATAAAGGAAATAAAAAAATATTTTATCTTCCATAATAACTAAACAGCCAGAATTTATAGCTTAAGCCAGCTAAATTTATAGCTACATCCAGGCCAAGCTGGAAACAAAATTTATTTTTGATGATTGTTGTTATCATTATTTCTGTTTGTGTTTGCATCACTTAAAACTACTGAATTGCTTTTAACAAAATTTTAGTATCCTGATTCCAATATAGCATACCTTTTTTCCGCGAAAAATTTCCAAGAGAAATTGGAGAACAAGAAGTGAAAGTACGCCGTAATTTCACTGCTTTTTCACTATGAATTGAAAGCCGGATATTTAAAACACGTTTGCGCAGTAGATGGTGCTGTTTTAAAACAATGAAAAGATATAAATTATGTATTTACTGCCAAATAGCCAATTGAATAAAAATTGTATTTGATTTGTATTTTTACTTCGTGGAATTACATTGTTATTAAAGTATTTTAAACATCTTTTACCAAGCTTTACATTACTTATATATTTTTAGAATTTTATATAAATTTTAAAATTTTATCCATTGATGGATACCTTTATATAAAGTAAATAAGTAAGAGTCTTAAAATTTGATGTGGATTACTTTAAAAGCCATATGGAACAAACTATTGCCAGGATGCACACAACGTGTGTGGGCACAGCTAGTATTACAATATAATTACAAATTATATTCTTAGTTTACCGAGCATAGTAACGCAGTCCTTTAATCGAATGGAACCCACAAGCCACAGACTGATAGACTAGTAGCCTACCGGGTACCTAAGTAAAGGGTGTTTTTTATAGAGGTATAGAACTTTAAGTTGGCATTACTTTTCAAGATGGCGACCGATTTAACAGCTGTCAAGTGATTTATTCTCAGTTTGGTTTGGCAATCATGAATAGACTCACGCCTGAATAGTAAGGCGTAGATTCGTCGAATGGGCTCAAAACGAGATTACCGTTGTTCCCGATTTTCATAAGCGAATTTTGTTTAGCTATGAAGCGCACTTCTGGTTAAATGGCTACGTCAACAAACAAAACTGCCGCATTTGGAGTGCAGGTAATCCTCAAGTGTATGTCGAAACACCGTTACATCCAGAAAAACTGACTGATTGGTGCGGTTTATGGGCTGGTGAAATCATTGGTCCATACTTTTTCAAAAACGATGGTGGCCAGAACGTTACAGTCCATGGTCATCGGTATAGAGCCATGATTACTAACTTTTTCATTCCTGAATTGAATAAACATGATCTACAGAAGATGTGGTTTCAACAAGACGGCGCAACATGTCACACAGCTCGTGCCACAATAGATTTATTGAAAGGCACGTTTGGCGACCGCCTAGTTGCTCGTTTTGGACCCGTGAATTGGCCTCCAGGATCTTGTGATTTAAAACCGCTAGACTACTTTCTGTGGGGCTATGTAAAGTCATTGGTCTATGCGGATAAGCCACAAACGCTTGACCATTTGGAAAACAACATTCGCCGTGGTATTGCCGATATACGGACACAAATCTTGGAAAAAGTCATCGAAAATTGGACGTCCAGATTAGACTACATCCGCGCTAGCCGTGGCAGTCATATGCCAGAAATCATATTTAAAATGTAATGCCACAAGATTATCTTTCGGATAAATAAAATTCATGTCAATCGAATAATTCATCGTTGTTTTATTGCAACTTAAAGTTCTATACCTCTATAAAAAACACCCTTTACAATCCAATTTTCACAACATGGTCCTTATAATTAAATTGTAAGAAGAACTTTCGAATTTAAGCTTCATATTGCTTTTCTGCTAATAATCCATTTCTACAACTTATCCTGCAAAGGGGGATACCAAAACCGACCTCTAGTTTTATGGTGGGTCCGTTTTTGGTCTAGTAGGATACACGGTATATACAATTTAACACGGTGGAATATATCTTTATAATATTCTTTAAACAAAAATTATCTTTGAAAGCTGTCACTGTGTTGCATTTTTTATAAAGTCAAAGGAAACTTATATATTAACAAGAAGATAAAGTAAAAAATAACCCCCCCTCCGTTTTTGTGCATCAAAGCAATTGTGTGTTGTAAAAGGTAATAATTTTTTATTTGTATTTTTAATATTTCAACAATACAAAATTACCATAATTTTCATGCAGCTGCGCACAAACACCAAAGAAATCCTCAATTGCTCAAAAGGAAAAAAGAAATTTAAACGGGGAAAATA
The DNA here is from genome assembly GCA_949628195.1 of Phasia obesa. Lineage (NCBI taxonomy): Eukaryota > Metazoa > Arthropoda > Insecta > Diptera > Tachinidae > Phasia > Phasia obesa. Next base: position 124,634,183 of record OX451216.1, read on the forward strand.
CAATTTAAATGTGTTTTTTAAGTTTTGTTATAAAATAAATGCTTGCTATTATATTTTATTGTTCGTGTGTACTAAAATATAAAGCAGGGAGAGAAAGATATAGCGACCAAGAAAAAAAAAGAAAGCGTTTATAAACCCTTTATAAATATTTTTTTACTCGAAACCAGCATCAGCACTAACATCAACATCACGGTATTCGAGCAATTTGCAACATCATAAAAATTGTCAACATCATGATTATATACAGTCACATTTAAAAAAAAAAAGTTGCATTTGAAAAGGTAAAAAGGACAGACTGACAGGTCCAACGAGTGAGCAAGTTTTCATTATAGTCATGATTATAATTAATGGCAAAAACTTGAATTTGTATGTGTGTGTGTGGGAGTGTTATGCCAGGCGTTAAATATTTCTTTCTATTCTTGGTTGTTTTCACGATACCTTTCTTTTATAATTTTTCCTGTTTCCAACCATTAATTTATTTAAACAGCAGAAAAAAGTTGGCCGGTTAAATGGTTATATTCTTGTTGCTCTACCTGTTGCCGAGCAATACCATATTTGAAATTTTTAAAAACAGGGTAACAATATGCATTTTAAAATTTCAAACTTGGATGAAGATGAACAGTATTTCTTTTACTGCTTAAATAAAAAACAAAAAACATTTCACTCTGGGAATTTTTAACAAAAGTGAATAAATGTGATCCCAAATATTTGGGTCTTTTATGCCTTAAGATGTTTTAGTGACGTTTGTAAGATCTGTTTTTTACACTTATAGGATTAAGCTGTACATCCTTAAGATAAACACGAATCCTTTTTGCCAATTGAATGACTAATTCCCGTATATGGGACGAAGCAAAACCAGTTTCGCCCTGTTACAACTCTTTCACAAACTTTTTATTTTGATATATTGTTCTATAATATCATTGGTTCGTACTTCTTTGGAAGCGACGTTCAATAACAATTATACAAGATATATTTTTTAGCCCAATTGAGCTATATAGATGTCGAAGACATCTCTACTCTCAGCATGAACGGGAGCAGCCTTAATTGGTAGCCAAGAACTAGCGATTTGGACCCCACTAGCTTTTTTGTGTGCTAGTCTATCAGTCCGGGGTTGTGGGTTTGAGTATTGCATTAGCTATAATTTCAACTCATAATTTTGAACTATAGTCAAGGCTTTAAGCTAAACGTTAAATTTTGAATATACGAATGTGTGTTTTAATTAGTAAACTACCGTAGATCACTGGTGTCATTCACATCAATAACCTTAAAAGGGTAAAACAATTACCGGCGAATATTATTCGGAACTTCTGAAATAACAAAAATAACTTTAATCAGTGAAGAAAACAATGCTGTTCCATCAAGACAATGCTGTTCCATCGAACTATTGCCTTCTGCATACTCTCTAGGTTTAGCTCATTATCAGAGAGTAGTGATCTCGGCGAAACGTTATGAGCACGCCTCTGTACTGCTGATGGCAACAAGAAACATGTTATCCGTGGCAATTATTGACTGATCTGTCTGATCTTCTTTTAACGAGGAGAGTCTAGAATGATGATGAGTGAACCTGATTACGCTGATACTTTACTAGGGTTCATTTTAGGCTTAATAATTGGCTAATGTTAACACAACGTGAATAATCTATAGTGTATCCGATAAGTGATACGCTGACAGCCACCCTAATCTTACCTACAGTTACCCTAAAAACAAATATTTATCAAACCATATTTTTTTTCTTGTTTAACTAATATTCACACTGTGAAACTCTAGTCAGTATAATATTTTTCAGCTACTAAAAAAATTACATAAGAATTGGTGAATTTGTTATAACATTTTCTATCGTCCCCTTTATGTCTTCGCCGCTGCATTTTATGGCTTTAAATAGTTCCCTTTTATAACAAAGTACCAAAGGCACACAAAGTTATTCAGAGCAAAATAAAAAATTGTCTAATTAGTCGTGCTTTTGTATTTGTAATAACAAAGTTGTTGCTTTTTTGTTGGTACTGTGCATATACTTTTCCATTGTCCTGAAAAGGATTTCTTTTTTATTTTTGCAGCATATTTCCTTAAACAACTACAGAAGAAACCTATTTAATTTTAATTGTATTATATTGCAGGTCCAGAAGATGTTTTAAAATTTCTCGGAAATGAAAGTGCCGTGGACCACTTCAAACTGGTAACGCGTGATGGTGACTCTTTACTAGTGGGTGCAAGGTAAGTTTTATATTTTTTTCCTTAATCATTCCGTATTTTAATTTTATGAATTTAACCATGGAGAGTCATAAGCAAACAGGAAGCAGTGTCAAGAGCTTGGCATCTCTAAATGCTCGAAGTTGTTGTTTGTTTTCTCTATTTCTAGGCTTTTGCTTTTTATAGAACTGTAAAGAGAAGACACAAAAAAATGTTAGGGTTAAGTTATTTCCGGTGTAGACTTTTATGCACGCTGACCCCAAAAGTATGCAATACAAGTGGTATATTGCAAAAAAAGAGAATCGCCTAGAAATTGTTATAAAATTTTAAATAAACCTGTTCAAAATGTTAAAAAACGATAAATGCATAAATATTTAAAAAAATATTTTAGGGGTTAAAAAAAATTATTAAAATTTATTGCGCCATTGCACACTAGCCGGACATTAGGCCGAAAATCAATTTTGAGAAATGTTAAAATTAAAGTACGCAGCTCGACAGACAACAAAATTCTGCATCGTATAGTGAATTTTCAAGGCGTTTGCTTGAGCTTTGTTGTTTTGGGACACTGTTAAAGTCAGGAAAGTTGAGTAAATCGCATACGTTTTTATTGATTTTAAACGATTTTGAGAGGTTTGCAATTTTTAGTAGCTACTTATGTTAATTTTTTTTTAATTTTTAATGATAAAAAATTTCGTTCAAAATTAAAAAATGGTTTTTTTTGGTAAAATTGTTGGTCAAAAAAAAAAAAATGGAAAGTCTTTTAAGAGTGATCTCCATCGCGATCCTAAAAATTTCATATATCACTACAAAATTTACGATTTCTTCTTTTATGCTGTAAAAAAACGTTGCGCAAATTTGCGCCATTTTTTTCGATTTTTTGAAAATTTTACCTTTTTATGTTTTTTCTTATCTTGGATAGGTAAATACGAGTAAGAAACCCTTGTATATTCATAAAACGTTTTGGTTTTTAATAACTGAAGGTAGATGTTTTTTATTTAAAACTCTATTATTACCTGTACAAAAAACAATTTAAATATCAAAGGAGATATAGACGTAGATGCCCTTTCTTTCGGACTATCTACTTTACACGCCAGAATTCGCCTATTTGAGAGCATATTACACCTGTCATATAAACTGTCAATGAAAAAATGGCAAATAAAATCTGATGCGGGCGAAGCCATTGTTAACGGGAGGAAAAAAAAATATCCAAGAAAAATTTTCAAGTGAATTAGTGCTAGTAGTGGGTGTACCGAAAGCTGGATTTAGAAACACCAACGATGGTAACACTAGCAGAAGATTTTTTTCCAATCCTGCAGAAATAACTGTACTTAACGCTGAAGAGGATTCAGATTCGGAAGAGGTCTTTGAAGAATCCGACGATGAAGACCCATGGCACTCATCATCACCTTAGTGCAAAGAAGTTGTTTTAAATAAATTAATTGTTATAATTTTAAATAAATTTTATCGTTACAATCATAAATAAGTTATTACTATGAATAAATTAATTATTTTCCGATAAATAAAATACTATAAAGTAACAAATTACAACAATATTTTTTAAATAATATTCTTGGGTGGCGGGGATTGGTTAGGCATTGGAAAGCTTGAAAATGAGTATTTTTAGGAAATTGGCAAAAAAAAATTGAAAAAAATTTTTTTTTCATAGGGACTTTTTGGGGGGTGGGATTGGAGGAATACCTACCCCTGCCCATAAAAATAAATTTTTATGGTTTTAAGAAGTGTGTAATCTAATTCTTTTAATAATTGCATTATTTTTTCAAATAATTTTTTATTTCATCGCCCACAAAAGGGGCGGGGCTATAAATGGCATTTAAGAATTTCTTGAGTCCAACTTCCAGTTTTTGAACATTCTTCGACCTTAAAAGTTGTAATTGCTGAACAAAAAGACGGGTAAATAAAAAAAAATTGAATTTTTCAGAGGTAGTATTAGTTCTTCCAAGGGGAACTTTTTGATCCTTGATCCGATTTTTCCTATTTTATAGCCTTTGTAACCTATTTTTCTGCAAAGTTTCATTAACCTAGGGGCACTCAGTACATTTTTAGAGCCAATATAAGCTAAAAAAAAAGTAATGTCCGGCTAGATTGGCAAAATACCCCTATGTGCATCGGTAAGGAGAAAAAAAGTTTTTTATAACTTTCCAGAAAAATCCACTGCATATATTTACTATGTAATTTAAAATCATCTTGTATGTCCTTTAGGTACCCGGACACAGAGGAGCACCGGAGAATAAATTTGCTAGATCTTGAACCTGCCCTAACTATCAGGAGATAGATCAACTAGTCGACGAACAGAAAGATTTTTTGCCAATCTAGCCGGACATTAAGCCAAAAATTAAATTTAAGAAATGTAAAAATTTAAGTTCTCAGCTCGACCAACAACAATAGAGAGTAGAGAATTTGCAAGGCTTTTGCTTGATATTTGTCGTTTTGGAACACTGTAAAAATCAGGAAAGTTGAGTAAATTGCATACGTTTTAATTGCCTTTTTACGATTTTAAGAGGCTTAAAATATATTTTTTTGTCGCTTAACAGATTTGATAAAAAAAATTTTGTTCGACATTAAAAAGGGATTTCGAGAATGAGGGCTATCGCGATCCTAAAAATGTTACATAACATTATAAAATTTCAGATCTCTACTTTTAGACTGTAGAGAAACATTTTTTCGTTTTTGCTCTTTTTGCATAGTTCATAAAATATTGTTGTTTTAAATAAATAAAACAAATTGTTATTATTTTAAATAAAATTTATTATTACTAATATAAACATGTTATTATCTATAACATATAATAAAACTGTGATTTTCTGCCTGTCTGTCTATTTGTGTTCGCATCACGTAAAAACAACTGGATGAATTTTTTTTAATTTTCTGGAGAGGTACCTTAGTATCGTGGTTCAAATATAGGATATTTTTTTCCGTAAAAATATCACATTACCAAGAAAGAGAGGCAAGTAGTGAAAGTAAGCAATTTTACCGATTCAATAGTACTGCACACATAGCAGCATCTGAAGCACTATAAAAGTTAGAGTCTTAAAATGGATTACTTTCAAGGCAAAATAAGGACGCTGGGGAAGAAGCGGGTATAATACATAAATTAATTATTTTCAGATAAATTAAATACTATAAAGTAATAAATTACAAAAATGTCTTGTATTAATACTCTCAGACGACAATCCCGTCTGTCCTTTCGACATGAAAGGAAATCAACAAAAAGGAAATCAATTTAAATTCACATGAACGTTTCGGGGGTGGGATTGGAGGGATACCCCCCTGCCTATAAAAACCAAACAAAATTATTTTTATGGTTTTAGGGCGTATGTAATCCATTGTTTTTATTAATTACATTATTTTTACAAATAATATTTTATGTCACTGCTCTCAAAAGGAGGCGGGGCGAAAAATAGCATTTAAAAATCTCCTGGGTCCAAGTTTAGGTTAGGCTTACCATGAAAGTTGCATTTGCTAAACAAAATTATGGGAAAATTAAAAAAAAAATAATTTTCAGAGGTAGGAATGGTTCTTCTAAGGGGAAACTTTATCTCCCTTGCCTGATTTTTCTTATTTTCTGGCGCTAACAGCCTATGACCATAAGAGATTTTCTCCCTAATTTTATTAATATAGGGCACTCAACAAATTTTCAGGGCCAATATAAGCTAAAAAAAAAGTATTGTCCGGATAGATTGCCAAAATACCTCTATGTGAGATTTCTATGTCCTTAGTATAATTGTAAAAAGATATCAAGTCTACTGCGAACCCCTCGTGTATAGATGACAGTTGACAGTATAGTTGACAGGGCATTGACTGCGTCAATGGTGTCAATACCAGGATGTTAAATTCTACATACATTTTACAAAGCAGAAATTGTCTAGGGATAAATTCTACCATTATCTAGCCCTGTCTACTGGCAGTGGGCGTTTCTTGACAGTCTGAGACTGTCAGACCTTGAAGATCATACGGGCAGTCTTTCATATCATTTTGATTCTGTTGTTAAATGTTAGCAATTTTTAATACTTAAATCTCAATTTATTTTTTATCCACATTCTGGCTGTTCCTATTATTTTTTTTAGCAAATGGTAAATTCTTATATTCCTTTAGCTGGTAAATTTAAACTTTTTAGGAAATACCATTTTTGGGTTAGATAAGAGTACTAGCATAAATGTCGCATATATCATTTTTAATTCCATTGTCTTTAAGAAAATGCCTTTGTGACGTCCTAGCCTGGTTTTATGACAGATATCTTACTTATTCTTACTTTCTGTCAACTCTTAGCAATGCAGGTGCCATTTTTTGTTTGTTTATTGTTTTTATTTTTTCTTTTTTAGTAACTCTGCTTTTGTTGACACTTTCCACAATTTATTGTGTAGTTTCTGTTAGTTTGGACATTGCAACTGCTAGAAAATATTTAATAAAAATTTTTATTTTTATCAATTTCTTTGTTTTCCTTTTTATTAAAACAAAACAAACGAACAAAACTTAATTTATTCAGAATTGCAAAATGTTCTTATATTTCATGACAGCAGATAGAGTTATTTTGTTGTTCCTTTAAAACAAAAAAAATGCAGGAACGAATTTTATGTGACTCATATTTTTTCTTTTTTAATTTAGAATCCTTTAAAAGAAAAGTTAGTTCTATATGAGTTAGCTGAGAAGAACTATTAAGTAGGGATGTCGGCTGTTAGGAACAATGGTATTTCTCGTCGGAAGTGAGTTGCCGGTTATAGGCTCTTAGTTAGGCCTTGTCTCGGTGGGAGGCTGTCTAAGTTGAGTCGTTGTAATATAGACCTAAGCTTATGGAGCTCTTTGTTTCTCTCTCTATCTTTCCCTCTCTCTTTCTCTCTATGAATTATTATTTCGATAAAGTCAAACAGCACCGTAGTAATCCGACTAAAATGCCCAAAGCAACCTCACTAATAAGCTGTTAGATTATGAAAGAACTTTGGTTTGTACTGGCAAATGGAGGAATCCAGAAGATTTGGTTAAGAATATCTCGTAAGATATGGAAGAGTTAATCAATTGAAGGCACAACTGGAGTAATGGCCCCTCGGTAGGAAGGCCAAAAATTACTCGAATATAATCGGAGTAATTTGTGCTGGAAAAATTAAATATTATCTGGCTAAGATGAAAGGTACCTGTTGAGACAGTTATGCAATTTGAGTGTGAATGTCCAGCACTTGCTAGCATAAGGCTTACCCAGCTATCAGACAATCCGTGATGAGAAAGTCGAAAGTTACCAGTCGTTGGATTGAAATCAGTACAGTTGAGATTAAGGTAGTCGTAAATCAATAATCGGCTACCTGAAATTAATGCGAACCTAAGTGGCTCGAAAAGGCCCCAAATAGTTATTGGTCAGCATCGATTTCGCCCCTGCATTATCAATAATAAAAATCAACTCCCTTGGTAAGTCTGATTTTCGTTGCGTCGATATTAGTAAAAAAACTTAAGATACGATAAAGGACTGATTCGGAAGCGAGGGTAAACAATCATCTTAATTCTATTAAATCTGATGCAGAAGAGGATTATTTCGTAATAAAAAGTTATGTAAAATGTTATGGGGTTCCTCGCCCCTACGTTCTTAGTAAATTGATAACAATTTCGGTTTATTGGGAATTCATAGAGAGGAGAGAATTCCTTGAAAGCCACAGTTTTATATTGCACTTTGCCACTTAAAAATTTTATTTTCTGCAAAATTCTAATTTTATAAGATTTTCGAATATTATAAAGTGGCTACCGAATAGCTACCAAAGAAGGTATACTTTTTTACTTATAAAAATCAGTCTAAGATGGGAAAACACAAGCCAGAGAGTGTATGGCCAAGAGAAGGTTGTCAATTAATACGCGGATATTTATCGACCTATAGTTTAAAGACTAATATGAGTAATGTGAAAACTTTTGCAGTCAGGCTCTGCTTCTATTGTAGAAGAAGCCAAGAGGTAGACATCGAAGCCTCTTAATTGTTTCCGATGGTATATCTAGTAAAGAAAACATAGATTAATTAAAGAAATCAGGATGTGCTGATATATTACTACTTACTACGAAAATCCCAACTAGCATTTGATAAGCGATTCTTGAAACTTCAACATGGATCAGCTATGAAAGGGGAATGCTCGAATAGAGAGGCGCAGCAGCATACGATGTAAAATGGTTTTTGACGGGTCTGTATTAAGAATATTGTGGTAGAAGCTAAAATCTTTATTTGGTTGGACTCTAGAAGGCTTAAAATTTTCTAGAATATTTAATTATTATATCGAATGGTGCTAAAAGTCCATAGGTGTGGCGTATCCAAAGCTGGATTCATGCGCCATGATCCATGATTATGAAACATGATAATTTAAATATCAACTCCGGCTACAGACTCAAGGCCCCAGGCAGACATATGTACTGATAGTAAATATTAGCTGTGCCCACACACGTTGTGTGATTTAGCTTTGAAAGTAATCCAAACCAAATTTTAAGACTCTTGTAGTAATTACTTTATACAAAGGTACACATCCCTGGGTAAAATTCTAAAATTTATGTAAAATTCTAAAAAAAATAAAAATTATTGTCAACCTCTGTAAAAGGTGTTTAAAATATTTTAATAACAATGTAATTCCACAAAGTAAAAATACAAATCAACTGCAAATTTTATTTAATTGGCTATTTGGTAGTAAGTAATTCATATTTTGTAATTATTTTTAAAACAGCGCCATCTATTGGTCAGTGTTAAAAATATCCCGCTTTCAAATCATTTTGTCATTATTTTAGGTTAAATTAAGTTCAGCGGGACAGTCCAGGTCCTGAAAGAATCTTTGGCCCAAAAATTTAAGCCTGAGCCATGTGTTGCGCAACCGTGTTTAAAATATTCCACTTTCAAAAATAAAAGATGCCGTCTTAAATTATTATAATAAAATAATAATAATAATAATTTGTCATTATGTATTTAAAAACACCGCCATCTGTTGCGAAACCGTGGTTAAAATATCCCACTCTTAAACCGGAAATTCCAGTACCTTTTAACCGGAAATTGCGTACTTTCAATCCTTTTTCTCCACTTTCTTTTGGAACTGAGATACTTTTGCAGGAGAAAAGTATACTATATTGGAACCAGGGTGTTAAGGTACCTCCCCACAAAATTTTGTTAAAAGCCATCTAGTAGTTATAACGTGATGCGAACATAGACCGACAGACAGACAGGATATGAGTTATTATTTTATTATATATATAGATTTGTATAGATAAGTTTCATATAGAAACAGTAATTCGGAGGTCGACAACTACCCTTTACAACCACCATTTACTATAAAAAAATGGTTCTTCCAACAACACCAAATAATTTGGCTTAATATTAATCATGGCTGTTTAGATACCCAGATTTAACTGTATCTTTTTTAATACAAACTTCAGATTATCTTTGGCAAATATTAAACTCTTCCTTTTATTAAATTCTCAATGCAACATTTCTCTTTGTAGTCTGCTTTTTTCACTGCATCATAAATAAAAAGTGTGTCCTAGTTTTAGAAAAAAGGATCTTCTTTGTTACTTTTTGTATTGTTATTGTCTATTTATGTTTTAGAACTTTCAAACGTGAATAAAGTGTGTGTGGGTGTGAGGGTGCTAGTGGGTGAGTGAGGATGCATTTATGTATGTATGTCTGAAAAGTGTTTTTTTTTTTTTTTTTGAAAAAAGGATAAAAATAGAGCTGTAAAAGTGTTTATTTTGTTTTCATTTGCAGTTTTATCTATTGTATTTCATGGTAAACAGGAAACTCAATTGTTTTCTTTATCTCACAAACATTGTTTTTTTTGTATTGCTTTTCCTATTTTGAAATTTTGTGCTACATTTTGCTGATATACGGAATACCGACGTTATTAGCCATAAATATAAAAGTAGTGAATAACAACACATTTGGCTTTTTTTGTTGTTGTTTTTGTCAATAGAACTTTTGAAGTCTTTTTTTAGGTATGGGATGATAATATTGCTTTCGGAGTGCACGGAATTTAACTTTTTGTTTTGACAGTTCTTTTAAAGCAGGAGCATGTTATAGTGATTTAAGGGTATTTTTGTTTTGTAACTTTAAACAAGTTTAGAAAATTGGTGACCAAAAGTTTATGTTTTAAAATCCATTATCGTTACAAAAACACCGATGACTTAATAAAACGAGATATATGTAAGAATTAATATACTTAGCAGAGAAAAAAATCCATTGAGTTCTAGAAAGAAGAGGTTTAGGGTATTTATTGATACACCTCCCAAATATGTTCGAGCAAAGTTTGTGCTTAATCTCTATAAGGCATTAGTATTCATTTCGTTGCCCATATTCGACAACTCTTGAACCGAAACGGTTGAAGAAGACTTAAATTAACCTATTACTCGGTTATGTTTCATATTATTTATTTATTGTATCTTCAAATTATATGAACTAACAGTAAGTGCTCAAATCTTGGGACTAAAAGTAAGCGTAAAAGTAGAAAAATTAAATTAAAATATCGCACTGGTTCCTCTAAAGAGAGTCAACTTAAAATTTAAAAATTTTCAGAAGAGTAAAAAAACTGTTTTCTTTTTAATGTACTTTTATATCAAGAAGAGGGATTCAACTGGATTTTTTAGTGAAAGAGCAAAGAAAAACTAAGATTTTTACAGTTGATAGATACATCTGTATGTCCACTGTACATCGATTTCAGGCAAGAAGTGAAAATTTAAAAATTTTGAGTTAACTCTCTTTAGAGGGCATGTATACTGAAATCCAGCCAGTACTGGACAAAAGCTGTATGATGACACGATTGTTGTTATAATTAAATTGGTCACCTCTCTGATGTTCGGCCAAGAGAAGCAATATCCTCCTTCATAGTCGAACGTAACCACGATTATTTAGGATGTTGCAGATTTAGATGCGTTTCGAACAAACGTTGTCGCATGTTTCGCTATTACTGCCAAAACTTGTGGATTTCGGAGTTTTTAATATACTAGGGAGCGACTGTAATTATTCGTAAGCTTGCAACCGAAGCTTAGGGTTGCGTTTCAGCAAATGAGCCAATTTATTTGCACTGCTTTTAACTTCATTTATGTCAATTTTGCTTCAATGTGACTTTTCCAGGTAAAGCGTCTATCGAGATCTATTCCAAGGTATTTAACCTCCGGGTGTTGTGGTATAGTTTGGTTATTTATTCGAATAGGAGGGCATGCGTCTCTAAGCAATGTAAACGTTAGTAGTGAGTACATTTTTGGTCGTTAATTTTTATTCTCCATTTTCTTTTATATACAATTCCAAATAAAAAAAATGTGGTATTGTAAGTATTAAAATGCTACTTTGGGGCTTTCATGAATGCTTAAAAAAGCGGTGTGCCAGCAACTGTTGAAGTGTGGACTCGGTTGCTAATTCATCGCAGTAGTAAATAAATTACGGGAACTATATATATAAATTACGGGAATTGGATGGACAGATGGTTTTATTAGCTTAAAGAGGCGAACATGGCGTATATAATGAATGACATGATGCGCAGTGACCAAATTCAAAGACTTTAATTTGAAACCGTTTTTCAACGCTCCTTACGACCACAACTGACTGTATGCTTACCAATACGAAAGCAGAGTTTTAGAGCAATCGCTATGTTAACCACCTTTATGGTTCTGGTTAAAAAAAGGTTTAATGAAGCAATTAAATATCGATAGTATATCAAGCTTGAAGGAATCCCCAGGGGCATTATTGTCTTTTTGACTTATAAAACCTTGACGCCAACGTTTCCAGAATATACAGAGATACCAGGCAAGCAGGGGCGTGAAACTGGTTATTTGTGAGACCCTTCTGGAAGTAAAGTGGTGGCTGTGGTTTGGACCTAAATCGCAGAAAGGCAAACACGGCATAACATTTTCTCAATAGTTTTTTCATACTCAATATTTTATTCAAAATTAAAATAGCGGTACCTAACTTCAGCTCGCTATGCTAAGATGGCACAATCTGAACAATTGTAATATAACTAGCGAAATGTGGTCGTGCTGTATTGGCTGGCATTCGACTCAGCTAATGACCAGGACTAAAAACAACATCTCTGAGCTTCTAGCAGTGTTAGCCGGTCATTAGGCGAACGGTACATATGCCACAATATACATTGCCATGGTTTGCGAGTACTTTTTCAAATGTCCGGCGCTTCGCTCTTTAAGACCCAAAATCCTTGGCAAAAATAATAGCCGTCTATTGTCTAAATTAGCAGAGACCCAGGCAAGGAGACTTTATTAAATATCTCTAATATAGTCTAGAGCTGTTTATTACGATCTAGATTATTACATGGAATACTAAATTGAATAGTTTGTTCGTAGTTTGTTGTTACGTAAACAAACAAATATCCAGTTACGACGGTAGTCACCGAAGGAATGACAACATACTTCTCATTAACTTATCTTTGATTTCTTTAGAGCGTTTCCTCTCGACTAGAATTGTTTTCAATTCTATTAACAAGGCGATTGTTAAAGAAAACTGAATTGAGAATTTTCCTAAAAAATTTTTTGTCGTGTTTTAAACATGAAAAATCTCTTTTGTTTTTCAATCTGAGTTACCCATCAATGTGTAAAAACTACTGGATGGATTTTAGAAAAAAAATTTGTGAAAAGGTACCTTAGTATCCTGATTACAATATAGCAGGGGTGGCCAACAAGTCGATCGCGATCGACTGGTCGATCGCGAGACCAATTTTGGTCGATCACTCGCAAGTTCGGGGTTTGCGAAAAGTATCTCATAAAAACTTTTAACTTAAAAAGTACAAATACTTTTTATTCAAATGTTTTCTGTGATTAGCTTATAGAAAGGATATAATTTTTATATTATCATTATTTTTATTAGTTTATTTTGACATTTGAAATGGTTTTATTAAGTTCTTTTTCTTTGCCCTTTTGCAATTCTGTTTTCTATTTAAAGCTTTTGTCGGCAGATAACTTTTTTGCTGCTGCTATTTTTTGCTACCTATATAAAATTTATTTGAATTGGGATATTACAAAATCAGCATAATACTTCGGCTTATGATAAAAACTGATACAATACATATAAAAACGTATATAAATGATATTTATTTAATAAATCTGAAATACAGTGCGTTTAAAATTGACTTGTATTTACACTTCTGAGAAATTTATGACTATTAAAATAATAACATTTGAATTGCATGCCATTAGGATTAATTCTTGGAATCTAATTTTGCAGAATATAGTGTTAAATTTTCATTCAACTGCGTCCTTCAAAATAAGCTATCTATTAGCTAAAAAATGTAAACCATTTTCTGATAGTGAATTTGTAAAAAAAAATGTTCTTGGAAATCTCGGATTCCCTTTTTAATGATTTTAAGAACAAGAGCGAAATTACTGCTTCAATTCAAGATCTACAACTGTCCCGAAACACAGTGATGCGACGAATCGAAAAGATGGGTGGAAATTTAAAGGAGCAGTTACAAAATGATACTAACAGATGCTCTTGTTTTTCTCTTCAATGTGATGAATCGACAGATATAAGTGATACTGCACAGTTACTTGTTTTCATTCGTTTAGTTTTTGAAGATTTTACATCTAAAGAAGAATTGTTGGGTGTGATTTCTTTAAAAGAAAGGACTAGAGGTGTAGATATATTCAACGGGTTTAAAAGTCCGCTTAATGATAAGAAAGTACCTCTTTTTAAATTAGTTTCAATAACAACGGATGGCGCAGCTGCACTATCATTGCAGCTGCCGCAAAAATGGATTTATAGCCCTATGTCGAAATGACGATGAATTCCCAGATTTTTGAGTTACCACTGTATAATTCACCAGCAAGTATTATCCAGCAAGAAACTAAATACAAAAGAAGTAATGGACATCGCGTTTGAAATTGTTAATTCAATTCGTGGAAGTTCTCTCAAACGTCGTCTTTTTCAACTAAAACTCGATGAAGGTCAGTCTGATTTATTATTGCATACTGATGTAAGATGGCTAAGTAGAGGTAAATTTCTGCAACAATTTCGTGATTTATTGCCTGAAATAATAGAATTTCTTAATGAACAAGAGAAAAAATATGCATATTTAAATGACAAAACCTGGCTTAATGACTTAGCATTCCTTACAGATTTTACTTCCATATTAAGCCATTTAAATTTAGAATTACAAGGTAAAAATAAAACAATAATTGATATGATTAGCAGCATAGATGCATATAAAACCAAATTTATTTTGTTGATAGAAGATTTACAACAAAATAATATGAACCATTTTCCAAATATGGCAGACAACTTACAAAAAAATAAAAATATTATTTATGAGATTGACAAGTACGTGGCCGAAAAACAAAATGTAATGGAAGATTTTGAGAAGCGATTCCAAGATTTAAAAAAAAAATTAAAGAAATTGTGGAATTTACATCTTTTCCTTTCAAAAAAGATTTAATTGGGAAGGAAATTAGCAAAAAAATTGCAGACTTATTTGATATGGAGCAAAATGCCTTGGAAAATGAAATTATAATTTTACAATCTGATTTAATCTTACAAGCCAGAAAATTTTTGGTAATATATTTATTCTTACTTTGGATCTACGTATCTGTGCGAATCGGCATTTTCATATTTACAATTGACTAAAACTAAACTTCGTTAAGTCCTGACCGATTCATACTGAGAACTCATTGTTATTGTCTTTGTCAGGATATACTCCAAATTATGATGCACTAGTAAAGGAAATGCAGACTCAGGTTTCTTATTAATTTAAAAAGTTTGAATGAATAAATGTTATTAATAAGTGCTCATGTTGTTTTAATTCCTCTGGACATAAGTTTTTTATCCCATTAAATAAATACTCATGTATGTAGATTATTTACCCCTTAATCATGGAGCTCGCCAAAGTGCACGTCGGTATAAAAGCACATTGCAAAAACATCCTCTTCTTACCTAAAAAATAGGTCGATCGCGACACAATTTTAAAATAAAAAGTAGATCTTATGTGCACCAAAGTTGGCCACGCCAGCAATATAGGATACTTTTATTCTTCAAAAATATCTTATTTCCAAGAGAGAGTGGAAAAGCAGTGAAAACACATACAATTTTTTATTACCGATATAAAGGTACTGCATACTTCAAGGCATCTTTTATTTTTGAAAGCAGGATATTTTTAAACACGGTTGAGCAATAGATGGCGCTGTTTTAAAAACAATTACAAAATATGAATTACTTGCTGCCAAATAGCCAATTGAATATAATTGGTAGTTGATTTGTATTTTTACTTAAAATTTGGTGTGGATTACTAGTTTTCTACTACTGGTTTTCAATAAGATTCCAATTATTTTTTTAATTAAATCAATAAAAATTCCTAATTTAACAAATGATTAAATCAATTAATTAATTAAATTTCAATCTGCAATGAATTAAAACCTTTAATTGGTGACAATATTTTTTTCTGTGTAGTTTAATTTTAATAAAAAAGCCAAGCCAGTCGATTTATTTAGCGCTACATGAAATGGTGTAACTTTTCTGCGTTAGCAGTTTGTTTAAGATGTAAGAAATTGAAAAGGAAAGAAAGAAACTTTTTATAATTTCCTCATTTGCACAAAAAAGATCTCACGCTCCAGCAGTTAAAGTTTTTGTTCTTGCTAATCCCGTGACGGTCTGTATATGAGCGGGTGTCTGCTTTTCTGTTGGTTTACAAGGGATAAATTTAAATGAATTGTTCTAACACTAAAGTAAGAAGTAGTTTAATAATAATCATTTTAAGTTTATTTATTTATTCTGTTATTTATTATGGTTTTCTTAGTTTCTGCTTATTTTAAAAACTTACCATAATATCCTGATGCCCATAACTTTTTTAAAAAAGTGTTTCTATTTCTAACATATTTTGGTGTTTTAGGGTTTTATTTTACAAATTGTTTAAACGTTTCAAGTTACATAACACGCTTTACAAGCTTCTTGTTTAAGCGTTTAACAAAATTGTTGACTTCACCACGCATATTTCCATTTTTGTATCCTTTATTAAATACAACTTTATGTTCTTTTAAATCTTATATTAATTTTTCCTCCATTTAAGAAGAATCTTTATAACAAAATGAAACAAAAGTCAGCTGACGAGATGTCATATTACACATAACGTGCGAAAAGTTGAAAGTTAGCCAACTTCGTGCTCTATTTCAATTTCATTTGACAGAATCGTAAAACGCGTTGAAGCGCTCAACGCGTTGAAGCGCTCAACGCGTGGTATATACTTTCGCCTTTAGATCATTATGCTGAATATGCGAATTTGTTATTTCTCTTATATGAAGAAATTTTTTATATTGTATTATTTATAAGCTTGTTTTGAAAAATAGAATAATCATAAAAATGAAAAAAACTAGATCAGAATAACAAGAAATAAAAGCATAAAAACATTATCTCAAAAACTAGTAAACAAAGTTTTACCTCGCAACCGTGTCTGGCAGGGAATAGAGAAATTTACAAAAACATAAAAACAAAACATATGAAAGCGGTCATAAAAATCTGCAATCTTGAAATCACCTGGGGGTTTACTGCGTAATTCGATTCGAAGGAAAAAATTTACGAGTTCGAACTATTCGTACTGTGTATTACGATTTTCGTACAAATTGTTACGAAAGTGCGGATGATTTTTTGCTCTAACGAAAAATAAAAATCATTAGCTAAAGAACAACTCTGTGTTACGAAAAACAAAAATCCCTTTCGAAAGGTCAACTCTGTAGTACGAAAACAAGCATCAGGTACGCAAAAAGCATTAGAAAATTGTTCGAAAGCTATTTTGCTAATGACAAATTTAAAGAAAAATAAAAATGCAAGCATTTTAACGTTTCAAAATAAATAAAAGTGTTTAATACATAAATTAAACTTAATAATGTTATTTTTAATACAATTATTTTAATGTTTAATGTAAATTTAATTTCATTTGAACTATTTTGTATTAATGAGTTAATAGTTATTCAGGGTCAAGTTGTTTATTATGCATTACATTCTGTTGGTATCTATTAGTCTTGTTGTGGAGGATTGCAAAATAAATAAATTAAAATCCTGTTCAAAAGGAATACTCAGAAAAAATCTTATAAAAAACAGTATGATAAGTTTTAAAATTTTACTGAGGGATGGGTACCTTTATATAAAGTAAATACATAAACCATAACTGAAGCACTATGAACGTAAGAGTCTGTCAATTGGTGTGGAATACTTTCAAAGTAAAGCCGAGCAAAATATTGTCAGGACGACCACGATATGGCGGGCAGAGTTAGTTATCAATAAAAATATTAGTCTGTACCAGATGTTTATAACTTTGAAAGAATAAAAATAACATAAAAATATGTTTTTAATATAATTTACCAGGTAATCAGTTGTTTTTTAATGAACAGTGTTCCATCAAAGAAAATTATAATCAAATCTTACCAAATAATTTTGAAAATGTACACACAAGAAAATAGTCTTAGGCCCCTTATACAACTTGCCAAAACAAAAGTTAGGATTTTGTTGGAGCGATATCACGTACTTTAAGGGCAAGTTATAGTAATGAGCCTTATCCTCGTTATTATAACGAAAAACTACTATCTCTCCGATGAAATCCTAACTATAACTATCAGTTATTGCCAAGTTAAAATAAAGGGCCTTAATTGAAAATTATGAAATTTGATAGTTCCATTTCTTCGACAATAATATACAATTTGTTTAAGTTCTTTTATATAACTAAAAGATCAGAATATATAACTTAAGCTTTTTAAAACACTGTGCCATAATAGATAAAAACAAACTTATTATAATCCCCCTTAAGAACAATAATATCAAAGACACACACACATACACATGTATCTCAAATCCAAATAGTAATGTTGCAGACATTTTTTATGATAAACCGATAACAAACTGTTGTTAAAATTATCCAAAAACGACAGACTACGATATACCAGCCAAAGTATAAAAGCTACACAAAAACCTAACCAGACATCAGCAGTCTTGAGGTACTGAAACTGATTGGAATATCAAGTGTTGAACTTTTGGCGCTGAGCTAAACAACTTAAAAAATGAAAATCGCTATTGCTCTATTGGCTATTGTTGGCCTAGTGGCTGGCAGCAGCATCTCTAAGTCTGAAGTTAAAATTGCCGATAAGGACTTTTTGGCTAAACAAAAGTTTATTTTCGAAATCGTGTACCGTGTTGAAGATCCCTTGATGTTCCAGGAATGGCTTACTCTAGGAAAATCTTTCACTTTTGACAAGGCTGACTACAATGTAAGTTACCAAAAAATTTTTTAATAACTTGTTGCTGACAAATAATAAATTCTTTTAAAACGCAGAATTTTGATGTGCACATGGAGAAATTCCATGAAGCCTTTAAACATAATGCCATTTTACCCAAAGGTGAATTCTTTGGAGCCTTGGTTAATACCCACATTAAACAAGCGCACAGTTTATTCAGTCTATTCTACAATGCCAAAAACTTTGAAGTCTTCAAACGCAACGTTGCCTGGGCTCGCATTCATTGCAACGAAGGCATGTTCGTCTATGCTTTAACTTTGGCTGTCATTCACCGTTCTGATTGTCATGGCTTGATTTTGCCTGCCATCTATGAAATTTTCCCTCAATACTTCTTCAACAGCAAATTTGTTTATCAAGCTAAGAAATTCGATTACGATGTTTGGAGTAAATATATCATGTACGAAAAAGAATACAAGGACATTCTCTATAAGGACTACACCAACTCTTACAAGAGTAATGGTAATGAACACTACTTCTTCACTAAGGACTGGAAAATGTGGCAATGGTATAAAATGATGGGCTTGGGTGAACACTGGTATTCTGAGGAACACTTCATGGTGCGTGAAAATACGAATGAATACCACAAGGACCCCAAATATATGCAAATATTACAAGGCACAAAAATGTTCTATATGCCTGTTGACTACACCCGTGACATTGATTTCTACAACAAAGAATCTGCTTTATCTTATTTTACTGAAGATGTTGGTTTGAACGCCTACTGGTACTATTACAATATGGATTATGCTTTCTTTTTGGATGGCAAGACCTATGGTTTGAACAAAGATCGACGTGGTGAATTCTGGTTTTATAATACACGTCAGCTTTTGGCTCGCTACTACATGGAACGTTTGTCTCATGGTTACGGCGAAATTCCTGAATTCTCCTACTTGAACACCATCGAACACGGTTACAAGCCTCAGTTGGTTGACTACAATGGTGTTGGTTTCTCTTACCGCAAAAATTACTATGAAGTCGAAAGCCATGGCAAACACGATTATTACTACAAATTGGTTGAGTTCTTCAAGCGCTTGGATGAAATTATTATCAAAGGTGTTTATGTCACTTCTGATGGTAAGACCATTGATTTGCGCAAACCGGAATCCATTGAATTCATTGGCAACATGATGCAAAACAACGTTGACAGCTTTGACAACTACTTTTTCAATTACTGGTACATGTTTGCCCACATGCATCTCGCTGATGTAAATACCAACGACCACAAGGTCTCACCACATGTTTTCTTGAATTTCGAAACGATGATGCGTGATCCTCTCTTCTACATAATTTACAAGCATATTTCTTCCGCCAGCGACAAATTGTATGACTACATTAAGCCTTACACTCACGAGGAATTAGTGTTCCCTGGTGTTACTATTAAGGATGTTAAGGTCAGCAAATTGGTGACCTATAACGACTTGGTCGACATCGATGTTACCAACTTATTAAAAGACAAAATGACTTTTGTTGATGGTCAGTTCGTATGGGACAAAACTTTATTGGCTCGTCAAATGCGCCTAAATCACAAACCCTTTGATTTTGAATTCACCATTGAATCTGACAAGTCACAAAAGGTTGTTATTCGCGCCTACTTAGCTCCCAAATATGATGAATTTGGCCGAGTTATTTCTTTGACCGAAAACCGAGAAAACTTTATGGAAGTTTACACTTTCGTCTACAATCTTAACTCTGGCGTCAACGTAATCAAACGCAGCTCAAAGGAATTCTACTACGTCATTGATGACCGCACTACCTACACTGAATTGTACAAATATGTTATGCTTGCTTCGGAAGGCAAATACAATTTCCCCTTGAATATTAGTGCACCACACTGCGGCTACCCCAGACGTTTGCTCTTGCCCCGCGGTTGGGCCAACGGTATGCCCATGCAATTATTTTTCTTCGTTGATCCCTACAAAGCTTCCAAGGAAGCCTACTCCAACTACGATGACACTTACTCGTGCGGTATTGGCTCTGGTGCTCGTTTCATCGATGATATGCCTTTGGGTTATCCATTCGACCGTAAAATTGACGAGATTGAACTAATCGTGCCCAACGCGTATCTTAAGGATGTTAAGATCTACCATCAAGATACTTTCGAGAAGTACCACGACCAAAAATATGACGATTTTGGTAAATTCGATTACAAATACAACAATTAGATTTACAGCCTGTTTTTATAAAATGAAATATTATGCTCAATTTTCAATTATTTTATGTTTTCAGTTGATTTAACGTACATAATTTTTGAGTATATTAAAAGTTTTCTTTACTACAGAATGAAAAAAAATTTTAAAAATGTTTTATTTTTTTTATAAATATATAAAAATGTTATAAAAAAAGGATGAAGAAATGGTTCAATTCATGTCTAAGCATTCAGAGTTAGCAAAATGTCATCTTAATGTTCCAAATCATAAGGATGAATCAATTAATATGAGGCAGCAATTGCCTCATTTAACGTAGGTGAATAGCAGCGGATCTTTGTGACCTTTTTAATTCACTTTCTATGCTATTAAATATATGTATACGTAAATGAACTAAATGATACATTTTGTTAATATAATTTAGAAAATATTTATGGTTTCTTGCCTTTTATCATTTAGAATAATGATATTTGATGGGACCCTTATTATTTTGCTTTGAACTATTTCTTTTAAATTTAATTAATTAATGAATTTTAATCCACAACAAAACACAATCCATTATTACAATAAAAAATAATTAGAAAATAATATTTAAAATTCATTTTTAACTGCTTTTTGTTTTGTGTTATTTTCACCAAGTTTGACAATTAAGTTGCAGTGCTACCAACTTTTCAACATAATTTTCCATTTGTTTAACGATACAACTCTGTCATCGTTTCGAACGAGTTACACAGTACGATTAAGCTTTCGATTCGGAAATCGCTTTCGAAAAATTTTATCTTTCGAATCGAATTACGCCGAACCCCCCTGATGTTAACTTGCTAACTCATAGTCAAGTGACTTTAAAACTGCAGACTGATCTTATATACAGCACAAACAATTATGTGTATGCGTTTGGTACATGGTGATGAAGAGCTGTATAGTTTTTGGGAATAATCGGGAGGCGTAGTTTACTAGAAACCCCACACCGAAAATTGTTATTTTTTTGATTCGAATAAACTTTGAACTTTTATTCTTAGTATTTTTAAAAATATCTGTTTGCATGAAGTATGGTGAAGTTGAGTGTTGGCCACGCCAGATTTTTGCTTCAGGTTTGCTAAACTGCAAAGCTTCACTTAACATGATTTCTAATGTAAAAAACCATAAAAAATTTTTTTAAAATATTCCCGTTTCCTTGGTTTTAAACAGCATTGGGCACTGCTTTCCAAGTGTCTTATGACCTTGACATTTTGGCTCCTCAATCCTTTATCAAATAGGTCATTTAGCTTTTGCATTAAACTTTATACCATAAGATCTTGGACGACCCTAATGGCTATTCTTTCTTTTAATTAAGTGCAAAAAATGACTACAATTTGTTTTAGGTTCTGATAATTTTATTGTAATAGAGAATAATTTAAGCGAGAAAACAATGCAACACAATATATTCTCTATAAATTATTTGCAATTACGTACCGTTCGTAAACTAAAGGGCAAAAAGCAACTAATAGCATCAGGGTGTTGATGGATATTTTGTTCCATTCTGAAAAAAATTAATTCTAATTGAATCAGTTTAGACAGGTTTTTGTTTTAAACTTCACGGTCTACAAGCATCCACAGGTTTCCGATATGATTGGTTGGTCAAATCCACAACAAGTATAACATGTTCGCTTAGAAAGCTGCGTTTTAAGCCAATTGAGTGTTCGGGATCTTTATCATGTTGATATACACTACCAGGTTCCATTTTTTCTTATAGATAAGGTACTGCTTGCTTGAAGTGTATTGTGTTCATAGACTCTTCTATTGTAGAAATTATCCGAATTCCGTCACGGAAGAATGCAGCTAAAAACATGTGATATAAAACTAGTGGTTTGATTTTTAACAGCATTGCTTATCCCACACCATATTTGATCCATCACCATTTTTAAATGACAGAACTGTTATCCTACCTTCTTCGCTCCACCAAAACAGTGGGCTTTATTTACTTGGGCAACGCTTCTACCGTTTTGCAGAGCGAAGGCGCTTCTTTTTGTTGACAAAGCAATTTCTTGGCTGGTCCTCTAACAAACAATTTATTTGAAAAGCAACAAGTCACATGGTTTTAAATAAAACACTTTTTGTTCCAATTAATGCAAACGGGCTAAAATTTTTTTCTAATGCGTATGCCAAATATGCCAATAAAAATTCAATGCTAATGAACAAATGTCAAGTATGATGCCTCATCTGTGGCTATGAATGAATCAGAAGCTTTCCATGATCTTGGCATGTAAATTCAGTGCGATGTCTAATGGACTAAACACTATTTTCAAGTCTCTACAGACTCAATTTTTTCAATCTACGTAAAATATGCTTAACTCCATCTGTAATGCGATTCAGTAACTTTAAACAATACGACAATTGTTATATTGCATTCGTTGTTTGCAGTAATAACCGCAGGATTAACTAACTACTTTTTTAACGATAGAAGACAACAATATTTTTCTACCTTCACAAATTCGTAACATGTGGCATCTCTGTTCATAAAAGCGAAAAGCACAAAGAAGAATAGAAAAGAAAACGAATTATCATTATTAAATTGTGTTAATAAAGTCTGTATGAATATATAATAAAGTCTGTATGAATATGTAATATATAATTAAAAATATAAAATAACTATCTGCGTGCTGATTTAAAGCGATTCTAATGTCTATGCAAACTGGATCCACCATATAACTATAAATCAGAAATAAAATAAGAGTTAAAGAAAGCATTTTACCAGTTCAATCCGCCATCTTGAAAAAATGATAGTGAAATCAGCTGGCAAATTTATGATAACGATTTTTTTAGGGTTCCGTACACAAAGTGTAAAAACGAAACCCTATTGTTTTCGCTACAATGTCTGTCCGTCTGTCCGTCTGTCAGCGCCTTTTATCTCTGGAACCGTAATAGGTAGACTATTGAAATTTTCACAGATGATGTATAGTTGTTGCCGCTATAGCAACAAATACTAAAACTTATAGGGTGTTCCAATAGAGAGGTGTTATTTACGAAAATGTGTTTATTTCTTGAACTGTAGGAGGGATACACTTGAAATTTACAAACAGTTATTAAAATTTAGTTCACTATATAAATAGTATAAAAAGTAAAACTAAAAATTAAAGGGTGTTCCGATAGTGGTGTGAAATGAATGTATACGGCATAAGTTTTGAACCATAATAGGTAGACTCTTCAAATTTTCACAGAAGGTGTATAGCGATGGCCGCTATAACAAAAAATATTAAAACTTATAGGGTGTTCCCATAGAGAGGTGTTATTCACGAATATGTGATTATTTCTTGAACTGTAGGAGGCATACACTAAAAATTTACAAACTGTAATAAAAACGTAGTTCGCCTTATATACAAGTCTAAAAAATAAACCTAAAAATTAAAGGGAGTTTCGATAGTGGTGTTATTTTGATTTATAAGGCCTAACACAGTATAACATTTTTCAGTTAATTGATTGCCAACTCAATTCTGTGAACTGTATGTGAAATTAGACCCAAAAAGAAGAAGTTCTGCATCATTCGTTTTGTCTTCTTACCTGCGATTTGAAGTTAGTATCGATTTGAAGTTAGTACTATCGTATAGGGGAATTTATCACGTTTTAGGCCCTGTTGTTTGACATAGCTCGACAACCACTAGCCCAATTTAGTTGAAATAAATTTAAAAAAATTAAGAATTACAATTCCCTTAATCTGTTCATATATTGTTTTCTTATACAAGTAACACTTTCGAAGTTAAAAATGAATGTATGAAGGGAACAAATTATTTTTTGCCTAAAAATTTAAATTTTTTTTTTTTTAAATACATAAAAAGTCCAAAATGGAAAAAAGTTTCAAGTCTAGTTATTTTTTCGCAAAGTCACATAACCTATGAGAAAAATGAGACAAAGATCATAAAAATCGATGCACGCGTTTGTCATTTATTCACAATTAAGTAAATGTATGAATTTCAAAAATTTGCTCGAGATATGCACAACATTATTTGGAGAAAACATTGACACCTTTTTCATGATTCTGAGAATTAAAAAAAAAAGGAATAAACAAAAGGTTATTTGATTTTTATGATTGCGGTAATAAATGTACCGCAATGAAGATGAAGACATTGAAATTGGTGGACACAGTGAAAGAAACACGCCCTTGAATAGTATGTGTATCTCGGATGACGATACAGACTCAGACCATGAATATGAACAACCTACGAAGAAAACAAGATCATAAGAACCACAAGCGTCAACTTCTACAAGGATGGATATTGCCAATAATTGAAAAAATGTTCTAAATTTTGTTTTTATGCATATTATAATTGCGTATTAATTGCATATTATTTTATTTTCATTAAGTTTTTATAAATACAGTTTTTTTTTGCATGATAATTTTTTAATTTATATTTTTATTTTTATTCTAAGGGTGGTGGCTATAACTGATTTTTGAAATTCATACCTTTACTCAATTGCGAATAAAAGCGAAACGCGTGCATCAATTTTTATGATCTTTGCTCATAGGTTATGTGACTTTGCGAAAAAATAACTAGACTTGAAACTTTTTTCCATTTTGGATTTTTTATGTATTTAAAAAAAAAAAAAATTTAATTTTTAGGTAAAAAATAATTTTTTCCCTTCATACATTCATTTTTAACTTCGAAAGTGTTACTTGTATAGGAAAACAATATATGAACAGATTAAGGGAATTGTAATTCTTAATTTTTTAAAATTTATTTCAACTAAATTCGGCTAGTGGTTGTCGAGCTATGTCAAACAACAGGGCCTAAAACGTGATAAATTCCCCTATACGATAGTACTAACTTCAAATCGATACTAACTTCAAATCGCAGGTAAGAAGACAAAACGAATGATGCAGAAATTCTTCTTTTTGGGTCTAATTTCACATACAGTTCACAGAATTGAGTTGGCAAATCATGTGTTGTACTGTGTAAGTTTTGAATCATAATAGGTAGAATCTTGAAATTTTTACAGAAGGTGCATAATTTTGGCCGCTATAGCAACAAATAATAAAATTTATAGGGTGTTCCGATAGAAAGGTTTTGTTCACAAATATGTGTTTATTTCTTGAGCTGTAGGAGGCATACACTAAAAATATGTAAGCAGTAATTAAAAGTTAGTACACTATATAAACAAGTATAAAAAAATAAACCTAAAAATTAAAGGGTGTTCCGATAGTAGTGTGATTTGCATGTATAAGGACTAAGTTTTGAACCGTAATAGGTAGGCGCTTGAAATTTTCACAGAAAGTATATAACTGTGACCGCTATACTAGCAAACACTAAAACTTATAGGGTGTTCCGATAGAGAGGTGTTATTCACGAATATGTGCTTATTTCTTGAACAGTAGGAGGAATTCACTAAAAATATGCAAGCACTAAATTAAAATTAGTTCGCTATATAAACAAGTCTGAAAAAAATAAACCTAAAAATTAAAGGGTGTTCCGATAGTGGAGTGATTTGCATGTATAAGGCCTAAGTTTTGAACCATAATAGGTAGACTCTTGAAAATTTTACCAAAGGTGTATAACTATGGCCGCTATGGCAAAAAATATTAAAACTTATAGGGTGTTCCGATAGAGAGGTGTTATTTATGAATATGTGTTTATTTCTTACAAACAGTAATTAAAACTTAGTTCGCTTTATAAACAAGTCTAAAAAAATAAACCTAAAAATTAAAGGGTGTTCCGATAGTGGTGTGCTTTGTATGAGTAAGGCCTAAGTTTTGAACCATAATAGGTAGACTCCTGAAAATTTTACGAAAAGTGTATAACTGCGGCCACAATAGCAAAAATACTAAAACGTAGGGTGTTCCAAAACTAACGTGTTATTTACGTTTATGTCTTTTTTTTTGAGCTGTAAGAGGAAACCACTTACAATTTGCAGACTTTAATTAAAACTATGTTTGTTTTATAAACAAGTATACAAAATTGAACTTAAATATTAAAGGGTGTTCCAATAGTGACGTGATTTGCATGTATATATCCTAAGTTTTGAATGAATAGGTGGAATCTTGAAATTTTTACAGGAGGTGTATAACTATGTCCACTATAACAAATAATAAAAATTAAAGGGTTTTTAGCCAGTGACGTGATATGCATGTATAAAGCCTTATTTCTTGAACCGTTGCAGATAGACTCTTGAAATTTTGTACAGAAGATGTGTTGCCACGGCCGATATGACAATTACTAAAAATTAAAGGGTGTTCCGACAGTGACATGTTTTTCACTTATAGTGACTTATTTTTTAATCGCAATAAGTAGACTCTTAATATATTTATAGAAAGGAAGTTGCCATGGCCACTATAATGAATAATAAAATTAAAGGGTGCTCCGACAGTGACAAGATTTTATAAACCGTAATAGATACCCTCTTGTTTACAGTAGATGTGTTACTGCTGCCGCTATAACAAGTACTTAAATTTGAAGTGTGTCCATTAGTAACGTGTTTTTCACGAATATTACCTTATTTTTTTAACCGCAATAGGTAGGCTCCTGATATTTTAATAGAAAGTGTATTACCATGGCCGCTATAAAATCAATTACATATTAAAATTTAAAGGGTGTTCTAATTATGATGCAATTTTCGCGAATATTACTTTAATTTTAAAATTTAAGGGTGTCCCATAAGACATAAAGAAATAAACATCTGGAATTTTTAAATTATACTGAACATAGTACAGAACGATACAAGTGTGAGTGTAACTCGCACTTGACTAATTTATTTTAAATGTGCATGGAATTATCTACCTTCTCTAGAGTTTCGACTAAGGGATTTTGTACTGTCTGTTTCCAAAGTAAAAGAAATGGACAGATGATGATTATTTTTTCCTTTTATGTAAGTGTGGCTATAAATATGCGAACAAATAAATCTTTATTAGCATAATATTTATACAAGGTACTGCATACTTTAAGGCATCTTTTATTTTTGAAAGAGGGATATCTTAAACACGATTCGGCAACAGATGGCGATGTTTTAAAATAATTACAAAATATGAATTCAAAGCGGGATCTTTTAAACAAGGTTGCGCAATAGATGCCGTTGTTTTAAAATAATGACAAAATATGAATTAATACCAAATAGCCAATTGAATAAAATTTGTATTTGATTTGTATTTTTACTTTGTGGAATTACATTCTTATTCAAATATTTTAAACACCTTTTACAGAGCTTTACAATAATTTTTAAAAATTTAAAATTTTTTTAAAAATTTTAGAATTATATCCAGGGATGGGTACCTTTATATAAAGTAAGTAAGAGTCTTAAAATTTGGTTTGGATTACTTTCAAAGCAAAATCAAACGAAATATTATCAAGACGCGTACAACGTGCGAAGGCGCAGCTAGTGTTGTCATAAACGAGTCTTTACTATCACACTAATCATCTGTCTTATCTACTACTATCCCTTTCCAAAGGAAGTACCACAGTTAATGCAGGCATTAATTGCCTGAGTGTTACTTCTCTTTTGTCATCAAATCGTGTTGTTCATATTGTTTATTAGAAAGTATTTTTACCTTTTTTTTATCAATTAAACTTATTTTTTTTATTTGTAGTTGTAACGTCCAGCTTATATACCTTCTATGAAAATAGTGTCAACCTAATAAAGTTTAGGAGAACGAGGCATGTGATAAACGGAGAAATGGGCAAGCAGAAATTGGAATAATAGTTATAGGGTTTTGATTTTAACCTTTAGATCTAAAACCCTAAAAATTTGTTTTCTACGTTTTTGCAAAGATCTAGTGACTTTGCGACAATACAGGAACTACCGTCAATTAAATGGTTTAGTGGTCCAGAAGAATTCTTTAAAACTGTGTTTGTGTTCAAAGAAAATTGTAAAAAAATCTGTTTTCCTTTACTCACAACGAGTCTTTGGTAACGTTTTCTTTTTACTTCCTTTCTGCCTTCCTTGGCAAACTTAATAAAATAATTCTGTTTTGCTAACCTTATTAATTTGCTGCTTTTTATTATATTTTATTTATTACTAGCTGTACCCGCCACGTCGAAGGCATCCTTGGCAATATTTTGTTCGATTTTGATGTAATGTAAAGTAATGCACACCTCATATTGAGATTATTAATTTTATAGTGCTTCTATTATGGTTTATGTATATTCTTAATATAGAGGTACCCATACCTGGATAAAATTCTACAATTTATACAAAATTGTCGAGTTCTGGAAATAGTGTTGAAAATAATCCACTGACAAAAATAAAAGGGTGCTGCCCCTCTCTTGGAAATGAGATATTTATGCGGAAAACGTATAACGGAACCAAGACATTATGGTACTTTCTCACAAAATTTTATTAAAATTCATCCCGTAGTTTTTACGTGCTGCGAATACAGACAGACGGAAAATAATTCTAAAAATTACTGTTTTGTATTCCTGTTACAGCTTTATTATATGTATAAATTTTTCCCGTCTTTTTCAATTAGCCTTTAGCTACATTGACTTGGTCTGGTGCAAATTGAATCGTGTGTTTATAAGTTTTAATTTCTTTCTATGTATTAAGCCATTTCGCTTGATTTTGTTGACTGAGCTGCATATATATTTAAAAGTAAATCCACAGATTTACGTTTTTACTCATTGTTTTTGAAACATAACTTCAGGAAAAATTATTATTTTATTTAAGCAAAAACATGTTTGATGAGTCCGGAATAAAATTAAAACGAAATAGGAAAGGGAAAGAATACTTTGATATGGTCAATAAGCGAAGGAAGGTATTACATAACAAATTTTATAATAAATGAGAATCTAAGGAGAAAAGAAGCTTTGTATTAAAAGAGCTTTTTTTACCATCGAGAGAAGGAAATTCAAAACAAAAGTTTTCTTTTGAAATAGTAGGAAAAAGAGCTGAATTTAGAACTGCTGAAATTAGAATCAATAAATAAAATAAAACAAGTAAAAGTGCTATATTCAGCCGTGCCGAATCTTCTATACCCTTCACCACGGTGATTTTATTTATACAGACATGTACAGCATTATCCATATTGTTGACTCTTTACTTAAATAAATTCGTATGAGAAAAAATCATTATTCATGAGTTAAAAAAATAGGAGACAAATGAAAATAAATTCCGTTTGCTACAATTGTCGCCGTGTTGTCAGCTACTTAATGATATTGAAGCCGACAGCTACATCGTAAACTCTGACATTGTTGTAGAAATACTTATTTTGCTTTTATAAAATTAAATAACTTTTTCAAAAAATTATAAATATTCCCTCCAAAACTTTTTGTTTGTATATGAATTTGTAATTTACAATATTGTGACATTTTCTTTTGTTGAATAAAATATAAATTAGCCTAAGTTGACGACAGCCACATGAAGCTATGTAGCTTTGCTGACTTCAAAATAATCGTTTTATTTTTAACAGTTTTAGGTTTTAAAACAGAGATATCATCTATTTAAAAATCAAACGCATTTAAAACAATATGTTACTCTACATACACACATACATACATATGTATATTCTTAATATTAAATATATGTAATGTTACAGTTATGATTTTCATTTTCAAAGAAATATTGAAATTTTTGTTTTAATTTTTCCAAAATTGTGTGTAAAAATTTTTTGTAAAAATATTTTTTTACAAATTTTTTGTAAAATTTTATTCGAAAATTTTTTGGAAAATTTTTTAAAAAACTTTTTTTTCGAATATTTTTCTGTAAAATATCTTTTTGAAAAAAAATTTAAAATTTTTAAATTTTTTTTTTTTTTTAATTTTATTGAAATTTTGTTGTTAAATTTAGGACCTTTCTGCAATCTATATTGAGTTAGAATGGTCAGACTAAAGCAAAAAGAAATCCTTACAAAAAAAAAAAATTCCTCATATTGGCACATGAGGGGTCCTTTTGATTGCTCCTATTTATCAGTGGGTACCCTGTGGGTCGATTGGCTACCTCTATGTGTATTGATTTCTATTAAGGTCTCTAATACAAATCAAAGCAGAAGAACCCTGCCAATCTAAAAACAAATAAAAATCGCCCCTCGCAGGGGGTTATTGATCCCCCGATATCTGTATGCACTCCTTGCGATCTACCTGACGCATTCTAATATTTATTTGACAAAAAAGGCAAAACAGAATCATTAAAACCGAAAAAAATTAAAAAAAAAAAAACGAAAAAAATATAGGTGGGCGTGGTTTGCCGATGTTGCTGAACTGCAATACCAAAATTTTCTAAACTATTCCTGACAGATTGGTGTGCTTAAATTTTTTGTATCTCTTCTGGTGCCTTGGCAAATGACATTACAACACTAACACGGACAGACGGACAGACGGACATCGCTTAATCAACTTCTCTATGTATAAGGATCCAGAATATATATACTGTATGGGGTCGGAAATGAATATTGTAGAAATTACACACGGAATGACAAACTTATATATAACCTTTCCACCTGTGGTGAAGGGTATAAAAAAATGTGTTGTTTATCATTAAATATGTTTGTACAAACGGGTCTAAAAAGTCGAACATTACTTGTTGTTTTTAATCATATTATTATTATTATTATTTAATTTAATAATGTTTATATGTGAATCCGATACTTACAACTTTTTTATATTATGGAAATATTTTATTATAATATTATCTTATACTTTAACATATTTATGGTTATATTTTCTATGTTATTGTATGGTTAGGTACTAACAGCACAATATTAATAGTATTCAAGTATATTGTATGCTAAAGCTCTAAAAGGCACGTTTTCCTCGGAAAAGCCTATGTCATATTTAGAAAGGATCACTATTGTTTGTATTGGGGTACACGGTCCCCCGTCCTAACCACCAAAATTTATCTTAAAAACACACGTTATTCTCACACCCTACCTATTATAATTTCAAAACCTTAAATACTCGTATTGTATTATGTGATATTATGCTAATTACCCATAACATTTTATAATAAGAATGCAATTCATTTATTGGGTGAAAAGAGCTAGTTCCTGGCTTGAGCAACTAGTATTTTACTGGTTGCTCAGACCAGATCATCGCGAAACCTTTTTTCTAACAACGTTATGGGTAATTAGCATAATATTAAATAATTACTTCCATATTTATAAAAAAATAAAACTTATTTGAATTGTATTTTAGAACAACTTTTGTATGCAAAATTTTTTTTAAAATAGATTTCAAATAAATTTTATTTTTTATAAATATGGGATAAATAATAGATGCGCCAAAATTAGCGGAAAAAAGTAAAGACTATGTGAATGTCAAGCATCTACCTATTACTGTTCAAAATTTAAGCTATTTTCACCAGCATCCGTCTTTTATGGGGACACCATTCAAGCCTCTGTCTGATTTCAAAGATATGGTCACATAGATCAAATAACATCACCTATTTGGACACCCTTTAATTTACAATTTTAAATTAAAGACCTGTTGTTATAGAGGACTTGGCCACAAAGATTCTTTGTAAATTTCAATTATCTGTATATAACGGTTAAAAAGTTTAACCATATATATCAAATTACATGAACTATTGGGACACCCTTTACATTATAATTCCAAATTTTGGATATTCTGCCCAGTTTTTAAGTGTTTGTGTTTAACGGTTCAAAAGATAGGGCCATATAGATCAAATTACATAATTTATGGGGACACCCTTTAGATTCTAAATTCAAATTGTATACTTGCTATAGTGGACTTTGCAATACAGGTTCCTTGTAAATTTCAGCTGTCTGTCTATAACAGTTCAAAAGTTTGGCCACATATATAGAATTACATTAACTATTGGGACACCCTTTTATTTCCAGATTCAAATTTTATACTTTTTGTTATAGTGGACTTAGCAATACAGGTTTTTGTAAATTTCAGGGGTCTGTGTACAACTGTTCAAAAGTATGGCCATATACATCAAATTAAATGAACTACTGGAGCACCCTTTAAAATTTTGAATATTTATACATTTTATTATAACGGTGATAGTAATCGACATTCTGTCAAATTTTCAACGTTTTGCCTATAACGGTTCAAGAGATACGCTCAAATAGGTCAAATTACGTCACCTATGGGGACACCCTTTAAATTTATTTTTTTATTAATTCCTGCTGTTGGGAGCTATAGCGACACGCAATTTTTTAAAATTTTAGTTTGGTGCCCTTTACGGTTCTTAATACACGTAAAAAACATGTATGTTGTATGGGGACACCCTTTAATTTTTAATATAATGAACTGTTTTAAAATGGAAAAATTTTAAAATTGGTTCAGAAATGGCTGAGTTCTGCGGTTACATACATAAAAAAAAGCAACATTCAGACGAATTGATAACCTCCTTCTTTTTTGAAGTCGGCTAATAATAAACATTTACTTTACATTCGAGTTACCACACCTAGACTTCCAATCTTGAAATTTTTTTTGCAACAATGCACATTAAGACTTTAGACTCTACCAGTTATAGTTTTCTAATTACACGATAATAATTTTGCAAATTTGTATAGGAGCTACCAAGTAACTCCCATATTAATACACTTTGTGTATTTGCACAAAATTTCGATTATTTGCGCAAAACTTGAATGCCCTATCTATTACAGTTGTAAAGGTACACGATAATAATATTACACTTTGTGTGAGAGGGACCACGACCACGTTTCACTATAAGCCAAAAAATAAACAGAAAGATATAGTACATCTTGTGCATTGGAAACCTTCTCGATTTTCCAATACTGGAATTAGGTATCTTCATTAAAATTAGTGACTAATTTTCAGACCCAATCTCTACTGGTGTGACTTATATCACCTAAAATATTCAGTTAACTAGTGTCGTCTTTCCCAGAGCACTTTTTAGCTCTTCTCTTCTATTATTTTTCTTTTTATTTCTTGCAGGCAAAAGAAAGGAATCGACAATAACAGCTGCTAATGAAACTAGCCTAACATAAGAAGAATGAAGAACATCCAAGAAAACAATTTGTGAGACTTTTTCCAAAATGCCGCTAACCATAATCATATTATTTTTTCGAGATTCTTCTAAACTTAATGTATTTTTACTTTCTCCTTCCTTGTTTTTTATTGACTTTGTTTTGATGACAAACAAAAAATATTCTAAAATGTTTTAAACGTTTAAACAAATATTTATTTCCACGTTTTATTAATAAATTTTTCTAGGAAATCTACGAGAAATACCACCAGCAATATATTGCAAAAAATTTGTATTTTTACTTTGTGAAATTACATTAAAATTACATTGTTATTAAAATATTTTAAACAGAGGTGTACAATAATTTTTAGAATTTTAAAATTTTTGAATTTTTTATAAGTTTTAAAATTTTATCGAGGGTTGGGTACCTTTATATAAAGGAAATACATAACCCATAACTGAAGCACTATGAACGTAAGAGTCTGTCAATTGGTGTGGAATACTTTCAAAGCAAAACCGAGCAAAATATTGTCAGGACGACCACAATATGGCGGGCAGAGTTAGTTATCAATAAAAATATTAATCTGTACCAGATGTTTATAACTTTGAAAGAATAAAAATAACATAAAAAGATGTTTTTAATATAATTTACCAGGTTATCAGTTGTTTTTTAATGAACAGTGTTCCATCAAAGAAAATTATAATCAAATCTTACCAAATAATTTTGAAAATGATAGCAGAGACTTACCTGAAAAGGGTCAAAAGAAAACCAATGAATAAAAAAAGATTAGATTACTAATGATTTTAGTAAAACACAACTTGCCAAAACGAAAGTTAGGATTTTGTTGGAGCGATATCACATACATTAAAGGGCAAGTTATAATGGGTGATTTTTTTGAGGTTAGGATTTTCATGCATTAGTATTTGACAGATCACGTGAGATTTCAGACATGGTGCCAAAGAGAAAGATGCTCAGTATGCTTTGACATTTCATCATGAATAGACTTACTAACGAGCAACGCTTGCAAATCATTGAATTTTATTACCAAAATCAGTGTTCGGTTCGAAATGTTCAAATGTGACAAATTTTGTTCAGCGATGAGGCTCATTTCTGGTTGAATGGCTACGTAAATAAGCAAAATTGCCGCATTTGGAGTGAAGAGCAACCAGAAGCCGTTCAAGAACTGCCCATGCATCCCGAAAAATGCACTGTTTGGTGTGGTTTGTACGCTGGTGGAATCATTGGACCGTATTTTTTCAAAGATGCTGTTGGACGCAACGTTACGGTGAATGGCGATCGCTATCGTTCGATGCTAACAAACTTTTTGTTGCCAAAAATGGAACAACTGAACTTGGTTGACATGTGGTTTCAACAAGATGGCGCTACATGCCACACAGCTCGCGATTCTATGGCCATTTTGAGGGAAAACTTCGGAGAACAATTCATCTCAAGAAATGGACCGGTAAGTTGGCCACCAAGATCATGCGATTTGACGCCTTTAGACTATTTTTTGTGGGGCTACGTCAAGTCTAAAGTCTACAGAAATAAGCCAGCAACTATTCCAGCTTTGGAAGACAACATTTCCGAAGAAATTCGGGCTATTCCGGCCGAAATGCTCGAAAAAGTTGCCCAAAATTGGACTTTCCGAATGGACCACCTAAGACGCAGCCGCGGTCAACATTTAAATGAAATTATCTTCAAAAAGTAAATGTCATGGACCAATCTAACGTTTCAAATAAAGAACCGATGAGATTTTGCAAATTTTATGCGTTTTTTTTTTAAAAAAATTCTCAAGCTCTTAAAAAATCACTCGTTAGTAATGAGCCTTATCATCGTTATTATAACGAAAACCTACTATC
Source organism: Phasia obesa (assembly GCA_949628195.1). Lineage (NCBI taxonomy): Eukaryota > Metazoa > Arthropoda > Insecta > Diptera > Tachinidae > Phasia > Phasia obesa. The sequence goes on from OX451216.1 coordinate 124,669,459, forward strand.
TCTCCGATGAAATCCTAACTATAACTATCAGTTATTGCCAAGTTAAAATAATAGGCCTTAATAAAAACTTATGAAATTTGATAGTTCCATTTCTTTGACAATAATATACAATTTGTTTAAGTTCTTTTATATAACTAAAAGATCAGAATATATAACTTAAGCTTTTTAAAACACTGTGCCATAATAGATAAAAACAAACTTATTATAATCCCCCTTAAGAACAATAATATCAAAGACATACACGCATACATACATATGTATCTCAAATCCAAAAAGTAATGTTGTTTTTTATGATAAACCGATAACAAACTGTTAAATTATCATGTGTGTGAAGATAAATACGTATTTAACTAGCAGAGACAAAAACCATTTTTTTTTTTTTTTTATTGAAAAATATATCATGCGTTAAAAAAGTTTTCCCATACATTTAACACGTATTCTGCACAGATTTTCGGACTTTTTTAAGAGATATTGTTACTGTGTCCAAACCCTTCCATCTCAGGGAATCAAACCTGTACTATTAGGAAGGTAATAGATCATACTAACAAACTGTGTTCACACTTTTTTCCAAAAGTATTTTTTTTTTGTTTTTTCATAAATTGTTAATTGTATCTTCAATATTTTTGAACTAACAATAATTACTCATATCTTAAGTCTAAAATAAAAATATACTTTTTAAGTCCAGCCAGTGCTAGACAAAAATAATGTTTGTTTTACGGATTTTGCAATCATTTGCGGGTCATCCCTCTAATGAACGGCCAAGAAAAGCAGTATCTCTTCTTTTTAGTCGAATGTAACCAGGTTCATTCAGCATGTTACGCGCTAAAGGGTTTGGATGAGATTCAAGCCTCTTTAGATATGTGACTGCATGTTTCGCTATTTCTGCTTTAACTGATGGCATGTTTAGGTCTTTGTGGAAGTTCGAATTTTTTATATACAAGGGAGCAGATGTAATCATACGTAGTATCTTATTTTGGCGCCTTTGAATTTTTTCTACATTTCTAGCTGAGGCAGTGCCCCATAACTCAATTCCATAACATCAAATTGGTTTGAGGATCGACTTGTACAGTAGAAGTTTACAATCTAAGCTCAGGGTAGAGTTTCTGCCAATAAGCCAATTTAGTTGTACTGCTTTTAGTTTCATTTGTGTTAACTTGAAGTCAATGTGGCTTTTCCAAGTAAGGCGACGGTCAAGATGTATACCCAGATATTTAACGTCTGAAAGCTGTGGTATCATTTGGTTATTTATGCGAACAGGAGGGCATGAGTCCCTACGCAGTGTGAAAGTTATGTGAGTACATTTTTGCTCATTCACTTTTATTCTCCATTTTTCTAGCCATTTTTCCAAATTGAGTATGTGGTCTTGTAAAAGTTTTGATGCTTCTTGGGCACTTTCATGAATACTTAAAAAAGCTGTGTCATCTGCAAAAGTTGATGTATGCACTAGGGTGCTAATTGGCATATCTGATGTGTACAGTAAATATAAAATTGGTCCCAAAATACTACCTTGGGGAACTCCGGCTTCAATTAGCTGTGGCGAGCTTAAAAAGTCACCTTCTTTTAGTAAAAACTTGCGATTCGTTAAATAATCTTTTAAGAGCTTATACAAGTTTTCGGGCAAGTTCAGCTTTAGCTTAAATATTAGGCCTTCGTGCCAACCTTATCGAATGCTTGAGAAACGTCGATAAAGAGCGCAGAACAGTATTTTTTTTCTTCAAAGGTCGTTTTAATTACATTTACTAATCTGTGTGTTTGTTGGATCGTACTATGTTGTTTTCTGAAGCCGAATTGATGGTTCGGAATACATCCTTTCGCGATAAGAATTGGATTCAGCTTAGTTATTAATATTCTCTCAAATAACTTTGACACGTTTGATAAAAGGCTTATAGGTCTGTATGATTCTACTTTTGTGTGGTCTTTTCCTGGTTTAGGAATCATAGTAATCAAAGAAACTTTCCACTCTGTGGGAAAGTACTCAAGACGTAAGATGGCATTAAAAACCCCAGGGGCTTTTTTTGGTGTTTAAATCCGCTATTGCCCTTTCAATATCGCTAAATGCAAATCTTAGGTGTACTTCGGCACTAGTCTCTACTGGTGGCAACTCAACTATATAGTATACATATTTGGAGTGAAAACCTTTTTCAAATGATCAACAAATAAATTATCTTTTTCGGTATCATTTCTTGCCCAGACTCCACAAGAAGTTCGCAAGGGGGGCTTACGTACGACTGGCCTTTTAAGGTTTCTACATGCACGCCATAATGAATTATCTGATTGTGCAGTTGCGTCGAGGTCTTCCAAGTAATTTTTCAGAGATGCTACTCTTCGAGATTCTAGCAGCTGTCTTAGCCGTTTCGTGCAATCTTTAAGTTTAGATTTGAGTTGAGGAGATCTGTGTGCTTGCCACTCTCTTCTAATTTTCCTTTTTTCAGCCAAGAGCCGCTCGACATCTACAAAGTAAATTTGATTGTATCTAGCTGATTGTCGGGTTACTGTTGCATGTTGGGCAGCTGATTTGAGGATTTGATCAAAATTAATAAGACTTTGTTCCACGTCTTCTGGTTTTCTCAGCGGTATATTTTCCGAACAGTGAGTACTGAGATACTTTCTATATTTCAACCAATTAATGCTTGTGCTAGTTGTTGGTGACACAATATTTTGCTGGTTCCATATATAGACTATTGTGGGTGAATGATCTGAGGATAATTCGAGTGACGCTTCAACCTTAATCATTTCTCTCGAAATACCTTTAGTCACGCCAAAATCAATAACATCAGGTATTTTTTGTCGATCAGTAGGCCAATAGGTGGGTTGTCCGCTTGATATCATATTCAGACGCATTTTTGAAATAGTGTCAAATAAAACACGACCTTTTGGAGTAATAAGTCTTGATCCCCAAAACGTATGTTTAGTGTTGTAGTCGCCTGATGCTATGAAACAGGGACCTAGTGATTTGTAGAAGTCGCTATATTGACTCTCTGATATTTGAAATCTAGGAGGTGAATAAATCGAAGAAATAACGAAGTTTTGATGATATTCTTCTATACAGATGTTTGTTGCTTGAAGATAGTCCTCACAAAAATCACACAGTAAATGATGTTTAATTCGAGCCTTTATTAGAATAGCTGAACCACCACATGCTCTGCCACGGGGGTCTTTAGTGTCATATAATATATAGCCATTGATTTTAAAAAAGCTATTTGTTGTTAAATGAGTCTCTGAAACCATCATGACATCAATTTGTTGGTTCTTCAAGAAGTACTCGAGTTCATTTTTGTGTTGGCGTAAGCCGTTTGTGTTCCAGAAACATATTTTTAAACAGTTCATGGTTTGTTAAGTACCGCCTGCAACATCATAGATTGCATGCGAATCATTTCTTGCATCATGCTGCTCATAGAGCTCATAAAACTGTTTAACGAATGCACTAATGTCTCGATACTTGTGACTCATTAAGTCACATTTTCAAAATGTTATAAAAATGTTCACAAATACTTTTGGAAAAAAGTGTGAACACAGTTTGTTAGTATGATCTATTGTCTTCCTAAGAGTACCGGTTTGATTCGGTGAGATGGAAGGGTTTGGACACAGTGGCTATTTCCGTCAGAGAACTCATATTCTAGAAATTTTCACTAAGTCACATTTTCAAAATGTTATAAAAATGTTCACAAATACTTTTGGAAAAAAGTGTGTATATAGTTTGTTAGTATGATCTATTACCTTCCTAAAAGTACCGGTTTGATTCCCTGAGATGGAAGGGTTTGGACACTGTGGCTATTTCCGTCAGAGAACTCATATTCTAGAAATTTTCATTAAGTCACATTTTCAAAATGTTATAAAAATTTTCACAAATACTTTTGGAAAAAAGTGTGAACACAGTTTGTTAGTATGATCTATTATCTTCCTAATAGTACCGGTTTGATTCCCTCAGATAGAAAGGTTTGGACACAGTAACAATATCTCTTAAAAAAGTCCGAAAATCTGTGCAGAATACGTACTAAAAATATGGGAAAACTTTTTTATCGCATGATATATTTTTCAATAAAAAAAATGGTTTTTGTCTCTGCTAGTTAAGTACGTATTTATCTTCATACACATTAAATTATCCAAAAACGACAGACTACGCTATACCAGCCAAAGTATAAAAGCTACACAAAAACCTAACCAGACATCAGCAGTCTTGAGGTACTGAAACTGATTGGTATATCAAGTGTTGAACTTTTGGCGCTGAGCTAAACAACTTAAAAAATGAAAATCGCTATTGCTCTATTGGCTATTGTTGGCCTAGTGGCTGGCAGCAGCATCTCTAAGTCTGAAGTTAAAATTGCCGATAAGGACTTTTTGGCTAAACAAAAGTTTTTTTTCGAAATCGTATACCGGGTTGAAGATCCCTTGATGTTCCAGGAATGGCTTACTCTAGGAAAATCTTTCACTTTTGACAAGGCTGACTACAATGTAAGTTACCAAAAATTTATTTAATAACCTTTTACTGACAAATAATAAATTCTTTTAAAACGCAGAATTTTGATGTGCACATGGAGAAATTCCATGAAGCCTTTAAACATAATGCCATTTTACCCAAAGGTGAATTCTTTGGAGCCTTGGTTAATACCCACATTAAACAAGCGCACAGTTTATTCAGTCTATTCTACAATGCCAAAAACTTTGAAGTCTTCAAACGCAACGTTGCCTGGGCTCGCATTCATTGCAACGAAGGCATGTTCGTCTATGCTTTAACTTTGGCTGTCATTCACCGTTCTGATTGTCATGGCTTGATTTTGCCTGCCATCTATGAAATTTTCCCTCAATACTTCTTCAACAGCAAATTTGTTTATCAAGCTAAGAAATTCGATTACGATGTTTGGAGTAAATATATCATGTACGAAAAGGAATACAAGGACATTCTCTATAAGGACTACACCAACTCTTACAAGAGTAATGGTAATTCACACTACTTCTTCACTAAGGACTGGAAAATGTGGCAATGGTACAAAATGATGGGCTTGGGTGAACACTGGTATTCTGAGGAACACTTCATGGTGCGTGAAAATACGATTGAATATCACAATGACCCCAAATATACGCAAATATTACAAGGCACAAAAATGTTCTACATGCCTGTTGACTACACCCGTGACATTGATTTCTACAACAAAGAATCTGCTTTATCTTATTTTACTGAAGATGTTGGTTTGAACGCCTACTGGTACTATTACAATATGGATTATGCTTTCTTTTTGGATGGCAAGACTTATGGTTTGAACAAAGATCGACGTGGTGAATTCTGGTTTTATAATACACGTCAGCTTTTGGCTCGCTACTACATGGAACGTTTGTCTCATGGTTACGGCGAAATCCCTGAATTCTCCAACTTGAACACCATCGAACACGGTTACAAGCCTCAGTTGGTTGACTACAATGGTGTTGGTTTCTCTTACCGCAAAAATTACTATGAAGTCGAAAGCCATCGCAAACACGATTATTACTACAAATTGGTTGAGTTCTTCAAACGCTTGGATAAAATTATTATCAAAGGTGTTTATGTCACTTCTGATGGTAAGACCATTGATTTGCGCAAACCGGAATCCATTGAATTCATTGGCAACATGATTCAAAACAGTGTTGACAGCTTTGACAACTACTTTTTCAATTACTGGTACATGTTTGCCCACATGCATCTCGCTGACGTAAATACCAACGACTACAAGGTCTCTCCACATGTTTTCTTGAATTTCGAAACGATGATGCGTGATCCTCTCTTCTACATAATTTACAAGCATATTTCTTCCGCCAGCGACAAATTGTATGACTACATTAAGCCTTACACTCACGAGGAATTAGTGTTCCCTGGTGTTACTATTAAGGATGTTAAGGTCAGCAAATTGGTGACCTATAACGACTTGGTCGACATCGATGTTACCAACTTATTAAAAGACAAAATGACTTTTGTTGATGGTCAGTTCGTATGGGACAAAACTTTATTGGCTCGTCAAATGCGCCTGAATCATAAACCCTTTGATTTTGAATTCACCATTGAATCTGACAAGTCACAAAAGGTTGTTATTCGCGCCTACTTAGCTCCCAAATATGATGAATTTGGCCGAGTTATTTCTTTGACTGAAAACCGTGAAAACTTTATGGAAGTTTACACTTTCGTCTACAATCTTAACTCTGGCGTCAACGTAATCAAACGCAGTTCAAAGGAATTCTACTACGTCATTGATGACCGCACTACCTACACTGAATTGTACAAATATGTTATGCTTGCTTCGGAAGGCAAATACAATTTCCCCTTGAATATTAGTGCACCACACTGCGGCTACCCCAGACGTTTGCTCTTGCCCCGCGGTTGGGCCAACGGTATGCCCATGCAATTATTTTTCTTCGTTGATCCCTACAAAGCTTCTCAAGAAGCCTACTCCAACTACGATGACACCTACTCGTGCGGTATTGGCTCTGGTGCTCGTTTCATCGATGATATGCCTTTGGGTTATCCATTCGACCGTAAAATTGACGAGATTGAACTACTCGTGCCCAACGCGTATCTTAAGGATGTTAATATCTACCATCAAGATACTTTCTAGAAGTACCACGACCAAAAATATGACGATTTTGGTAAATTCGATTACAAATACAACAATTAGATTTACAGCCTGTTTTTATAAAATGAAATATTATGCTCAATTTTCAATTATTTTATGTTTTCAGTTGATTTAACGTACATCATTTTTGAGTATATTAAAAGTTTTCTTTACTACAGAATGAAAAAAAATTCGAAAATGTTTTTTTTTTTTTATAAATATTAATAAATTAATTATTTAGGCTTAAGTTCTTAATTATAAAGAGATAAAGAAAAAATAGATACCAGTATAGCAGAATGCATTTTCTAGACAGCTACGTCCGTCATCAGTACTCTTCGTGTCGATCTACCTGGTAGTTTTAATTGTTATTAATTTTCTATTTAAACAAACTTATCAAAGAAATAAAATATGAGAAATTTTAAATTTTACATTTATTTCATAGGAGATAGAGCTTTTTTTGAAATTGTTTTACACTTGTAAACTCTATTTTCTTTTTATATTATACTACCAAGTAAACTTTTTTCTTAATTATTATTCTCTTTATATATTTTCTTTTATTTGAAAATGGTATATATCTGTCTTGCTATTAGCTAACCTTTGGTTAGCAATTGACAACAATTAGATATTTTTTATTTTACAAATGTATATTTTTGATTATTAACACAATAATACAATTTTAAAAAAAGCTCTATCTCCTATGAAATAAATGTAAAATTTAAAATTTCTCATATTCTATTTCTTTGATAAGTTTGTTTAAATAGAAAATTAATAACAATTGAAACTACCAGGTAGATAGATACGAAGAGTACTGATGACGGACGTAGCTGTATAGAAAATGCATTCTGCTTTGCTGGTATCTAATTTTTCTTTATCTCTTTATAATTAACAACTTAAGCCTAAATAATTAATTTATTAATTCAAAAATAGTTCAAATAAAAATTCATATATTTTTTATAAATATTTAAAAATAAGTTGTCCTATGTTCGTGATTTTATAACTCGAGAACCACTTAACCGATTTTCAAAAGAGTACATGCGTTGGAAAGGTCTACTTTCACTGATGGTATATAAAAAACATCGAAAAATTTTTACGAATATGCGTTATACGCGCACTTTTATGATGGTGTGTTTTCCCTATATAAAATGTATTTTTCTTTCTTATGAGAACTTCATTTTGTCGCTATATGGCTCTGCCGCTGACGAAGTGGCGAGCACAGATAGTATTTTATAAATTTTAATGTGACGTTTTTAGTTGGCCAATAATATAATAAAAAAAATCCTTAAAATTATCTAATCTAAAGCTTTATTTCTAATTTAAAGTTTTATTGTTTGCAAGTGAAACCTACATGTGAGAAGGTTTCGTTTTACATAAATAGGTCATTAATCTAGTTTAAGGATTTTAAGTTCATGACTTGATAAATTAAAAAACTTTTTGATTCTGCAAAATACTATATGAACTAACAATAAGTACTCATAGCTTAGGACTGAAAGTAAAAAATTAAAAATATATATACTTAAGTCCAGCCAGTGACAGACCAACACTTTATGATGCATCGTGGCTTTTATCATTGTTGGTCGCCTTTGTGACGTTCGGCCAGAGCAATATTCCTCCTTCTTAGGCGTACTCAGCAACGATCATTCAGGATGCATGTTTCGCTATTACTGCCTTAACTAGTGGCACGTTTAAATCTTTGTGGATGTCCGAGTTTTTAATATACCAATGTGCGTTTAAAATTATTCCTAAAATCTTATTTTGGCGCCTTTAAATTTTTTCTAATTTTGAACCGAAGCAGTACCCCATAACTGAGACCCATAACATATTGATTTAAGAATCGAATTATAGTGTAGAAGCTTGCAGGGTTGAGTTTCTACCAATTTGTTTTCTGGTGTTCTGGTATAGTTTGGTTATTTATGCGAATATGTCGGCATGAGTCTCTACGCAATGTGATGTTATATGAGTACATTTTTGTTCGTTAATTTTTATTCAAGATCATATATACGGTAAATATTGGAATGTCAGTTGAGGGCTTTCGTTAATGTTTAGAAAGGCAGTGTCGTCAGCAAATGTTGGTGTTGTTGGGCTCGGTTGCTACAACCTCGGAGAACTCCGGCTCAGGCGAACTTAAGAAATATCTTTATCTTTAAGTACAAACTTACGACCAGTTAAATAACTTTTTAAAAGCTTATAACCATTTTTGGGCAAGTTTTGCTTTAACTTGTAAGCTAGGCCTTCAAACCAAACTTTGTCAAAGACTTGAGGCACGTCTATGAAAAGCGCAAAACAGTATTTGTTTCCTCGAAAGCCTTTTCTACTACATTTACTAATCTGTGCGTTTGTTCAATAGTGCGAATTGATGATTCAGAATAATGGTAATTAAGATTTTCTCAGATGGTTTTGACATATTTGATGGCAGACTCATTGGCCTGTATTCTCATATACTGATTCTACCTTTGTGTGATTTTTCCCTGGCTTAGGTATCATCAGATAAGATAATATAATATAATCAGATAATCTTTACATTCTGCGGGAATGTACTGGAAACATGGCGTTAAAAATAAATAGAATTATTCTATCTGCTACCTGGGGAACTTCCATTATCATCTTGTTGCCTGTTTTGTCAAAACCATAAGCCTTCTTGAAGTTCAAACTAGCAATTGCCCCTGCAACATCATGTAAGTTAAATCTAAGGGGGATTTCTGGTGGCAACTCCACTAAAGTATAAGGTATATTCGTTGCATTTTTCGAAATTACTCCTTAACCTCGCAAGAACTACGCAGGGAAAGCTTACGTATGACAGTTCTTTTAAGGTTTCTTGCTGCATGCCACAGCGAATAAACAGATTGAGGCTAGCCTTCCAAATATTTTTTTACTGAAGCACTTCTTGGAGATTCTAGTAGCTCTCTTAGCCGTTTCGTGATTTCCCTTAGTCTTCTTTTGAGTTGAGCATTATATAGATATTTTTTATATTTTATTTTCAATTTACGCGAGTGCTTGCCGTCGCCAGAAATCCAGTCGGTAAAACCTTTTTTCGGGGTTCCTTATTGAATCAATAGATATGATCTGAGGATAATTCAAGTGATGCTTCAACTTTAAGAATATCACCTGAAAAACTGTTCAACGAATGATGCTTGCTTCGTTTAATATTGTGCCTGCTTGGGAAGAGTAACAAATTTTTTAGAAGACTTCCTTACTATTGCATAAACTGGACAACTTATGTAGTTAGCAGTGTGATTTCCACCGCAATTGCTACATTTCCTAAGTTTTGTATCATTTCAAGATTTATCGCAGACTGGAGGCGGCTTACAATAAGCCCTAGTGTGACAAAACTCTTGGCAGTTTACACTCTGAATGGGTCCTGCCCGTTTATGCGGTTCCTCTACGGTGATGCGTTTCGTTCTTTTTCAACCTACCAACGACGTCAATACGACTCGCGTTAATTTTATTCCTAGCAATTCAATTTTTTCCTAAGCTAAACTAAGCCAAATATATGCTTACGAGTTGATGGCACATCCGCACTGGTTTTGAATAAATGCTCTTCGATAGAGGCTAAAAAACCTGAAAATTATTCCGCAATTGTAATTTTTAAAATAGAGGAAGCTGCGTTAAGCTTTCAACATGTGCGTTATTCAATGTCCAATAGTTTATTTAGTAAAAGACAATATGGATCCATAGGGGATATTCTTCTATAAGAGATTTTTCTTAAGTAGATTTACTATTACGACTGGGGAAATATAATGCCCTTGTTGCATATAGCAACACAATAATTTGTTTAGTAATTGGAGACAATCTAAACTCCCGCCACTCTATTAGTGAATTTTGTAGAAGTGTGACAATAGTATATCGGACTAAGTCGGTCTTTATGTCTAAACCTTCACAACTAATAGTTTACATTCTCACAGATCGTTACAAAGTTTTCTTTAATTTGCACTAATTTAATTTTTTTTATTCAAACTTAAAAAGATGTAAAATTTTGTAACTCAATTAATTACAAAAATTAAGCAAAGAAATGGCACTTTGTCATTTTTCAAGAAAATTATTGGAATTGATTTTATTTTTATAAAAAAAAATACTTGTCTTAATTAACTATTGAGAAATCAAATTCTGTGTTGTTTGAAGCCTTAGAGTATGCCTTAAATTATATAAATTAAATGCACATAAAGAAAGAATATATAATGAGAGCTAAATACAGTGAAACAGAAAAGAGGTAATATGACATTTTCAAATGGCTTCAAAGCATTTTTTTCTCTTGTCTTTTAAAATGTGTTTCTTTTGTGTGAAGAATTAAAAAGCAACTTACATGCAATTGCTATTTCGTTTTGTTGTTAAATATTTTTATTTTTAATTCCAATCAAGATGACTTATTTTATTTTCCATCTATATTGACATGTAGTACCGATGTAGTATATCGTTGGCTTAGTCGACAAGAGTCCTAAGTCCTTTTTCAAGTTTTTCAGTACAGACATAAAACTATAACTTTTATTTGGGTTAACTTTTTCAAAATGTGTGAACGTAGTTTTCTTCAGTAAATATTGATTAAATGCCAATAATTATAAAATTTCAAATTAAATTTTAAACTTATTGACTGTTTAGGGACTTAACACATTTGCTCTATAAAAAATTCTACTTTTAATGTGGACAGATTTTGTAATGATGCAGATTTTCTTTAAATTTTTATTATCTTTATGGTTCAAATTTACTTAACTGCTGTTGACATTATTTAAATACTCTTCTCATAAAACATTTGCTCTATAAAATATTCTACTTGTAATGTGGACAGATTTTCTAATGATGCAGAATTTCTTTAAATTTTAATTATCTTATATATATATATATATATCAGGGACGTAAAGAATTTTTTGTTCTTAATATTAATATTATGTTGAACTTCTGAATTAAGAAAGGCAAGGATTACTTTATTGGAAATAAATCAAACAAGTACGAGTCTCACTCACGCACGTACGGTTCCGTTCTGTGTTCAATATACAACTTAAAAAGTACAAGTTTTTCTTTTTTCTTGTCTTTTAAGAGGCCCTATTAATTTGTTGTTCACAATCACGTCTTCTATAGGAATACCCATTAACTTTCAATTTAATTTTACAGACATATTATTATAGTGCTCATATGTCTAAATTGCAACAATCTTTATGTAACGTTTAAAAGATAACGCTAAATCAACATGTGACCTCTATGACCCAACCAATCATTTCAGCTAATTTTATATATGATGCTTGTTATAATACAATGTCTACTGTAAAACATTTTCTGAGGCGGCAGCTTCGACAACCTTTAATTTTTATTAATAGGAATTTTGCCAGCATTTTAAGGATTTACCTTTTGCTGTCCCGGAGATAGAAAACGTTGACAGACATTGTAGCGAAAACAATATGGCACTCTTTTACCCCTTAAGTTTATAACCATAAAAAGTGTTTGAAAATCTGATTCGCTGCTACTTAAAGTTGTTTCACACTAAACAAATTTATTAAATTGAAATGTCAGTTACTTGCAGGTGGACTTAACACTTGTTTTCATTTTTTTTGTTTTATTTTAACTTGGCACATTTCCTTAGCATTGCATAACAGTAAGAAAAAAAATAAAAGTATATTTTTTTTTGCTGAAAACAATATATTTAGAGTTTCCTTAAAGTACTAATTATTCAAACAGTTTTTCCCTTTTAAGTGCTCCACGCTTAATTGCATTTTAATCGCAAACAATGCTGGCAACTAAAAAATCATATTATTGTATCAGCAAATGGACTTGTAAGTGTGCCCATTTAATAGTTTCCCCTTTTAAATCAGTAATTTTTTATTGTAAAAACTATATAAATTAAAACAAAAACTTTGGCTTAATTGCATAAGCGCTCGGTAATTCGAGCTTAGCCGTGGTTCCACTTAAAAGACTACTTCAAAATAATCTCAAAACGTGTAAAACATTTAAGTGTTACCAAAGTGGAAAAATTTTAATATTTTCATAAATGCCCAGATAATTATTTCAGTACTTCTATCAATCAAACTTTTTTTCGTTTTTTATTCATTCGCTAATTTCTATTAGTAATGAAGGTCTAAGGGTAAAAAGCTACTGTTTACAAGATATTCTGCTTTCAATTCAATTCAAATTAGTCACTGTTGCGTCTATATTTTCTACAACACTCTCAGTATTTGTTTTATGTTAATGTTTACTATGATTATTGCAATAGTTACCTTTGCTAATGGTCCACATTTAAAGGAGTAGTAATTTATCTTAATCTCTACTACCATATGGTGAATTATGTTTCCTATTATAAGCAACTTTCGATCTTCGACTGTAGTCAAAAGTGCTGACCGAACGAATTTTCATTTGGTATTATGGCGCACATTCTTTAAAAATAGGGCTATAACGAATTTGAGTCAATTGGATTATTCACAATAGTACATATTTATCAGCTGGAACTATAAATATATATTTTATAACTAATTTATAATATTAATATGATTACTTTGCTGTTGTTCTAACGGATGGGCCCATACAATTTAGCTCCTGCCATTTTTTTGCTCGTTCTGTAGCAAATACCGCAAAACAAACTGCAAAATCGAATTTTTCGAAATTTTTGCAACTTTTTTTGGGTATCGTTTAAAATAGAGATTTATTTCCATTCATTGCGTGAATCTTCTACTGTCAGGGTTTTGTTTTTGAATATGTTTTTTACGACTTGAGATTAATGTGCTGGTATGGAATTTCTTTATGCGGTAGCATACTCGAAAGGTAATATTTTTTTTATTAAAACAAATTAAATAAAATTTTTGCTTTATCTTTTTAGTTTTAATAAGTTAAAAATTTTTTTATTTATTGAGTAACATTTTTATTTGTTTCGCCCACTGTTAAATCTTTTGCTTATTTATGACTTTAAATTTAAAGCATACCCTAGGGCTGTCATTATTCTTTAACGTTTATTGTTTTGAATATAGAAAAAATAAAAAAAACATTATATTAAACCATTGAGAATTTAAATGAAAGTTAATGTATTATTTGTTTTAAATTAAATTATTCGTCTAAAAAAAAGCTGTTCAAAAAACTTAATTTTAAATGTTTTTGCCGTTTTTTTTTAAATCATTTTTATTGCGTCACATTCTATTTAGAGATAGAAATCTCTAAATTTGTGCGACAGGCAGTTTTTTTTTTGTCATAAAAAGTCACATAAGTTAAGACGTTAGAAAGATATTAACTAAAATGATTTTTAAAACTGTTAAAAATCAAAAAAGTTTGGCTGCTTTTTACTTCCTTACAAAAAAGCCTATGAAAAGTTTTATTACAAAAGTTAAAATAAAAAAAAAAGAAATGAAACTTATTTACTTTGCACTTCTTACAGTAACAATTTAAACAAATGTCATTTGCTATTCCATTTCTTCCTTTTTTTTTTTATTTCTGTGTTTTTTTTCAATTTTATCTATTTTTTAAGTTATTCTGCATTTGTTACTTTGAGTAAACAGCAGTTTAAAAAACAGTAACTTCAGCAGTTTTGTTTTCCCAGAAAAGCGTACAAGTCCGTAACAGAAAAACAGCTTAGAATAAACTTTATATTGAACAATATTGAAGCAAATATTTGCCTTTTTTCATTTAACATTTTGTGGCAAAATAAAGTTTCATAAAAGTTAAAAAAAAGAAAGACTACAGCAAATAAAAGTTATTAAGTAATAAAAACAATTTCTAAATATTTTTTTATTATAAAAATTGTGCGAAAATTTGATTATTTGTAAAATCTTAAGCAAAATTTCACACCAATTTTTTTTAATTAATGGATCTATAGTATATATACATATATATATATATATATATATATATATATATATATATATATATATATATATATATATAACACATCAAATTCAGTTGCTTATTTTAAGGTTATACTGAGTATTTGTTGTATGTTTTTTAAGGTAACTAAACTTAAATCAGTGGTAGAAACATAAACAGGGGGCTAATTATGGGACTCGTGATCGAAATAAATTGGTATCTAAATTAATTTCGATTGTACGGGTTTTTCTGATAATGGGACACGATACATTGCGAATCGATTTTTTAGTAAAGTGTTGTAAAAGATTAAAAAAAGACTTTACCAACACTAGAAATAAGTAAACAAAAAACATATGCTTACAAAGCAAAAAAAAATTATTATGAACAGAAGTGCCAATTTAATATTTAATTTTGAGAGTTTTTCTTTTAGTTTAAGCGGTGACATGGACGCGAATCTATTTTTAGCCAATTTCAAAGAAGAAGGAGGTTGTCAATTCGTCTGAATGTTGCTTTTTTGTATGTATGAAACCACAGAACTCAGCCATTTCTGAACCGATTTTAAAATTTTTTTTCTTTATTTTTAAAAACAGTTCATTATATTAAAAATTAAAGGGTGTACCCATACAACATACATGTTTTTGCGTGTACTAAGAACCGTAAAGGACAACAAATTACAATTTTAAAAAATAGCGTATCGCTATAGCTCCCAACAGCAGAAATTAATAAAAAAAAAAAATTTAAATTTAAAGGGTGTCCCCATAGGTGACGTAACTTGACCTATATGGGCCTATCTTTCGAACCGTTATAGACAAAACCTTGAAAATTTGACAAAATGTCGATTACTATGACCTTTATAATAAAATATATAAATATTCAAAATTTTAAATTAAAGTGTGCTCCAATAGCTCATTTAAATTGATGTATATGGCCATACTTTTGAAAAGGAACCTGTATAGCAAAGTCCACTATAGCAAGTATACAATTTGAATTTAGAAATTAAAGGGTGTCCCCATAAATTATGTAATTTGATTTATGTATATGGCCCTATCCTTTGAACCGTTAAACACAAACACTATATTATGGAGGAGTTGGAATTTGCTGCACATTTGACAACTGCCGTACCACCAAAAATACAGTTGGCCACAACATTATTGCTTTTGGCTTCCGCAGGCTTTCAAAATACCGTCGGGAATGATTTTCTTATCGGCATTAGTCAAAGCACATTATTAAAAACACTGGCAAGAGTGCTGGAAGAAATGGAAAATAAGCTGTGTCTAAAATTTACAAAATTCTGTTCCGATGGTTGGGATGAAACAAAAGAATTTTTCGCCAAGCTTTTACATCTTTTAACGGTGGACCAGATGCATTTAATTTATTGATCAAGGTTTCCCAAAGTCTATTAGCCGTTGCCTTTCATTGACATATATTTGGAAGAACCCCTTTTGCTGTGTTCAGACATAAAATCAGCAAGAATTTGTTTTTGGCTAAAATTTATTTTTGCTGTATTTGACCTAATAATTAATAAAAAAAAGTAAATATGAACAAAATATAAAAAATTTAGCTTACATTTTCATTTTATCCAACGAACTATTTAAAAATAAAATTTCGACATCAGATTTGCTATCGAATTTAAACTCGCACGGTTACGTTGGAACGTAAGCTCGCTATCGAGAGCCATCATCTGAAATATCGATACAACTTACTCGATAACGAGTGGCAGAATCCCAAAAGAAAACAAAAATCGCAACTTCGAGTAAATCTCGCATGAGTTCGACTGCGAGAATTACCCCCAGAATTCAAGGCTAATGACAATATAAAAGCAAAAAAAAAATACAAACTTTTTTTAACTTTCATGAAAGGTCGCTACAAATAAATGATGTGTTTTGATTACATAAACAAAAGTAAAATGCCACAAATAATGCTGGCGGAAAAATAATGCCGAGAAAGTGTGTAGCGGTACAGAAACTCTATTTATTTCTACCACTTTCAAATAAATTAACATTTTATGTCATTCACAAAATATTATTATAATGGGTGATTTTTTTGAGGTTAGGATTTTCATGCATTAGTATTTGACAGATCACGTGAGATTTCAGACATGGTGCCAAAGAGAAAGATGCTCAGTATGCTTTGACATTTCATCATGAATAGACTTACTAACGAGCAACGCTTGCAAATCATTGAATTTTATTACCAAAATCAGTGTTCGGTTCGAAATGTTCAAATGTGACAAATTTTGTTCAGCGATGAGGCTCATTTCTGGTTGAATGGCTACGTAAATAAGCAAAATTGCCGCATTTGGAGTGAAGAGCAACCAGAAGCCGTTCAAGAACTGCCCATGCATCCCGAAAAATGCACTGGTGTGGTTTGTACGCTGGTGGAATCATTGGACCGTATTTTTTCAAAGATGCTGTTGGACGCAACGTTACGGTGAATGGCGATCGCTATCGTTCGATGCTAACAAACTTTTTGTTGCCAAAAATGGAACAACTGAACTTGGTTGACATGTGGTTTCAACAAGATGGCGCTACATGCCACACAGCTCGCGATTCTATGGCCATTTTGAGGGAAAACTTCGGAGAACAATTCATCTCAAGAAATGGACCGGTAAGTTGGCCACCAAGATCATGCGATTTGACGCCTTTAGACTATTTTTTGTGGGGCTACGTCAAGTCTAAAGTCTACAGAAATAAGCCAGCAACTATTCCAGCTTTGGAAGACAACATTTCCGAAGAAATTCGGGCTATTCCGGCCGAAATGCTCGAAAAAGTTGCCCAAAATTGGACTTTCCGAATGGACCACCTAAGACGCAGCCGCGGTCAACATTTAAATGAAATTATCTTCAAAAAGTAAATGTCATGGACCAATCTAACGTTTCAAATAAAGAACCGATGAGATTTTGCAAATTTTATGCGTTTTTTTTTTAAAAAAAGTTCTCAAGCTCTTAAAAAATCACTCGTTATAAGGGAAGGTGCTACAGCCTGAAACAGCGATGGTTAATGAAATTTTAAAATTGTACTAAACGGCTCTAAAACTTAACTTAACTTAAATTATATTAAATATAAATATATTATAAAAATATATTTTGTTTAAGTAAAATTACAGATCATTTTGTTAAAATTGGGTTAATGCACTATTGTTGAACAATTTCGATTTAATGTAGGTCGAAAAACCTTTCAAATTTCTACAATATAATTTTCAGTGCTTTTTGTGCTATAAAAACAATAAATTTATTTATAATTATATTCTAACCTAATTATCAATCATAATAACGAAGACCTTCACTTGTTGTAGTGAAACACCAGAGTCTTTGGTGGGAACCGAACCCAGAACCCACAGACGTTACTCTAGCACACTACCTACTAGCCTACCTGGACACCCCAAAGCAATAAGTTTAAGATTGCTAATTAGAATTTCTTTGATATATAATAAGATAGCGAAACATTTAAGCTATCCTACTCTCAGCCTACTCTTAGTCCATACCAATCTTAGACCATTCAGTTTAAAATCGAAACTTAATATAGACTACAACTTTTCTACCAATTCTATTAAAGGTTATAGACTTTTTAACACTTTTTCTCGTAAATTTTTACATTGTCTTGCCTGTGCCTCGTTTGTGTAAATTATGTGAGAAATTTATCACTTGAAATTATAATAGTCATCTTGTTTTATACAGGGTGAGCTAGAGATGATAACAAATTTGATCATTACTTCATGTTAAAAAGTATAGCATAAGTATAGAAATGATGTTTTAAAAATTAATAATCAATTGCATACTAACCAGGCATGGTGACTAAATATTTTAAATTCGACTAACCGGTATATTTTATTTGTGATTTTACAGATGAAATTTGTAGTCAAGTTTAAGCTCGTTTTATTCTCTCTCTAAGAAAGAATAATTTTAAATTACAAATTAGGTGATATCAAAGAAAAATTTAATTTTAGACGCTAGCAGAATGATATGCTAGTGTATAAAATAAGTAATTTTAAGTGATTAAATTTTATAGAAAAATTGGAAAAATTTTTAATTTAGACACTAGCAGAATGTAATTCATTTTATGGATCGCTACATTCGTCTTCAGCATTCTTCGCATCTATCTCATTTGAGTAGTGTTTAGTTATAAGCATCATTTATTTAACCAACCAAATGAGAAAATTCCTATATCCAAACATCTATCGCCGCTTGGTGAGAACAAAGTCTACCACCACCCCCACCTACCTAAACCTTCGCTCTTGTTTGATGTGTTTTTCTTTAATATTTACCACCTTGCATTTGTTGTTGCTTCAGCCTTTGGTTAGTAATGAAAGCAACTGTTTGTGTATATGTTTTGCCACAACATTATTTTTTAGTCGATACTAATCTTGGACCATGCAGTCCAAGATCGAACCTTAATATCGATTACAAGTCTTTTTCCAATTCTATTAAAAGTTATAGACTTTTGAACGCGTAACGTAACGAACATTTTTACTTATGTGAAAAATTTATATTGAAATTATAATAGTCATCTTGTTTTATACAGAGTGAGCTAGAGATGATAACAAATATGTTCATGTTAAAAAGTTTAGCATAAAGCCTGGTACTCTGTTCAGTTTTTCATGCTGTAAAATTACATACATAAAAAATTTCTATGAAAAAGTCATGAAAAAATGTTGCAGAAGTAGTACACTGTATTTGCTGTGGAAAAACATTGAAATGTTTCTGGCAACATTTTATCAAAGTTGTGAAATAAAGCAAAGCGGCATTATTTCATGTGGAATTTTTCAAACAACAGCTGATCGCTTGGCTTTTGTTAACATTTCTAAAACAATGTGGTATACTTAAAAACAATAAAATCGTAAAATTCTTTCAAATCGCCAGATAGACACCACTTTTTAAATGTCAAATTTTCCTTGTGAAATAATAAATGTTGCTCAACATTTTTCACAAATTCGAACAGAGTACTAGGCTTAACCTGGAAAAACAGGATAACTATTATATTTTCATGTGAAAAGTTACTCACTTAAAGTTACAACTTATGGTCAACTTTTGTACTAAATCCATTTCAAAGTTACTTTTGATACTGAATTTATGTATGTTTTGCAAGACATATGTACATATATTAGTATAACTCATACTTACGCTGCATATTAGTTTTAAAGATATCAAGAAAGTTGTTGCGGAAAAAATAATTTATTTGCCACATTTCTAAACTTCTATTTTTTTATTTATAAGAAATATAATACGAATAACATCTCGTTCTTTATCCCTAGCCTATAGGCAAGAAGGTTCCTAATAAAACGATCCGTTTTTCATCAAAATTGATTTACAATTTTTGTTTTTATTTCCAATTGGATGATGGTATATTCTTTATTGTAATAATATAAAAGATAAAATCAAATGCTGCCGGAACCATCAGCTTTTTAAAGTTTGAATTATTAAAAAATTTCATTAAACTTCTATTTAAACTCTTGAATATTTCACGTAAACATTTTTTTTGTTTTTTTTTTCATTTGATAAGATTTCCGTCGATTTCAATCGATGCTTATTACAATTTTCAATCAATCATTCATTTATCAAACAATACGTTTTTCTGCTGGATGGTTTTTTTCGAAGAGACTTCATTTTGTATTTTCATTTGCAATATTCACCACAAATTGCGTAGATTTTAACATAAACGTGATTACGTTTTAAAACTGCACACAATATACATTTTTTGGAATCGTTTTTGTTCTAGAAGGAATAAAAAACTAAAACAAAATCTGTGAAAAAAAATTTTTTTTTTCAGATTTCGAACAAAGGAAAAACTGTACAACGTATAGGTACTCATGGTTTAGAATATATATGTAATAAAAGCCATATATATACGTACATGCACTATATACATACATTACTCTAACTAAAGGCATCTGTATATTTGTATGTTGAAAATCAAACAAGAAGTAAAGAAAACTACACAAATAGCATAGCAATACACTGATTCTGCTGGCTGGCGCATTTCAGTAGTTGTGAATTTTGAACAAAAGGAAATGCCTTGCATTGAATTTGTTCACTGTTTTATTTCTTACTACGTTTTACTGCGGCGTTTATCATTTTTTATTTAAACGAAACCGAATAGAATCTGAACGGTTAATTTTATTTTTGCTCCTGAAGAAAGCGGAGATGAAAAAAACTAATTTTTCTATACGCACCCACACACATGCTTCCGTACACACCACGATATTCTTGTAGCCACACACTCCTAAGAATTCACGTTTTTTATATACATACATATATATGTATGTATAAACACAAGCCTCTGTATTGGCATGACAACACACTTGCAACTAAACAACGCTACTTGTAGCGACATAGCAAATGCTGAACGAATGCTTACTGCATTGCATAAAAAATCTGGAAAGACAACAACAGGGACAAAATAATATTGTTTTTTTTTTTAATGAACAAAAACAGCTAAATCTCTTATTTAGAAAATATTCAATATATCTACGAAAAGAGAAGTAAATACACGTTTCCACACAATGATGGGCCATAAAAACCAAAATTAAGGGTTGCGCTTAAGCTGCACAACATCAACAAATATTTATTAGCATCTTTGGTATGGCTAACAGGTTAACACACAAAAAAAAAAAAGATTTATTGGGAAATTTATAATATTAAAGAACAATTTCTTACAGTATTCATGCTAATTTAAATGAACCGGATCAATTTTTAAATCTATTCCAAATGAACCGGGTGCAGTTTTCATGCTATTCTAAATGAACCGGGTTCAGTTTTCATGCTATTCTAAATGAACCGGGTTCAGTTTTCATGCTATTCTAAATGAACCGGGTTCAGTTTTCATGCTATTCTAAATGAACCGGGTTCAGTTTTCATGCTATTCTAAATGAACCGGGTTCAGTTTTCATGCTATTCTAAATGAACCGGGTTCAGTTTTCATGCTATTCTAAATGAACCGGGTTCAGTTTTCATGCTATTCTAAATGAACCGGGTTCAGTTTTCATGCTATTCTAAATGAACCGGGTTCAGTTTTCATGCTATTCTAAATGAACCGGGTGCAGTTTTCATGCTCTTCTAAATGAACCGGGTGCAGTTTTCATGCTATTCTAAATGAACCGGGTGCAGTTTTCATGCTATTCTAAATGAACCGGGTGCAGTTTTCATGCTATTCTAAATGAACCGGGTGCAGTTTTCATGCTATTCTAAATGAACCGGGTTCAGTTTTCATGCTATTCTAAATGAACCGGGTTCAGTTTTCATGCTATTCTAAATGAACCGGGTTCAGTTTTCATGCTATTCTAAATGAACCGGGTTCAGTTTTCATGCTATTCTGAATGAACCGGGTTCAGTTTTCATGCTATTCTGAATGAACCGGGTTCAGTTTTCATGCTATTCTAAATGAACCGGGTGCATTTTTTATGCTATTCTAAATGAACCGGGTTCAGTTTTCATGCTATTCTAAGTGAACCGGATTCAGTTTTCATGCTATTCTAATTGATACATATGAGTATTTTATTTGACTCAAATTGTCGATAACCCGTCGACATCGTCATAATATTCTAAGGGAATCCCAAATTATAATCGAATTGATGACGATGTCGATACAAGGTGATGTCACCCTAAAAGTGACGACGATGTCGACGACGCACAGTTATACAACGCCGGCACTAAATACAAGGAGTCATTGTAGAGTCATTTGCACAGGTTATTCTTGAGACAATTCCGGTTTAAAAAAGAAAATTAACAAAATTTGCCCACTTTTACGCCCACCTCCCATACAATCGAAATTTGTAAAATGTCGTATTGTCCGTAATACTTTAGGTATAACTTTCGATTTTGGTATACTTGAATGTTATATTGTAACAAACATTATCGGGAAAAAATGTTGAACTTTGGCCCACTTTTATCCCCACTACCCATACAACCTCAACATAAAAAGCGCCATATTTTCTAAAATATTTTAGGTACAACCTTCCAATTTGATATTACTGTAATTTATGTCATTTAAAATGTTTTATGCAAAAATTACAATAACACGCCCACTATTACGCCCACCTCCCATTGAAATGCAATAAAAAAGAACAATTTTTTTTTCATTCTATCAATAATTTTTTAACATCATCATGGTATTCTAATTTTTTCAATTTCATTCTTTTTTTAAATGAATTATTATAAGGATCTGATGATATATGCAAATAGTGCATTACATCTTCGTTCGTAGAAATACGTGAATTTTTACGAGAATGGAATAGCCTACAGTTTTTATACTCCTTATTCATTGCTTCTTGCGCTTCTTCGGATAACATTCCTGTAGCAAAAAAAAAGTTAATAATATATAAAATTTAAAAAAATACTTTCAACAATAAAAATTGCAAACAAACCTATTGGCAATATAGCCTCAGATACCATTTTGCTGCCGTGAATGAGAACTTTATGGACAGTGATAGGCATGTAATATCAGCCATAAAGCTCTACATACAATTTTGCAGTGTCCATGCTATACGTATGGAATTTACCAACATCTATATTTTTATTAGCATTTAATATAATTTTATAGCGGTGAATTAAGTTTACATTTACACCAGTCATGTCAGCGGTTATTTCTGGATTTTCAAAAAATCTTCTAGAGACATTACCATCATTGGTTTTTCCCATGCCTTGTTTCACCACATCGACTTTTAAAACCAGAACTAATTTGAGATTTTTTTTATTTCTGTTTTAACAGCCTCTTTCTGTTCTTTTGTGTCTTTGTTTGTCCTCCACACTTTAAAACTTTTATTATAACTGATTTGTAATATACATTCCATGAATTTTATTCGAGTATGTAGCGGCGAAATTCCAAATTTCAATGCTTCAACTGAATTTGTTCCCAAGACAACTGCATCCAAATTTTTCATTTCAGTAGGTTTTGCTCCACATATAAAATAAACAGCCTGACTGTTGTTGCCACTTTTCCGTCAATCATCGTCATAGTTAAACTATGAGATATCGCAAACTTTAAATTAAAAATTATGCAACTATCTAACCCAAAGTCAATGACCTTTAAAAAAATTATCAATCAAATGAATAATGTAAATAAAATAATAATAAACAATAAGTGAATAGTTGTAAACAATTAAAAAAAAATAAAAGTAAAAAGTTGTAAACATGCTATTGCATGCTAACATACGTATGTATAGCGACAGAATGTGCGCGTTGCGTATTTTTTGTAGTTTTTTGTATGTTTAAATTACTTTTGCAAACTTTTGCTATATGTCCTTTACTTCAAATGAAAGCTGAGACTTCAATCTTTCATTTGATATAAGTCTGCACATAGGGCGAGGGGCTGCTCTATATTTCCTAGTCCATTGAAAATGCAAAATGTTCAATTTTTACACCACAATTCTGTTGTTAAGAATTTTTTTTTGTGTTTTTTTTTAATTTATTTTTTCATCTACTCATTCTAAAACAACTAAATTAATTTAAAAAATTCTTTAAAGTTATATTTATTATGTATTTTTTTATTAATAAGCTTTTTAATATTACATATTGAACAACTTTGACTTGTTGTAGACCAAAAAGTAATTGTGGAACAAGATTAACGTGAGTACCTGCCTAGTTGGCCTAATCTCACGGTGGTCTTACCACCGAGTGAAATGTAAGCGTAGATTAGCGCCCCCATTGTGTAGTATAACAACACTTTACGATTGCCACCAATCGCAATTTGTGTGTGATACAGTCACAATGAGTAGCAATTTATATAATATGGCAAGCCTTATCCAAGGCAAGCCTAGATCCATATTATAGCCTCTTGCTTAGGGGTTTGGAGACTATCCAAACTCCGTCTGTTGAGAGTGCAACAGCACACTTGTTCGACCTTGCACCATACCTACATAAATCGATCTTAAACCACAACCACCACGTGTACCCCCGAAGGGGACCTCACCAATAACTGGTCACAGAGAGGATAGGCTCTCTGTGGGGCCACCGATTCCCGTGGTATCAGTCCTTTGGGCACTGGTCGGGCCTCGAAGAGAACCCGTATGTTTTAACACACAGACCTTTTCTTCCAGATTAAGGTTCTAAGAACCGTAGCTTCTGGTGCCCCTATTTTCCCCGAGTGAACCGCGTCAAAGCATTTGCCATATTCCTGCAGTGGCATTTGGAACCCCCGGGGTTACCAAAAAGTAATGAAGTTATGAGGCTGAAATTTTAGGTAATTGATACTTATATATCTATTAATATACTGTGAAAATATCATCCAAATTGGACGACACGCCAAAAACCTGTCTCAGTGTGCGACGTCAAATAGAATAGGGGTGATATTCCATATGCCAGTAAGTGTTAAAATATTTTATTTAAATCAAATTGTGCCAAATTTATACATCTACATGACAATTACTGGAACATACATGTTGAATTTTTTCAATACTACTTATTTATTCTCTCAAGAAAACTTTAATAATATTTGGGTGATGAAAAAAGAAAACGATTCTGCATACAGTTTGTTAGGTGGAAAAATAAAACATTTATTTTTTTCTTCTTATTATGCTGTGCATTTACACATGAAATATTTATGGGTTCATACTGTTACACAGATATTACTTTCAATGAAAATTGTCTTTTTCCCGTATTTTTTTTTTCTATGGTCCTTTTGTGTAGTTAAAGAAATTGTGTGTCCCAATTTTTTTTCTTGCTGCTTAAACAACCGAAAAGAGAGAAAAGAAATTTATGCTAAAATGTAGTTGCAGTAGCTTCGTGTCACCAAATAACAGCACGTCTTTAATGCATAAAATTATACAAAATTTTATTTTTATTATACAAATTCATGCATACGAGTATAAACACACACACACACTAATGCATATGCAATTTCACAAATACGTACACATATTGCCAACATGCATAATATTGCTGTTTATTAAGGAGGAAATATTGAGCAGAAGAAGAAGTAGAAAAATGAAATGAAGGACATTCATTCATGAGAAATAAAAAGAAATTTTATTGCTGAGAAAGGTATTGAAATCATAATTTCTTTTATTAATGGAAAATTTCCCCTTCTTGTTGTAAGAAGAAAACATTCAAGAAAGCATTAAAGCATATTGAAGGAAAATGTGCAAGAGATATAATTTCTATTGACCACTTTTTTTTTAAATAAAATTTTAATGTCATCAGATTAGAAATACTATAATCTTCTTAAGAGAAAAAAAATATAACCCCGAATCAGGATTTCTTTTTTAAGGACTTGTTTTTTATAAAATTACTTCTAACACCCTACAAATTGCATTTATTAATTTATAGCAAAATGGCAAAACTGTGATAGATTGGTGAAATGTTAGTCATTCTATGGCTTGTTAAATTAGAACGACACAAGAAGTTGTGTGTCACTACTGGATACAGTACGTAACTGTTTAAAAGGTGCTAAAAAATAGATAATTAATCTAGCGCTTGGCTAGGATTATATCAATTGGGAATTACCAAGCACGTGAAGGTTAATTATAAGACCTATTCCATTGTATTATAGCTAAGATAGATCAAATGCAAAAAGCGTTGTGGGTATCGGGAACAAATTCTCTAATTTCCTCAGAGCATATACCATTGAAGTGATGATAAAACAGAGAATCACATTACCCATTGCGTCGGTACTCTAGTGATTCAATAGAGTTTGATAACCTGTTGTGACCAATAGCTTCTTTGCCCTCTCCTGCATGCAGTCCAAAATAAACTTTGGCTAATACACCAGAGTTGTATTCCATTTTAGGACGCATATATGTAGGTGATATAAGTAGTAAGAAGATCAGATGGATCAGTGAAGTATTTTTTACACCGTTTTAAAAAATCGTGGGATTTGAAAGCTTCTTTAGAGATTTGAAAAATTTGTTTAGTCCATCGAAAATCGCAGAGGCTGGTAGTGCCAAGCGCTCGAGAGATTAAGATTCCTTACGTATATCATCCATATATGGAGCATATGGAGAACACACGTCTATGCGCAAGCATAAAACATTGACTTTTACGATCATTAAAATGGACTAAATTCACAGATTGTTGCGAGATTGAGATCGAGCATGTTTTGACCAAGGCATATTTCACAATGTGATAGCTTAAAAGAGAGGAAATATCAGCAAAAAATTGAAAAAATGTCTCTTTAATATTAGCTGTCACCTGGTCAAATATGCCTTGGTTTTGACTTTTGGATTCCAGCTCCAACTGGTTCGAATGACTAATGCTGCTGCCATCTGCGAAAGAATAGATAGGGTTGAAAGTCTGAGAATGAAGGTCGTTAAGAAAATTAAGTAAGAGGGTAGAGGAACCAATAGCCTCTCACCGTACCGCTGAATTTATCTTAAACTCGTTTGAAGAAATCCCACAGATTACAACTCGTAGGAAAGGAAAGCTAAAAATCCCCCTGTAGAACGTGCCCTACGGAAACAATACTGTAACATGTAGAACTACAAATAAAACTGCAGAACAAATTGCAATTGGGCATTATATAGCTACATTCCGGCATATTGAAAACTATAAGTTTTGAAATGGCTTGCAAACGGACGTGCTAACATGATGAGCACTATTTTAAGACCAGTGCTAGAGTACCATCCGTGCTAGTAGAGTAATTAATATTGAGATCTGAATGAATATGAATATTCATATTTTCAGTCAGATTTGAGAAACTAGCATTATCCTTTACTCTTTTGACAAATGAACAGAATCCCTAACTATCCCGAGAAGCTGCAAGAGCTTTAATACGTAAACCCTCCTCTTATACGTTTAAGTCCTTTTGTGGCCATGAAATTAATGGACGAACCTCGACATTTTGCCATTTAATTAAAAACGCAAACCTCGCTATTTGCCAAGTTAAATTTTCATAGTTTTGTCTTCTTCATCTCTACAGTCATAATTTGAATTTCTTTCTAATACCAAGTACCAAAAGAATCTTCAACTTGTGTCTATAAGAAAATTCTTTTGAACTCTTTATTTTTTTATTAATAGAAAAAAATGGAACAAGTTGGTACACAAGCAACAAAAAATAAAATTTTAAATTGATTTAGCATTTCTAATGCACTTGCAAATCGGCTTATAGTTATTTTTTCACTAAATTGTTTTTTCTAACTTTTGGAACATTTTAAATACGAATAGAAAAAGAAAATATGAAGAGATATAATCTTTGGAAAGTTTTTCTTAATATAAATTTGTATATACACAAATAGGGAAATCAAATTCAATTTTAATAAGAATTCATGAACAAATTTTCTGGGTGCCTTTGTCAAATAAATTGCAATAAGCGTGACAGAGATTTAAATTATCATAAATGGTTAGCAGTTGGAAGTCAGCTGCGTTGTATTCCTTAAACTTTAAAGTGCAATCATTTGAAATTGTTGGTATAGAACATGTTTTTGCATTCTACAAAATAACATCAATAATAAATAGACTTTAAGAACCGCATTCGATTTATGCCTAAATAGCTCCACGTACTTGCGTTTGGATATAAATTTTTGAAAATTTATAATTTTTGTATAAATTATTTTAAATACAGCTATAAATAATTTTTGCAAAAAAAACCGACTTCAAAACAGATAGAAGGGCACCAATTACAAACTAAAAATGTAAGAAGTAATCTGTAAGAATTAGATTTAAACCAAATAATAGATGCGCCAAAACTAGCGGAAAAAAGTAAAGACTATGTGAATGTCAAGTATCTACCTATTACTGTTCAAAATTTAAGCTATTTTCACACGCATCCGTCTTTTATGGGGACACCATTCACGCCTCTGTCTATAACGGTTTCAAAGATAGGGTCACATAGATCAAATAACATCACCTATTGGTACACCCTTTATTTTACAATTTTAAATTAAAGACCTGTTGTTATAGAGGACTTGGCCACAAAGATTTTGTTTAAATTTCAACTATCTGTCTATAACGGTTAAAAAGTTTAACCATATATATCAAATTACATGAACTATTGAGACACCCTTTACATTATAATTCTAAATATTTATACTTGTTATCATACCAGAGAAAGTAGTGGAAATTCTGCCTTATTTTTAAGTGTTTATATTTAACGGTTCAAAAGATAGGGCCATATAGATCAAATTACATAATTTATGGGGACACCCTTTAGTTTCTAAATTCAAATTGTATATTCGCTATAGTGGACTTTGCAATACAGGTTCCTTGTAAATTTCAGCTGTCTGTCTATAACAGTTCAAAAGTTTGGCCACATACATAGAATTACATTAACTATTGGGACACCCTTTTATTTCCAAATTCAAATTTTATACTTTTTGTTATAGTGGACTTAGCAATACAGGTTCTTGTAAATTTCAGGGGTCTGTGTACAACTGTTCAAAAGTATGGCCATATACATCAAATTAAATGAACTATTGGAGCACCCTTTAATTTAAAATTTTGAATATTTATACATTTTATTATAGCGGTCATAGTAATCGACATTCTGTAAAATTTTCAAGGTTTTGTCTATAACGGTTCAAAAGATAGATATATATAGGTCAAATTACGGCACCTATGGGAACACCCTTTAAATTTTAAATTTATTTTTTTTATTAATTTCTGCTGTTGGGAGCTATAGCGACACACAATTTTTTTAAATTTTAATTTGGTGCCCTTTACAGTTCTTAATACACGTAAAAAACATGTATGTTATATGGGGACACCCTTTAATTTTCAATATAATGATCTTTTTTTTTAAATGGGACCAACCTGAAAGCATAACCTTTCAAATAAAGAAAAAAATTTTAAAATCGGTTTAGAAATGGCTGAGTTCTGCGGTTACATACATAAAAAAAAGTCGGTTAAAAATATTTTAAAATTTTTTTAATTGAAAAATTTGTAACCTGTGCCTTTGTTCTCTAAGTTAAGTGAGAAATTTCTCACATGAAAGGCGCAGATGACGCCTTATTGTCATCGTCTCGTAAATACGATTTTGGCGAAAACAGGGGTTTGAATCTAGACATCCTTGGGACAAGCTTCGTACTGTCAAAACTTCTTTGTATCGTTGTCAGAAATCCTTGGTGTAAGTGGTGGCGGTACCCCCGGGGGTTCCAATTGTCACTGCAGGCAAATGCTTTGACGCGGTTCACTCGGGGAAAATAGGGGCACCAGACGCTAGGGTTCCTAGAGCCTAAATCTGGAAGAAAAGGTCTTTGATAAAAATCGCGGGTCCTCTTCGAGGTCCGACCAGTGCCCAAAGGACTGGTACCACGGGAATCGGTGGCCCCACAGAGAGCCTATCCTCTCTGTGACCGGTTATTGGTGATGTCCCCTTCGGGGGTACACGTTGTGGTTGTGGTTTAAGATCGATTAATGTAGGTATGGTGCAAGGTCGATAAAGTGTGCTGTTGCAATCTCAACAGACGGAGTTTGGATAGTCTCCAAACCCCTAAGCAAGAGGCTATAATATGGATCTAGGCTTGCCTTGTATAAGGCTTGCCATATTATATAAATTGCTACTCATTGTGACTGTATCACACACAAATTGCGATTGGTGGCAATCGTAAAGTGTTGTTATACTACACAATGGGGGTGCTAGTCTACGCTTAAATTTCACTCGGTGGTAAGACCACCGTGAGATTAGGCCAACTAGGTAGGTACTCACGTTAATCTTGTTCCACACAATTGTAAGTGGTGACGGTGTTAAATCTTCTTGGTATGGGTAGTGATTTCCTTCGACTTATATTGAGCTTTCTTAGAGTTTAAAACTAATTCAGGAGTATGACAGGGTTTCGATCTTTTTCCTTATTTAATTAATATTTTCTTAATGTAGGTGGTCTAACTTGCAGTCAAATCTATTATTTGTAGATGATAGTAGCATATGTTATGGGTAGTTATTCTATAATAGGCAGAGTCTATTATACTCGTATATTGAGAATATAATGCAGTAATTTATTAATGTAGATGTTGCACAACACGGGGTCGGGTGTAGTGCTTGAAAATTTGCTATAGGGTCTTTCATTATTGATAACAAGTGATATAGCTATAAAGAAATTAAGAGATCTCGATACTCTGGGCATCATGCTTCTCTTTAGATGAGCTATATCAATTTCTCGAGTAATTGCTTTTTAAAATGGTTCAGATGAGTAATGACACGTTTTCGCTGATTGCTGGAATATGTTCAACGGTGACCAGGAGCGTGTTGTGCTAAATCAAATGAAAGACGGTGTTTTAACGTGGAATTAATTTTCGCTATAGCGAACTGCTGAAAATTTAGATGACCGGTAAATGTCCAGAGCAGTTTAAACCGTTTAGAATTAAAAACTTATGACCACGGCTCATTGCTGCTATGTTTGACTACTTTTTTACTCCCACAGCTTTTACTATAAACTCCCAGTCTTGAGTATAATTTTGGAAAATTAAAAACTCATACCAAAACCTCAGTTCGTTTCTTCACAGAATTAACTAAAGCTAAGTTTGAAAGGTTTGACATTTCTTTCTTCTCTGCAGGTTGTTATTGGTTGTTATTTTTAACAGCTTATTGATTAGAATGTTATTTTATTCAAAAACGGTCTTAACTGGTATTATAGCAAAAGTATTTTTTATAACTTTCAATGAAAATAATGACTTTTGCTTACTTAAGACCGGGCGCATAGAAACCGTGATATGTTGTTATACGTCATAATTTTTCAACGTACATGATAGTTTACATACAGGTTTTCTCATGAGCGTTGTCACAATCAGTACATCTCCGTCAACGCAAAGTAGGAAAGTTGAGTAACTTTTGGCGTACGTTGAGCAGTTTGATAGCTATCAATTGGTTTTGATTAAATTTTTGTGTTGAGTGGGAGCAAAAATAAGGCAAAATACAAGAAAATATATAAATAAAAGTAAATAAAAAGAAGAACAAAGCTTTTCATATGTTTTCTTTCCCTACATTTTGTGAACCTGTTCCGTCGGTACTTTAATCACAGTTAAATATGTCAAAGTATTCAACACTTTCAACTGCGACGGCGATCTTTCCAGGACCTTATCGTGCCAGGGTAAATTTTTTCAGTACGGGATAAACCAAAATTTAACGTTTTCTGTTGCACTAAACTTGAGATATCATTAAAAACATTGTCTTAAGAACTGAAAACTAGAACAAATTACGCGTCCAATTTTAACCTCGATTATCTCAAAACTTAGATTTTTGTCTGTTTTTTATTGATCTGTCCAAAATTTTGTACTTTATCGACCGCCTGTCAAGATAAAGTCCCTTCGTCAGCTTGCGGCACATATGCTCTAACATACATAGACACTGCCGCGTATGATTGTTATTTTATTAAAAAATAGATATAAATGTTTTTCATACGCCCCCATCAACGTCAGTAATGTTCTACAACGGGCCTGTAACAATGTTTTGTGAAATGGGTTTATTTTGCAATTTTTATACCAAATAGAATATATTCTCCTCTTGCGCGAGAAGTTAAATATTAATGCATATATAGAAGAACTATCTGGCGTAGATGAATTTTTGTTTAATCCATTAATTGTAGTTTTACTACTTTTCGTTATCTCTTTATATTGCTTTCAGCTATATTTAGATGCATTTACTTAAATTTGAGAAAAGTTATATTTCTTTTACTAACGAACTTTTTTAAAAGCTTGACATAAATTAAATGTTCGGGACGTTAATTTTTAATACCATTACAAACAAACTTTCAGTTCAGGGTTCGCTCTGTAATGGCATCAACGTTTTTTATGTTCTTGTCTATAGCCAACCGATACAAAATATTTATATACGCTATCTACTTAGTCTCTAACAGGCTCAGACAGGCTCGTTCAGATAATAGATAAGTTGATGTGAAATCTATCTTCTTAGTTGTAAGTTTAGGGTGCTTGAATTTAGTTTTCCCTGCTGAAATGCTTCTGCCAATAAAGAAGGCTCTAGTAAATGTACCCTGCATGGTAATACTAAAAAGAAAATTCGTTTTAGTGATATTAAAGCGAATCATAGAAGCCGAATAGGAGAAGAGAACAATTTTCGTTTCCTTTTCACCTCAATTGTGTTCTTAGAGTAAAAAGATCTCTAGTGCTGGTTTATTAAATATGGTTTATTAGTTTAGCTAAATAATAAAATTTTCTTGTAATCCATTGTGCAATTACCTAATAACCTAACCATAAATGGATGAGCATTTGGGTACAAGGCATCAGATTTGGAATTTCAGCAGGACACGCCCCATTGTATAAACGATATAATGGCTAAAAAATAAACGATACTACGTCGGTGTTCCGGTGAGCTACCATGCTATCCATGCTCCAGAATAGAATTTGACTCACCAGCTTATATGTAAAAATTATATTTTGTTCTGGTTAGATGTAGTGGGTGTATGAAAATTAAACATGGGATGTGTTACTTGAATGTTCTCTTTGTGGCTTGAAAAATATGTTCAGTCTCTTCAACATGGAACTTAATTTCACGAGCTTTCAGTTCGCTAATATTTGTACTATCCATACCTACAAATGAAAATACTTTAAGATACGGACATCATATTCAATCGTAAAGGTCCTTATTCTCTGCACTTATGATTTATTCATATAACACATTTGATACATTTGAAATTTGGGATACGCTTTTATAAGCTTCTAAAAATATAATTCGATTCATTTCAAACAATCCACTTTGAATTTGAATTAGAAATTGCAATAATTAATTTTGAGATAATGTCGCTTATATTTTGCCTAGAGGATTGTAGTTTTTTAACACACATCTATATTCATACAATTTTCTCATAAACACGTACTTAGATCTTGTTTTCGAACATCCTGTTTTATATGGTACGCTGTGCATACTTGCGTAAATATGTGTGTGCCGGTGTGTGTGAAGGACATGTGTTGGAAAAAAATCAACAACAATTAGTGTGCTTGCTAGTTTATTTATTTCTTTTTTTTTTTTTTGTACGAAATTCGTTTGAAATCGTGTTGTACAAAACAAAATGTTGAGTTGTTTTATAATTTAGAATCATTATCACGTAAATTGCGAATGTACAAAACAAAAACAAAGAGAGCGTGAAAAACTAAACAACTACAGCAAAAGAATGCAAATAAAAAGGAACACTTTAGGTTAAAGTGAAACAATTATAAACAATATAAAGTTGTTTTTTTTTGTTGTTAAAAAGAAAAACTAAAAAGGAAATGTTAAAAATATGTAAAAACGAAATATGTATTTCTTTAAAAGTGCGCGCGTGTGTAAAATGAAGCGGCAAGACAAAAAAGTTCCTTTTAGCCACATGTGCTTAAAAACATGCCTGCCTTTAGCTTTGCTTTATTTTCGTTTTGTTTCTTTTTCCTGTTTAACACGCATGAAATCTTGCTGTTCTTGACTCTATGTGCTTAAGTTTTAAATTTGTGTGAGATTTTTAAAACATAAAAGTTTATGTTAAAGACAGTTTAATTTAAAAAAATTTAAGCAAGTAATGATTTCGACAATTATCAAGATCTTGCTTGGTGATGATGTTCTTAAATCGAATGAACTTGCCAACCATTCGAAATAAACATCCAGTTATGAGCGTCTTTACATAAATGTATGACAATAGTGTCTTCAGTTAAGTATATCATAACTCTAAAAGAAAGAAAGAGAGCCATATACCAGACCCATAGCTATTTTTCAATCAATTCAAATGACCAATCATTTTGGTTAGTGAAAGATCATACAAAGCTCTAGGATTCAACACTTAAATTCAGAATAATTTCAATCTCCGAGATATTAACGCAAAATATCATGAGTACGTGCTGTGATTCGCCGTTGTACAGTTCATAAACACTGCGTTACCACTTCGTCTTCCGGGCGAAAAAAGTTCTCCAATGACGAGAGAACCGCGAGCCAACCCACAAACCAGACTTATGCTCATGCTATATACGTATTACTATATTTTGAAACTCTCTTTGGCATATGATCAGCCTGCGTGTTGTGAGTTTCAAGTTCATTTAGAACATACACAAAGTTTATAACTGCCCCAGAAATTTCAGCGGAGAATGCAGCTTGCTTATCCCACATCAGGCAAAGATTTATATTCCTTATATTTCTATGTGTGAAGATAAATATGTATTTAATTAGCAGAGACAAAAATCATTTTTTAACATGGCTAATTTGACAGTTAACAGAGCGCTGTTAATCACTTAACAGTCGTCTTTATCCATATTTAGGAGCTTATACCAGGAAAAGATGACTAGATCCAACTAAAAAACCGAAACATGCTTTATGATACTATAACAATGGACTATAATATATGGTACTATAACTACCCAGAAAAAACGTCATATAATGTGGGATTTTTTGGAAGTTCATGACCATTATTGGACAAATACGGAAGTGCACACGTAGTATACCATATACAAAAGGTAGACCAAGGGGTCCTAAAAGGGACCCCATTAGTCGGATTTCTGAAATAATTTAACTGTAAGGTAAAGATCGTTCAGAAAGCAATGAAATTATCGTTAATAGATTTTCGGCTTTCATAACCGAATGATAGGCAGAGAACTTCTCGCGTGTAATCCTTCTCTTGCTGAGTTATTTGCTGCGGCGGATACTTGTGCATATTCTACACATACCGCCAACAAAAATGCCTTATGTATGATAGGAACAAAATTTCTCGCATTCCGTTATGTGAGTTTGTTTGGTTAAATAGATGGTATTTACAACTAAATGCTACCCAAAGTAGCTAGATGCAAAGAATGCTGAAGATGTAGCAACAGTTTTTTAATAATATCACAAGTTTACAAATTTAGGTTATATTTGGAACTGGATCAACAGAGTACTGCTTAAGGTTAGTTGAACGCACTTCGGCGTTGCGTTATGAGCTAATTCAAGGAATTTGCACGTTATGCTAAAATTGTTACCAGAGATATTGAAAAAGATGTGGGTAAAGGAATTATAATTTTCATGCTAAATTTTATTAGTTTTATTTCCAAAATAGGAACGATTAAGATCCCGTTTCTTTTCTGCGAAGTTATTGAAAAATAGGTTCCAAACAAAACAAGCGATTTATTTTTTCATTAAAATCTATGTACAGCTTTTGATTTGATTCAAAATTTAGTGACAGTACATCATCTTGCCAAAGATTTTGATACGACGGTAACATTCTGGACTGAATTGTAAGCAAATTTTCTTTAATGCAGCTCAAAGCCATTTATACGCAAAGAAAAAACATGGATGAGGTAACCATAATCTAAGAGCAACAAATTATTATTAAATTTAATAGCTCTTGTCAAACCACATTATTATTAGATATTGTTACGTTTTTACTTTACGTTGGGTTCTTTTAATTGCAAAATAAATACACACTGTTAATACTTTTACTGTAAGTCACTTTATTTATTTAACACCACTGTTCAAAAATACAGCAAACTGTTAAACACTCTAAATTCGACAACTTAACTCTTTGACTTTTAAATTAATACTGCCATACTACTCGTCAGCACGATTCGCTTATATAGGTGATTTTAAAGCACCAGAATGTTCTATTCCAGACAGATCTGGCAGGTTCGATTGTTATTGCTCTTGTTTTCTGTTTGTGTGTTTGTTTATTTCTTTATACCTGTTTGTGTGGCTGTTTATTTGTGTATGCTTGTATTTATGTATGTGGCTGTGTGTGTATATGTGTATATGCGAATGTTTGTATGAGGCGTTTCTTTCTTTCATCATTGTAAGAAAACAAACCATTAGTGTTGTTGTTGTTGTTCAAAAGTATTGTTGTTTAGAGCCTATAATGAATAAATTCTTCTTTCGTAACAATATTATAACAACATTGTCATATTAGAACCAATTTATTGCCAATCCTCATAGTGACATTGTTAAAAATATCAATATTTGTTTAAATGAAACATATTATAATAAAATATGACCATAATATAATAAAAATTTATTTTAATATTATCAAATATGAACAATATATGATTAATTTAACATTGAATTATATAATGTATGATTAAAAACCATGCAATGTCATATGAGATAGGCAAGGGTAAATGTAACCCTATTTTCGCTGCAATGCCTATCCGTCTGTCAGCGCCTTCTATCTCTGGAACCGTGATAGGTAGACTCTTGAAATTTTCGTAGCTGTATGAGTATGGCCGCTATACCAACAAATACTAAAACTTATAGTGTGTTCAAAAGCTACGTGTTATTCGCGAATATGTCTTCTTAAACTATAGGAGCCAGGCACTTATAAAATATGTTCGCTATATAAGTATAACAAAATAATCCAAAAATTAAAAGGTGTTCCGATAGTAAGGTGATTTGCATGTAGACTCTTGATATATTCATATAAAGTGTATTACTATGGCCGCTATAACAGAAATTACAAAAATTGAAAGGGTGTTCCTATAGTGATGCGATTATGATTTTAATTTTTAAGCGTAAATTTATACAGAGTGTATTAAATTGTATCCGCTATGGCAAAATAAATAAAAAACAAAAATGAAAGGGTTTTGCGAAAGTGACATGTTTTTGTTTGTTTTAATTTACGTTGTATGTAGCCTTGTTTTTGAACAGGAATGAGAAGAAAGTTTAAATCTACACAAAGTAGGTATAATTTATTCTCTTTAACAAATACAAAAAATTAAACCATAGTGAGACAATTTTTCTCCGATCTCATATTGGAACAGTAATAAGCTAGCACAGATTAGATTTCTATAACAACATGTATCGAAAATTGTATTAATAAAACTAAAAGGGTGTTCCCTGGATGACGCGAATTTCAAAAATTTGTGTTGCTCATCTAAACGTTATATGCAGACTCTCCCTTAAAAATTAAAGGGTTCCCCATTAGACGTGAAAACATTAACAATTTATATTTTAAAAGTTGTACTGAACATAGAACAAAACCTACTTTTGTGAGTCTGATTCGCATTTGACTTTTTTTAATTTATTATTTTATTTATCAACGATTTCAATATATGACAATTTCATTAATACATAATTAAGCAAAACATAATATTCTTCTTTTTTAATAAAGAAAATATGTAAGAAATTGTTTAAAAAATTTTTATATTTGTAAAAATACAAAAAATAAAATCCGATGACTAAAGCAAACCAAAAATTTTTGGTTTTAGTCATTCATTGGCTACAGACTAATAAACTTAACATATTTCTTTTTAGTATTAATATGTTTAAAAATAATAGATTATTTTAGAATTCTTATAAAACTTTGGTTATAGTGTGAAGCTTAGCAAAAAGTGTTTAGTTTGAATTTTGTGGGTATAGTAACCATTTAACCATGAAATGTTTACGAAAACTTTTTTATTATAACCAAGGTTAGGTTAAAAACAACAAAATTGGTTCTTCGCAACCATATGTTGTTACAGAGAACATAATGTGGTTCTTGTGACCATACCACAACCATGGTCTTTTTCAGCGTTTATGCTTTTGTACTTAACTCCATTTCAATAAAATTTATACCAAATATTTGCAAAATCCTTATTACACAGAAAAAATTATTTTTCAGTTTCAAACAATTAACTCACATAAATAGAACTTTTTTGTTTAAATATGGTCCTATAAACAAAATTGTAAATTCAGACAATTAATTTTAAAATTAGTTTATTGAAAATATTCCCCGATATTTTCAAACAAATAATTGTGATATTTGGTAAAAAAATTTATTGACTTTTGAAAAAATTTTCAAACAAAACATTTGTCTGAATCAGACAAAAAAGTTTAATGAAAATTATAAAAAAAATTAAAAAAAAAATTGTCTGAATCAGACAAAAATTTTACTGAAAATTAAAAAAAAAATTCTAACAAATAATTTACCTGAAACTAATGAAAAACTTTACTGAAATAATAAACAATTTTCAAACAATTAATTTAGCTAATTCAAAAACAATTTTCGCTAATTGTGTTTAATAGTAACAGTTTTGTGACTAATTTAAATAACTACTGGGTAAAATTTGACCATATTAAAAAAAAGGCCAAGACGAATCACTTCACATGATGACAATGGCAAATTCATTCAATTTTGCTGTTTCTTAAAATATTAAATTATATATATTAAAAATTGTATCAATATATGGAATTTGAAATCTTGAGCAACAGTGAAAATAATGTATCTGCCTTTTTCGTTTTACTTTGGTCATATTTTAGCGACTAGTTACTTATAAATTTTAGGCACAAAGCGTTTCCTCTAGAGCACAATTGGGGCAAAACCTTGTATTTGATTCATCAAAATTATTGGTATGGAAATTGTTTGCTGGTCAAAAGCATATGTCATACATATTTACATAAAGTTAGCCATTGCCGCCACCTGAAAAACTGTGAATAAAAATCAAAAATTACATGTACATACATATGAATATGTAGAATATGTGAATATGTACAATGTAAGACAAAAAGATATAAGACAAAAAAAATTTTTTTTTCGAATTTCGAAACGCATACCCTATAATTTTTTTATATATAGAAAATTATACCTAAATATGAAATTTTACTCTTCTATCATGATTGTAACCCGTGGCGACTAAGGCAAGAAGTTTTACATAATACAGTAAATGAGAACAATGAAAAAATGAAAAGATGCATTAAGAATATTTTATTAAGAATATTTTAATATTCCAAATTATATGGGATAACTTCTTTTTAAAGTGTTTTTTCTGCAGTCTGGATACAGGTTTCTGTGTTCCTCAACACAGCGCAACAAAAACTGTTTTTGCTCTTCATCAGCAGTAATAAGTCCGTGAAAATCTTCCATAAGTTTGACTGCTCTTTCAGCAGCATCGTTTACCACTCGTAAAAGACTTACTTTTCGTTTGGCTTCCAGAAATGCAGCGTTGTTTATCCAAGACGCCACATTTGTGCGAAGAAAACTATCATCGATCTGTAATCTTGCAAGAAATACTTTGCTTTTACCTGATACAAAGCAATCAAGTGTTTTAGCTGAAATAAAGAAAGGTTGTAATAAAAGTTGTTATAAAAGCATTCAGTACTAATTTTTCAAAAAATATGATTTAACACAAAGATAACATTAAAAAAAAATAAATTTGACTCACCAAACAACGATCCTGACATTTCATCGCTGTTTGGAATATATCGTTTGTTAAAATCCGATATTTCCTCCCTGTTTAAGTTAACAACCATATTTGTTTTTGTTTTGTCATCCACTTCGTCATCAAAAAGTGATAAAATGACTGCCTCTTCACTTAAATACCATAAGTGCTTACAAAACTTACTTAGAGCAGCATTCGAAATTGTTTCGTCTATTTCATTATAGCCTTTGACAGCTTTCAAAAAACCCAAATCCTGATTAGGTGCTTTTACAGCTTCTGTACACTCGAGCCATGGCTTTACGTAAATTATCGCAACAAATAAGCAAATGTCCTGCAGAGCACTTTTATCATTTGCATCTATGTTGATC
Source organism: Phasia obesa (assembly GCA_949628195.1). NCBI lineage: Eukaryota > Metazoa > Arthropoda > Insecta > Diptera > Tachinidae > Phasia > Phasia obesa. Next base: position 124,709,100 of record OX451216.1, read on the forward strand.
TGGGACTGGAGCAAACATATTTTTAATGAATAAATGGCTCTGGCCATCCATCGTGCTTGGTGTAAGGCTCCGGGGGGCTTGATTTTTATTTTCTTTTCTGGATCGCCATTCAAAAACACAACGCAGAGTTCTACTAATTCACGATAATCTTCTCTTATAAAAGTTTTTTCCAATGCCGCTTTGTAATACCTTAAGATGGATAAAATTTGTTCATCAGGAATGTGCTTTCTAACGAAATCGATGCATGGTTCAATCTTATTCGAATCTATATTTTTCCAATTGTCTCTAGTTTTTTTAAAAAGTGGTATTTCTGGAGATCGAACATTTTGCTTAATTTTGGCTTCAAATACACTTTTAAGCACTAACTCATAAATATGATGACGACAAGCGAAAAGCACCAGGTCTCTGCCCAAACTTTTCTCCAAAAGAGCACAAGCGCCATTAAAACGGCCAATGTTCGTTGATGTTGTATCACAACAGATTATTTGCACCTTGTCAATGAGATTCCAGTCATATAGAGCTGTTCTAATAGCTGTTTCTTGGTGTTTACCAGACGAACTCTCCAATTTTGGTACTGCAAGAAGTTGTTCCTTGTCGCTATAAGAAATTATAATTGGCAACCTCTCCTCTTTGGAGCTTCTCACGTCTAAGCCGGGTAAAAGTTTGCCATCCCAATGGACGGTTATGATATCAGGTACGTTGTTCTTAAAGTCACTTTTTATAGTTTCTGCACGTGATTTTCTCATTTGTGTACGAATTCGCTGAATGGAAGATTTATTTATTGCAAAATCGTCGCATTTCAGATCCAATGCCTCTAGGATAGCCTGAATAATATAGACAGAATCTCTTATACTTAGCTGGCACCTGTCTAAAACTGCGACTACCTTTGGTGTTATCAGATTTTTTCTTCCTCTTTTTGAACTGTCGCTCTGCAAACTTGTGCTTGCCTCTGGCTGGATTTCGCCGTCGTGGGAATATTGTGAATCTTCGGTATCAGAATTTAATATTTCTTCCACGTCTAAAACTTGTCTGCATTCAGCATATGATGTAGAAGTCGATGCAACTTCCGAAAATTCTTGTTGCCTTAATTTTCTTGTTTCTTCGAGTAATAACCTTTTTCTAGATCTTTCCTCTTTGTCTGCCAAGTTTTTATCTATGCCAGCAAAGCAACCCGGTCTACCCGGCTCTCTCTGTAGCTTCAAAAATGCTTTATCCTCTTCTATTTTGATAATTTGAAGGGCAGCAGCATGAGCAATATCAAATAGGTTATCAAGATCACTTTCAAAATTACTTTCACGGGTCCTATAAATATCGAGACTTTTCTTACAATTTTTTTGCAACTTTTTCCAAAGTGTATATTTATCTAAAAGCTTCTTGACACAGTTCGGAATTGCCTTTGTAGGAATTCTTGCCTTCTCCCAAAAAAATTACACATTCTCTAATTACTAGATTTGCACTTTCTCTAAGATCGAGCTTGACTTCGCGCATATTGTAAAAAAGCAAAGCGAGAACTTGTCTATTAGATGGTAGTTTAGCACCATTAATTTGATGACAAGGCATTCCGATGAGAAAAATTTTTTGTTTTCCACTTCGTAATTCGACGGACATTTTTTTAGTTAAGGCACCGAACTTTATAAAACACACTATTGAAATTGAAAATTGCCACCGCAAACAATACATTAATTTGACAGTTGAGCAAAAAGGAGAATCACCTTTTTAGATAAACAAATATATATGAAAGCTTATTTTTTTGAAAGCAATGTAAACGATCGCAAGTCGCCACGGTTTAACATTCTTGTATCAATGTAAAATTTTTTCTGGTGGCTTCTTAGATTATTTAGAAACTTTTTAGCGGGTATGCGCAAAAAAAAATGACGTCCAAAAATAAGGTAAAAATGTACATTGTACATTTTTACCTTCTCCTCTGTAGCTAATGGCTTTTAAATGTTTCAATATTTATGCTTTAAATATTTTTTTATGAAAAAAATTTTTTCCTTTTTGAAGTCTTGAAAAAATCAATACAAAATTTTTTCTTATTTTTTCAATGCATGACAGAAAGTGTTGCCGTTTTTTGCGAATAAGTAATTATTAATAAATGGGCCAAAATAAAATTTCTTGGATAATATCTGCAAAATTGTCGTGTAATTAATTGACTTCATATAAGGTGAAGGTTATCAAATCGTCTGAGATAACTCCTAGAAATCATTTAATTCTGAACCGATTTTATTTATTTTTATTTGAAAGGCAATGCATATAGATTAGTTCCATTCAAAAAAGTTCATAATTTTAAAAATTAAAGGTTGTGCATCGGGAAAATCATGTATGATTATTACGTGTTTTATGAACCCTAAAGGGCACCAATATCATATTTTAACAAACTAATAACAAAATTACCTTACAGATTAGTGTCATTATAGTTGATGTAACTTGGAAATTAGGTATAATTTCAGATAGTCCGTTATGACCGTAAGTATAAATATTTAAATTTAGAAATTAAATAGTGCCCCGATAGGTGATGTTATTCTATGTATATGGCCTTATTTTTGAATCGTTATAGTCAAACACTTGATATTTACACAGCCTTCATATTGCTATATCCGCAATAATAAATAAAACTTAAAATTTAATACTGTTCTCATGGATGACTTAATTTGATGTATACCTCCTTATCTTTTAATATACAGATAGGCACTTAAAAATTATATAGTATTTGCATGTGTATGCTATAATAGCAATCATGGAAATTAAATGTTTTGGGAATTCAACTATTATTGTTAAAATAAAAATCTTGAATAATTTTTATTTTATATAAAACTTTAATTTAATATTAAACGCTAGACATTTTCTATCGAACTGACACAATTTTCATAGCAACATTCATAAGTCAAATAGAAATAATAAAAACTACTACGATTAAGAATTTATATTGAATAACAAGTAGAAATAAATAAAGTATTTCTACTACCGTAGCAGAGGCTATTCAAGAGGAATTGGAATCCTATCGTAATTCAGAGGATGAAATTAAACGTTTTAAAACCACTATGGGTATTGATGGAGAAAATGAAGTGGCTTTTTCTATGGTCAATGATACCACAGCTCGCCTTACAAATGCTGTAAACTCTTTACCCCAGTTAATGGAGAAGAAACGTCTAATTGATATGCACACAAAAATTGCTACCGCTATTTTAAATTGCATTAAACAAAGGCGTTTAGATTCCTTTTTCGAATTGGAAGAGAAAATCATGTCTAAACAAACATTGGATAAACCTTTAATGGATCTTTTCAAAGATCCTGAATTCGGTACAGTTGAAGACAAGTTGAGGCTTTTTATTATCTTCTATATTTGTTCACAAAATGTTCCCGACTATGAAATTGAACGTTTCTTTAAAAGAAGCTGGTTGTGACTTATCACCATTAGCTTATATACAACGTTGGAAGGGTATTATGAATCGTACGCGTAGTGTGCAAGCTACCCAGTATGAGGGTGGAGGCACTAAGACTGTTTCTATGTTTTCAAAATTGGTAACGCAAGGCTCGTCGTTTGTCATGGAGGGTGTTAAGAATTTAGTGGTAAAAAAACATAGTCTTCCTGTTACAAAAATTACCGAACAAGTCATGGAATGCCTTAGTAATCCCGAAACTGATGATTTGGCTCCTAAGCTTTTAAAAGGTGTCGATGTTATGCCCAAAAATCGTCCACCCTTCCAGGATGCTGTAGTATTTGTAGTGGGCGGTGGCAATTATATTGAGTATCAAAATTTAGTTGATTTCATACGTCAAAAACAAACTGCCAATGTTACCAAACGCATTATACATGGTTCTTCAACTCTAACAAATGCTTGAGTAGTCAGAATCATACAAAATGTTGTAATTTGTTATATAATTTGTAATATATTATTTTTTATGTAAATGTAGAATTTATATTGACAGGGTATTTGTTAGAAATACTTTATTTATTTCTATTTATATTGAATAACAAGTAGAAATAAATAAAGTATTTCTAACAATTATGTTAATAATATAATGCTTATAATAAACCAATTTATTATTTAAAAATATAAGCATGGAAAGTTTTACCCACATTTTAAGAATAGAGTTATTTAAAAAAATAATTTAAGAAGTCCAACACAAACAATAAAAGGTTTAACAAAAACACTTATTCGCGAACTTCAAAATCATTTTTAGTTTAAATCTTAATAAGTTTGTTTATTTGGCTTATCAAAATAACTTTGTTATTCCTACGCCACTAGTGCTACGTTTTGTATAAAACCGATTAAAAAACAGTGTCAAAATATTTTTTTGTCTATATGTAAATCCCAAACTTAAATTTTATTTATATACTTTTTTGCTTTTTAATTTCATAAGGTTGTATAAAAGGACGTAGTTTCTCTACTTAAATATAATTAGAGGCTATTCAAAACTAAAAGTTTTTTAAATTTAATTTTTACAGAAGAACAACATTTCCATATTAATAAATTTAGTTTATTACGGCAACACTGTTAGCAGCAAATTAAAAATCAAACAATAGTATTATTATATTAAAACCATGGCATAATAATACAGGTTAAACTGTTTAAATTTGCTTATCTGAAAATGTCAAACCGTATATAAAACTCTGTTCGCGCACTTACATAAAAATTTTTAATAATTAAAAAAAAAACAGTTTTTATATTACTCAATGCATTGTGAACTAATTGCTGTATTATATTCAATCCTTTCTTTAACTTGCAATGTTTATGTTTTTTAGGTAAAACTTTATAACTAAATTTAAATCAGTTCTCGTAGGCGAAAATTCGATATTCGGCTTTAGGCTCGTTAGATTTAGTTAGTTTATAAGTACTGCATATTTATTTAGGTGTCCTACCTACATATATCTACAGGGTTCCTGTATATCAACAGACTCTTTTAATGAGGGCGAAACCCACAATATAAGGGCTCTTTTGAATAATGACAATATGCCTTGGTTATTATATTATGGCTTGTACAGGTGACCAACCAGAATAACTTTGAAAACTGAACTTAAGCCATTGTAATCTTGAACAAAATGAATTATTGGATACCTTTCGGTGAAGACCGTCGTCACTGGCTGTTGTTTTGGTATGTTTGGCGAGCGCTTTCGATGTAAAGACATCATTTTCAAGCCGCGTTTAAAATGGTACTCAGTACAATACTCAGGTATGACAACAGTATTTTATTTACTGGCGGAACATATCCAATCAATTGAATTATTGGAGATTGATCTTTATAAATTTTAACTTTTAATTTAAATATGATTACTTATGTTAAACAAATATTTAAAATCTTTTTCTACTTCTATGTACGGAGTATTAAATATTTAAAACCTTTTCTTAAAAATGCTTCCTTTTACATATAATTTATTTTAATTATTTAAAGTAAACCAGTTTTATTTTTTATTATAATGTTTAATTGTTTTTATTATAAATAATAATTTGTAATAGAAGTGTTTGTGAACACAGCTCATGTTATTTATATTTTTCTTTATATTTTAGTAAAATATTTTGACACAGTCGGGCAAAAACAGGTTGCTTAGTTTTTTTGAATTCGCCTTGCATATACCTGTATTATTGTATCATGATTCAAACAAAAAAGTTTTTGGAAATCAATAAACATTTAAAAATACCATTTGTTTGGAAATATTTTGGTAATAATTTTTTCTGTGTCATGTAATATGTTTTTGTTTTTTTTTTGTAATGGCCCAATTTAATTTTTAATTAAATTCGATTTGTTACAATTTTTTTTTTCTTTCAGCTCCTGTAATTTTTGTTTGCACATTTTAATAACATTTTAATATTGATGCAAAGTCTATGCATATTTAAGTTGTTATTGGTATTTAAGGAAACAAATAAAAAGGCCACATAAAAATAAAAGAAGAAATAAAAAAAAAAACGAAAATAAGCCAAAAAGTCGAATATGTTTGGCAAACGAACCATCCATCATTAATGCATGCAATTTCCACTAGAAACACAGATAAAAGAGAGATACCGAGTACAAAAAAAAAAATAATAATAAAAAAAAAATCTCTTACCACAACACATGAACCGCATAATAATACCACAAATTTTTGGTTCAATATTCTTCATGTATTTTGCTCCATAGTCACTAATATAAATTCAAACTAAAGGTGAAAAAATAATAATAAATTGTATTTAAATACATATGCAGAAATACATATTCACACATTTACATATTTGCCAATAAAATGAAACACTTCGATACTCACATGGAAACAAAGCCATTTTATAAAATTTATTTATATATTTTTTGGGTTTTCAATCGGTTTTAGGTTTTTTTCTGCTCCTTTTTTGTGCATATTAATCACAAGTTCATTCATGTGTTAGGAAAGTGAGTGAGTGAGTGAGTGAAGTTAGCATGAGCATTTCTATTTTTGGTTAGACCATTTTTATTGTAAAATGGTATTAAACCAAAAAAAGAAAAAAATTATGCAATTTTCAATATTCTTTGAAGGTTCATACGTACATATATTTAAACGAAAACTTATTTTTGCATATTTTTTTATTATATTTCCACAAAAAAAAACTAACAAAAAAAGGCAAAGAACTTAGAAGTAGTACTAGATCTCCTGCTGTTTCACATCCAGTTGTCGTTGCTTTTATATAACGTAAATTTATATCTATCTATACATATAATAAAACTGTAACAGTAACATTTCTTTACATAAAATATTTTGTGAAAATTTCACAGAGATTTGGGGAAATCTCCGAAGTACCACTTGGACACTAGTTAGACAGTGGTCAGATCTCGAAGATTCTTAACTGGAAGTTGCTTTATCGTCACGGTGTTAAAAGTCAACTTGACAATAGAAATCCCTCGGCGTATGGAACTGACTGATGACATGTTAAACAAATAAAAGTTTTTTCCAAAGAGCATTTGTATAGGGACTATAATTTTCTCAAATTAGCAGTTTAGAGTCACGAGGAATATACATTTAATGTTATCGGCAGTTATGGCACCTCTTCCAGAATTTCATCGAAAATACAGTAAAAATTTAAAAAGCATGATGGATCGTAGGTGATTGTAGGGGCTTCATAAACGTCATCAGGAGTTGGTCCATATTTTATAATTAAAGAAAAAATGGCGGGTAAAATGAACAGGAAAATGTTAGAGAATCATTTGGAACGTGATTACGCGGTTTCTTTACCTTCAGCTTGAATATTTAAACAAGATAATGACCCCAAGCACTGATCAAGTAGTGTCAAGATCTAGATTGCTGGAAATAAAATTATATTGTCCAGCACAAAGTCTTGAATTGGATCCCATAGAGAATTAAAAGGGCAGTTGCTTCACACAAATTAAAATAACAAAACCATTTTAATGAAAATAATACAGGTGGAATAGGAGAAACTAAGTCCTGCCGTGTGACAAAATATGACAAAATATTTATTGAAAGCGGTATATTTTAAACACGGCTGCGCAACAGATGGCGCTGTTTTAAAATAATGCCAAATTGTGAATTACTTACTGCCAAATAGCCAATTGAATAAAATTTATATTTGATTTGTATTTTTACTTTGTGGAATTACATTGTTATATAAATAATTTAAACACATTTGACATAGCTTTACAATATTTTTTAGAATTTTATATAAATTTTAGAATTTTATCCAGGGATGGGTACCTTTATATAAAGTAAATACGTATACGTGAAACACTATAAAAGTGAGAGTCTTAAAATTTGGTATGGATTACTTTTAAAGCAAAATCGAACAAAATATTGTCAGGACGCAGGTACCTCCCTCGTTTTTTAAGTTTATAAAGATAAATGATGTCCTCGCATTAAACGGGCTCGCTAACCGCTCGGCTAATATGAACAATTGTTCTTACATTAGGGAGCAGTCAGTCGAAACTGCTGTGGGAACAGTCAAGCGAACTCGCCATGGGAACAGTCAGTCCAAAAACCGCTGTGGGAACAGACAGCCTAAAGGTCGGGGCACATAGAATCCGTCATACGTTATACTTCGACTTTTTCAACGAACAAGAAAGTTGAAATACAGGATTTCTAATGACTGTTGTTGCAATCAGTACATCTCCATCAACGCAAAGTACGAAAGTTGGGCAACTTTTAACTTTTGACGTACGTTGAGAGCTATAATTTGGTTTCTCTTTGTTTCTCTCTCTCAAAATTAAAATTTTGTGTTGAGTGGCAGCAAAAAAGAAATAAAATACAACAAAATAAATAAATTAAATAAAGTAAAATAGTGAAAAAAACTTTTCAATTGATTTTTTTTCTTATTTAATATCCGTCAGCAAAGTACTTATTGTGTCAACCTCTTCCGGTGTTACTTTGTTTTCAGTTGAGTACGTTAAAGTGTAATGTATGACAGATTCTATGTGCCCCGGCCTTAAGCCGTTGTGTGAACAGTCATTCTGAAGACCACTGTGAAAACAGTCGGCCGATGCCGCTGTGGCAACAGTCAACCGAAGTCGCTGTGGGAACAGTCAGTCGGAAGCCGCTGTTTTATTTTATCACACCTGATCGAAGTGAGATATATCAAAAAAAATATCAACTGGATTATTAGATAAACCATTCGGCTTTTCTATTATACGAGTGCAATGATAGTGTCTTTATGATACATTATTTATTTTTAATCACGCATGATTTGTTTGCAAATTTATTAAAATATAATAATATAATAATCGAAATTGATTACTATGGGGAAAGCCTATCCAGATAGCTATTTCGCTAGTGCTCAACTAGCTCATCAGTGGATTTTTTCCAATTTTTCTGAATAAAAACTCAGATTCTTTATGATGTTACAAATTCCTGTCTTGGGTGGATTGCAACATGCAGGTTGACTGCCAACTTTATTACTTATATGTATTTTTACATATACTAAATGAGAATTCTAAATATACTAGTAATTGTTTGTATAGTCTTCCCAATTAGGTTGTTTTTACATCACATATTGTTTTGTTAAACCATTTTAAGGTACTCAGATAAAATCTAAGCATCTTTCTGGCCTTTCTGTCAACTTTTTTTGTTTATTCTTCAAATTTTTTTTCATTGTATCTTCAATGTGTTTAAACTATATATTACTCATAGTTTAAATCTAAAAGAAACATCAAATATACATGTTAAGTCCAGTCAGTGCTAGAAGAAATAATTTTATGTTTCACACTTGCTGCTGACAGTTGTGGGTGTCATCTCTCTGATATAAGGCCAGGAAAAGCAATATCTCTTCTTTTTAGTTGAACTTTCAATTTTTGCTGCCAACAACCCTGGACTAAGAAACTATAACTCAATCTACATCCCCCGAGGTAACATATAACCATATTTTGGTTATATACAAACAAACTTTACATATTTAGTTTATTATTTTTGTAGAACAATTTACAAAACATTTGTTGTTGTTTAAAGCTGCTTTTACATTTCCAAACTAATGCTAAAAACTACTTAAATTTGTTCAGCGCAACCATAAAATGTTACAGAATACATAATATAGTTCTTGCGAGCATACCACAGGGTAAAAATAATTTTTCGTTTTATCACTTATTAATTTTAAATGCTCTTCATCAAATATCTCTAATTTGTGTGCGAATTTAAGGAATCTCTACAAAATGGCAAGCGGCTATAATAGTGGTAGTATATGGAATTTATTTTATTTTAATGTCTGTAATATTTTATTTATTTTATTTTATTGTATTGCTTACAGTTCGCAATTAATTGTTAACAAAGCCGATTTTTTTAATTTATAGTGCATAAAATCGATTTACAAAATTTACACCGATACTTGTTGACCGAAAATTTGCTTTGATTTTAAATTTCATTGTAAAAACAGTTTTAGTTTTGTTTTTTTTTTATAAAACATTGGTTTTCGATTTTAATATCCTTTAAAGGCTTTTGGCTTTATTGTAACAAAAATTAACGATGTGTAAATTCTTTTTGTTCCCTTTTTATTTTAGTTTACTTATGTACAAAGCGTCTACACATGCTAACATGCACATGTATGTGCCTTAACATATAGAAAATATATCGTATGTATCTTTGATTAGCATCTATGGCATAAAAGAGATGTGATTTTTTAGCAGTATTTCCTTTTATGCACCACAGTAAGTAAAACTGTATTGGATTGGCTTAATAGTGTTTTAACTGATTGGCTTTGGCTGCAACAAACGATATTGATGGTTTAAAGTTACAAAGGCAAAAACAAAAACAACACACTTACGCTCCTTTAACACACATACACAACACCTTTAGAAACTTGCTATAAGAAATAATAAATGAGTTTGAGTGCGAGAGTGAGTACGTGTGTGTAACATGTCAATTTTGACGTATGATACAATAAAAATGACCTTTGAAACTTTAGCTATACCACATGCATGTTAGATCGCTTTTATGTTTAGATTCTTAAACACACACACATACAAACTTACACACAATTTTTATTTAATGAAAATAGAAAAAAAAATTGTATTCTTATTTTCATTTGAAAACATAGAAATTGAATAGAAATTTTGAAAAATAGCATCGCATACAAAACTATACGTACTAATAACGAACACATAGTGTTGTAACCCCTGAACCTTTGGTGATGTCAAACTGTCAAATGTCAAGTTACTGAACATTTTAGCAATGCTCTCTAACATTCTTCTACAGTTTTTCTCTTCTCTCTATGCGTTGGTATACATTAACTGTAAAATCTATCATAGGAAATGCTTATACATATGATGCCATTTGTGTTGAGGTATTCTATGCAGGAAAACATTGACAGGTGCCATTTGACATTTGTTTCCATCAAATATATGCTTGCGATTAATCGTATAAGATGGTTTGGCGTAGAATCCATATGAAAGTGTGTGTGGGCTTTAGTAGCCCTTATATTAATAATTTATCGTATACATACATATGTATACAATTGCCATTGGTGTAGAAAGGTCATTCTGGGGTATGCAATGCCCCTACTAGACTTGCTTTTTAACACCCACTGCACAGAATTTTTAAAAATTGTACTATATACTAATTTTCATAAGATTATTTTCTAATAAAAATTGTTTTGCGCCCTAGAATAGTCCTCCTACGCTAATGACAATTACATTCCGATATGTGTATTCTCACCTCTCACGCCTTAAATCAATACCTTTTAAACTGTATATTCGCAATGTAGGATAAACTTAAATCAAATTGCATTGACGAAAATTACGTATTTAACGATTTTTATGTTTAAATAATTTATAACGAAAATCTATACAATTTAAAATCTTGGTTTGGAACCACATCGATTTAATCCTTGAAATTATTTAATGATAAAAAATGTTTCATTTATATGTTTAGATCATCAGATTAGTGTTCAAGTTTTTTGTTGTTCTGTTCTTCCTTTTTTCTGATTTATAAAAAAAATCCCATATTTATGTTGTTTTTGAGTAGCGAAGAGGCTGTTCGAATACTCTATTATAAACTATCTGTGCCCGTCACATCTTAGGCGCCCTGATAATATTTTACTTTTAAAGTAATCCACACCAAATTTTAGGACTCTTATTTTATAGAGCTTCAGTTAGGGTTTATGTATTTTCTTTAATTAGAGGTACCCATCCCTGGATAACATTTTATAATTTATATGTAATTCTAAAATTATTGTAGAGTTCTATCATTAGTAGTATAAAATATTCCGCTGTCAAAAAAGAAAAGTAGCGGTCAAGTTTGAAGTACCTTTAAATCGGTAAAATTGCGTACCTTCACTACTTTTTCTCCATTTTCTGTAGGAAATGAAATAATTATAATAAAAAAGTATCCTATATCTTATTAAAATTCATTCAGTATTTTTTACATGATGCGAACATAGTCAGACAGACAGACAAACAAACAAAAAAAATTGCTGTTTTGTATACCATTTCGATTACTAACTGCACCAGCAACAAAATTTTCCAAAACTATTTCATATACAGAAATGGTCCTGTTACAGTTTTATTATATGTATAGTCTAGCTGTGCCCACACACGTTGTGTGCTTCCTGGGGGGTTATTACGTATTTCGATTCGAAAGAAATCTTTTTCGAAACACAATGTTAAAGTCATACAAATTCGAATGATTTCCTTTTCGAATCGAAATACGTAATAACCCCCCTGATAATAATTTGTGCGATTTTGCTTTGAAAATGATCCATAGCAAATTTAAAGACTCTTACTTTTTCTCTACGTTCTCTTGGAAATACATTTTTCCTATAGTAAGGCACCTTCTCACAAAATTTTGTTAAAATACATCCAGTAGTTTTTACGTGATGCGAACTCAAAAGAAAAGCAGACAGACAGACGGAAATGAGTTGCTGTTTTATTATATGTATAGATTTTTATGACAAAAAATTTCGTTCGGAATTAAAAAAAGAGTTTTTTTGTTAATTTTTTGAAAAAAAAAGTGAAAAGATATTTGAGAATGAGGGCAATCGCGATCTTAAAAATGTTATACATATGTATATTACTCTAAAATTTTAGATCTCTACTTTTGGGCTGTAGAAAAAAAGTTGGGCTGTTTTGCGCCATTTTTTTTTTTTTTTTTGGATTTTTGCATCATCTTGCAGAGGTAGATACGAGTAAGAAACCTTTTTCTCGGTCATAAATAGCTTTTGGTTTTTAAGTTGTTTTAAATAAACTAGTTGTTATTATTTTAAATAAAATTTATTGTTATCAATATTGTTACGTTTTTACTTTACGTTGGGTTCTTTTAATTGCAAAATAAATACACTCTGTTATTACTTTTACTGTAAGTCACTTTATTTATTTAACACCACTGTTCAAAAAATACAGCAAACTGTTAAACGCTCTTAAAATTCGACAACTTAACTCTTTGACTTTAAAATTAATACTGCCATATTACTCGCCAGCACGATTCACTTATATAGTTGATTTAAAGGCACCAGAATGTTCTATTCCAGACAGGTCTGGCAGGTTCGATTGTTATTGCTCTTGTTTTCTGTTTGTGTGATTGTTTATTTCTTTATACCTGTATGTGTGGCTGTTTATTTGATTATGCTTGTATTTATGTAATGGGTGATTTTTTTGAGGTTAGGATTTTCATGCATTAGTATTTGACAGATCACGTGAGATTTCAGACATGGTGCCAAAGAGAAAGATGCTCAGTATGCTTTGACATTTCATCATGAATAGACTTACTAACGAGCAACGCTTGCAAATCATTGAATTTTATTACCAAAATCAGTGTTCGGTTCGAAATGTGTTTTATCGACAAATTTTGTTCAGCGATGAGGCTCATTTCTGGTTGAATGGCTACGTAAATAAGCAAAATTGCCGCATTTGGAGTGAAGAGCAACCAGAAGCCGTTCAAGAACTGCCCATGCATCCCGAAAAATGCACTGTTTGGTGTGGTTTGTACGCTGGTGGAATCATTGGACCGTATTTTTTCAAAGATGCTGTTGGACCCAACGTTACGGTGAATGGCGATCGCTATCGTTCGATGCTAACAAACTTTTTGTTGCCAAAAATGGAACAACTGAACTTGGTTGACATGTGGTTTCAACAAGATGGCGCTACATGCCACACAGCTCGCGATTCTATGGCCATTTTGAGGGAAAACTTCGGAGATCAATTCATCTCAAGAAATGGACCGGTAAGTTGGCCACCAAGATCATGCGATTTGACGCCTTTAGACTATTTTTTGTGGGGCTACGTCAAGTCTAAAGTCTACAGAAATAAGCCAGCAACTATTCCAGCTTTGGAAGACAACATTTCCGAAGAAATTCGGGCTATTCCGGCCGAAATGCTCGAAAAAGTTGCCCAAAATTGGACTTTCCGAATGGACCACCTAAGACGCAGCCGCGGTCAACATTTAAATGAAATTATCTTCAAAAAGTAAATGTCATGGACCAATCTAACGTTTATATAAAGAACCGATGAGATTTTGCAAATTTTATGCGTTTTTTTTAAAAAAAAAAGTTCTCAAGCTCTTAAAAAATCACTCGTTATATGGCTGTGTATTTAACACATGAGTGTTTATTTAATCTGTGTGTGTATATGCGTAAATGCGAATGTTTGTATGAGGCGTTTCTTTCTTCCATCATTGAAAGAAAATAAACCATTAATGTTGTTGTTGTTCAGAGCTTATAATGAATAAATTCTTCTTTCGTAACAATATAAATAATTTATTATCTAAAGATATAATAAAACTGTGATTTTCTGTCTGCCTGTCAAACGTGTGTTCGCATCACGTAAAAACTACCCGATAAATTTTAATAAAATTTTATAGAGAGGTACCTTAGTATCGTGGGTCAAATATAGGATATTTTTCCCGTAAAAATATCGTATTACCAAGAGAAAATGGAGCAAAAGTAGTGAAAGTACGTAATTTTACCGATTCCAGGGTACTACAAACTTGGCAGCATCTGAAACACTATAAAAGTTAGAGTCTTAAAGTAGATTACTTTCAAGGCACAGCTAGTTATGAATAAATTAATTATTTTCAGATAGATTAAATACTATAAAGAAATAAATTACAAAAATGTATTTTATTAATGTTCTTAATTGTAGGGATTGATCAGATACCTTCTTTCTCCTCGACATAAAAGCTTAAAAATGAATATTTTTTGAAAAATTATTAAAACACTTTTTTTTTAAATTCACATGGACGTTTTGGCGATTGGGAATGGCGGTATACATCATATTAAGGCGTATGTAATCCAGAATTACATTACATAATAATTACATTATTTTTGCAAATATTTTATGTCACTGCCCATAAAAGGTGGCGGAGCTGAAAAAGGCATTTAGAATCTCCTAAGTCCAAGTAGAGGTTTTTGAGCATTCGCTGACCATTAAAGTTGCATTTGCTAAAGAATACTATGGGAAAACTTTAAAAATTTAATTTTTCAACGGTAGGATTAGTTCTTTCTCCTTGGTCCGATTTTTCTTATTTCCTAGCTTTTACAACCTAATGACTACACAGTACGACAAAATCAAATTTTTTTGAGTACACATGAGTAATGTTAAGAGAATATGAAAATAGGCTTAAAATAAAGAAATACGTGTCTCGGCGTTTTGCTGTAGCACGTCAGAATTTTAAGAAAATCGATTTTAAAGATTCGAAGGACCGTGGAGGTTCACTTGTAACGTAATACTATTATAAAAAGTTCTATAAAAATAGAATGGGTGAACCGATTTAAATGCTTGAGCCAGTTTTGAAAAGGGAATTAAATTTGGATTGGATTTGCTTTTATTTTCCGCTAGATGGCGCTTTAATTTTCATTTAAAATTAAAAAATATCCAAAAAATGTACGAAATTCATTAAAAATACAATTCTGCAATTAGAAAAAATTAAAACAAGTCGTCTGGGATTTGATAAGGTTGTAATTACTTCTTATCTGCGCCTTAACGTTCTAAGCCAACGACCAACCTGTTTACTTTGTCACTAATTGCAGTATTCTCTCATTTTTCTCCTTCTCTCACTCGCACGTATGAATGGTTTTTTTCTATTACATTACGTTCACCTTTCCTAACTTCACGCACTTGTGCTGAAGTTTCAGAAAGATTATATTTATAGAACATTACTTATATTTTAATATTTGTTATTGTTCTACATTTTCGTGGGGTGTACCATATTTTATTGAATTTATTTAATTGAATTTCAACGAGTTAACAGATCGGGTGTCGTTTGTAACATCAAGAAAATAAAATAAAATGAATTGTCCAAATCGAAATTATTTTTGTTTTGTTTGTGGCTTATATGCACCAACTAAGAATTTTCGTAATATAACTCGTAGTGTTGTTACTGGATATGAAGGTTATTTTGTTGTTGCATACTTTCCAAATTTATGGTATGTTCCAGAATTTGTTTGCGAAAAAAATTGTTTGTTTTTTAATAAAAACAAATCCAAATTTAATTCCCTTTTTAAAACTGGCTCAAGCATTTAAATCGGTTCACCCATTCTATTTTTATAGAACTTTTTATAATAGTATTACGTTACAAGTGAACCTCCACAGTCCTTCGAATTTTTAAAATCGATTTTCTTAAAATTCTGACGTGCTACAGCAAAACGCCGAGACACGTATTTCTTTATTTTAAGCCTATTTTCATATTCTGTTAACATTTCTCATGTGTACCAACCACTGTCGTACTGTGCTATAAGAGATTGTTCTGGCAAGTTTCGTAAAACTATGGGCACTCCATAAATTTTCAGAGCTAATATAAGTTTAAAAAAAGTAATGTCCGGTTAGATTGCCGAAATAGCCCTATGTGCGACGTCGCGGGCGCGGCTAGTTTTATAAATAACTTACTGTTACGTTTTTACTTTAAGTTGGGTTCTTTTTGTTATTACTTTTACTGTAAGTCACTTTATTTATTTAACACCACTGTTCAAAAATACAGCAAACTGTTAAACACTCTTAAAATTCCACAACTTAATTTTTTGACTTTTAAATTAATACTGCCATACTACTCGCCAGCACGATTCACTTATATAGGTGATTTAAAAGCACCAGAATGTTCTATTCCAGACAGGTCTGGCAGGTTCGATTGTTATTGCTCTTGTTTTCTGTTTGAGTGATTGTTCATTTTTTTATACCTGTATGTGTGGCTATTTATTTCTTTATACCTTTATGTGTGGCTGTTTATTTGTTTAAGCTTGTATTTATGTGTGTGGCTGTGTATTTAACAGAAGAGTGTTTATTTAATCTGTGTGTGTGTATACGTAAATGCGAATGTTGTATGAGGCGTTTCTTTCTTCCAGCATTGTAAGAAAATAAACCATTAATGTTGTTGTTGTTGTTCGAGAGTATTGTTGTTCAGAGCTTATAATGAATAAATTCTTCTTTCGTAACAATACATTGGTTCTTTCTCCAGTACCGAAAATAATACCTTCTGATTCATATTTTTGAATGCCACGGATAAGGTAAGAAGGTGTTTTGTATTTTCGATTGATCTGGCAGCCCAAAAATTTTGTTGCAGTAGTGACACCATCAACATGTATAAAATTTAGGCATGTTTTGCACTTTATTAGATTTTTAAGGGTTCTAGCAAAACGAGTCAGACAATAATAATAAATAATTTTTATTCATAACAAGGTTGGTCAAAATCTGCTCTGCTTTTTTACTTTGCCACACATTAAAGTAGGGTAATAATCCTTAAAGAATTAACTTTGTCTAAATGACGTAGCTTTTGTATACATTCTTACTATGCAATAAAAACATTCTTCTCTTTTTTAAATATTTAAAGAATTTTATAAAAAAAAGTATTTATATTTGTATATTGCAATTATATATCAAAAAGTCAAAAGGCCATTAAAATGAATTCCAGCATTTTGTATTTTAGTGAAGAGAAGGCAGCAGTAGGTGGCATAGATAAAATGTAATACAATGACAAAGCATATTATGGCCTAATCTATCTGTTTGAACTTTTATACTTTAAACATAAATCTAAACGGTAGAAGCGAGTCGGCAAGTGAGTAAATGAGTGAGAGAGGGAATGAATGAATGAGTGAATGAGTTTATGTTTTAGTATGTTTGTGTCAGCAAATAACTGTCATTTATATCCAAACAAACGACAACATGTAGAAGCTAAAACATATACTTACATACATATAAATAATGTCATATCAAGTCATAATCATGATTAAAATTCGTTTTATGCTTCTGTATATTTAGCAGTGTTGTTTCTTTACAACCTCCTCCCCTTTAAAATGTCATCATTTCTCTTTAGCGTTTTTTTCTGCTGGTGGTTACAAATTTATTTTTAGATTTATTATTCAGGCTTTATGTTCATGTTTTTTCTTTTGTTTATTGGCCTAAATGATGCTTGCTTTTTTTCTTCTTTTTTTGGTTGCTGGCATCATTTCAAAATGACAACACCAAGAGCAGGTTTGTGCTGTTTGTTGCATAATTCTGCCGCTCTACTAGCCATGGCACTCAACTTTTTTTTACCTTGTCATTTAATGTTTGCAATAGCATACAAGTAACTAATATATGGGATACACTTGTATCTGTTAACAACACAAAGTATCTGAGTGCTTTTGCCCTTGTGATCAAACATTGCTGACATTAAAATGTTACCTTTACCACATAAATAAATGAACAAACGAACGTTAAAATAAATGAATGGATGAATGAATGAATGACCGAAAAAGAAAAATTATTTTGTGTTCACTAATTTAATTAAAAAACCATTCAATGTTTAGATTGCATGATTGGTATCAAACACAAAGTTCTGATTTTATAATAGAGTGAAGAATGAGCGGGTAACTGACTAAACGGCTGCTGTATTCAAGTGCTTGATAGTCAGTCCTTTTTAGAGGAAAATTTAATTAGTATCATGAAAAATTTACAAAATCTGTTAATATCTTCGTATACGGTGAGTAAAAGGAATGTTAATTTTGAAATATAGCTTCACACAAAGATAATTAATGGATGGAAAGTTCAAGCTTTGAAGGCGAGTGTAATGAAACTGAAAAAAAGTCCATCAGTATATGTACATATGTACATGGGAATAATGCATTATATTGAATAATTAATTGCCTATTTAATTAGCATTAGTTTTTAAATGATGATAATACATTTTTTAATTTGCCATTATATTCAATAATGACAATCATAATAGTTTTTAATTAAACTCTTCCAATGGTTATTATTTATAAAACGAAATTCGTGCAATGATTAAATGAGTTCAAATCATTGTCATTAACCGCAGCATCTTAAGCAAAAAAGGAACGAATTTTCAGTGATCAATATCGAATCTTATGTAGCCGTCGTTTAATAGCGTCGGGTTGTTAATCATCTCCCGTCATCACCATCAATTTTGCATTTGTGTCACATATAATTTTACAACATTTGTTAGTATTTTTATACCCTTCACCACAGGTGGAAAAGTGTATAGTCATTCCGTGTGTAATTTCTATTCTGAATCCTTATACATAGAGAAATTGATTAAACGATGTCCGTCTGTGTTCGGGTTAAAATCAACTTTGCCAAGGTACCAGAAGAGATACTGAAAATATAAGCCCACCAATCTGCCAGGCATAGTTTCGAACACATCAACAACAACATTAGACCATTCCATTCGAGACTGTGTTGTTTTTATTTCCTTTGGTTGCAATGATTCTCTTTTGCTTTTTTTTTTGGTTAAATAAATATTAGACCGCGACCAGTAGATCGCATGAAGTGCATACAGATCTCGGGGGATCAACGGTCTATTTTTGTTTGTTTTTAGGTTGGTAGGGTTTTTCTTCTTTGATTTGTATTAAAGGTCTTTATAAAAAGAATACACAGAGAGGTAGCCAATAGACCAGGATGCCCTGGGAATGAATAGCCAGTGAATAGTCTGATATTGAAAAAAATTTTCTGTAAAATGTTTCGATAAAATTTTTAGAAAAACAAGATATAATTTTTACAAAGTTTAATTGTCTAATTGTAACTATTTAAAAGATAACACTTCACGTCTTCTGTGGGGACACCCTTTATTTTTTACCTGTTGTTGAGGTAAACTTAGTCTACATACTCTATGTAAATTTCACACGCCTGTCTACAGCTGTTTAAGAGATAGAGGAAATACCCTTTAATTGTTATCCTTTATACTTGTTAATGCAGCCATCATCGTTGCCATAGATTTTAAAATGATGACGGACAACAAATGTTTATGTTCTGCATTATTTTTGGCGTAGTTTTAACCAATTTACGCCCGCTGTACTCATATGTGTACACCTCTTTATGTATGCACATAATTTATTCTTGGTACGATTCATTACTTTTTTATGCTAATTCGTATAGCCATGGAGTATGACTTCTTAATAAAAATTATGATTTGGAATTCACTGCATAAAGGTACTGATACAGAGGTTGATTTTATTCCTTTTAAAGTCTCAGCGTTAAATCAAAATTCCGCTTCAGTTGAGTTTAGTCCGGATGAATTTTTCCAGCAGTTTCGAAAAATATCATACTGGGGCCATTGACCCCAGTTGAGAACGGGCTTTTTACCAATAACTAAAAATTTTAGTTAATTTATCTGTAAAAATCACGTTAATAAGGTTATTATAAAAATACTACTTCCAGCTTGTATTTGGGTCTAAATGGGTTAATGAAATTGAAATTAAACATAACTAAATCAGTCAAGTGCGAGTTAGACTCACACGTAGGGTTCCGTTGCTATTTTATCATGTCTAATGGGGCACCCTCTAATTTGAAAATTAAAGTCATATTCGCGAAAATTGCATCATTATTAGAACACCCTTTAAATTTTAGTAATTGTTGTTATAGCGGACATACATGGTACTAATTAATTGACAATTTCATTAGCACTGAATTATAAATAATGCTGAAAACTTTCTTCATTACCATTGTTTTCATTAACGGTAATGGTTTTTAATAAAAAAGTTTCATTAATAAATTTGTAAAAAACAAAATCATTACCATTAATCAATGACTAAATAATAAAAAAAAATCATTGTCATTATTCGCCACATTTGCATTCGACCTATTTGTGGTGATGTTTTTAAAGAAGTCCCACCTTCATTCTCTGATCTTTTACTATGCCAATTTTTCATTTAAAAGCAAACAAAAATATATAAAAAAAATTCTGAAAATTTAATTATGACTAATTTTTAACTAGTTGTAGATTGCGTAGTACTTATTTTTAAACTAGAGTGAAAGCAATGGAATAACAAGTTTTAGAAAAGTTATAACATTCATAAATTTGTGTTTAATAAAAACAACGATTTTTTCATCAATTTTAATTTGTAATTATACGATTTCATTACCATTGGTAAAAATAATTGTAATTAAAAATAGATATTAGTAATTGTTACAGCGGCCGAAGTACAACATCTCCTGTAAACATTTCAAGAGTATACCTATTACGATTCAAAAATAAGAATATTTACGTACAAATCATCTTTGTGTCGGAACACCCTTTAATTTTGTTATTTGTTATAGTGGCCATGGAAATTCTCTTTCTATGAACATATTAAGAATCTACCTATTACGATTAAAAATAATTCACTATACGTGAAAAACATGTAACTGTCGCAACACCCTTTAATTTTTTGTAATTTTCATAGCGGCCGTGGGAACAAATCTTCTATACAAATTGGAAGATTCTAACAATTATGGTTCAAAAATAAGGCGTTATACATACAAATCACGTCGCTGTCCGAAAACCCTTTAATTTTTTACTGTTTTTATAGGGGTCATAGTAATACACCAATTGTGAAAATTTCAAGAGTCCATCTATTATAGTTAAAAAATTAGGCTATATTTATGCAAATCACTATCGTCACACCCTTTAAATTTTACCTTTTGTTATAGTAGCCATAGTAATAAACCTCTTGTAACAACTTCTAGAGTATACCTATTATCGTTCAGAACTAGACTCAAATCGCGTCTCTATCAAAACACCCATTACTTTTTAGGTTTAATTTTTTATATTTGGTTTAAAAGCGAACTTAGTTCTAATTACTGTATGGAAATTTTAAGTGGTTGCCTCCTACAGCTCAAGAAATAAAGACGTAAAGGTAAATAACACGTCACTTTCGTGACACCCTATAAGTTTTAGTATTCGTTGCTATACACCCACAGTTATACAACTTCTGTGAAAATTTCAAGAGTTTACCTATTACGGTTCAAAACTTAGGCCGTATACATGTAAATTAGGTCACTATCGGAACACCCTTTACTTTTTAGGTTTATTTTTTTATAGCGAACTCATTTTTAAATTTTGTTTGTAAATTTTAAGTGTATGCCTCCTACAGTTCAAAAAATGAACACATATACGTCAGCACATATACGTGAATAACCTTCTCACATGATATGTTCGTAAAGCCCTTTTCACACTATTATACTGAGTATTAAGACTTGTCAAATACTTAAATCCAATGAGAAAGTGTGATAGTGTGAAAGCAGTATGTTATCAAAATGTGAAATAATACGGAAAGAAATTTAACATCCCATAATACCAAACCATTTTTAGAAAATTTTCTAAACGATAACATTTTTCATTGTATCAGGGTTGTGTTTTTTTTTAAAGCAAAAAACCAAGCTACTCACTCAGCTTTGGTTCTTTGCAGCCTAAAATTGCACCTGCCTTAAATTGCCATCAGTTTTAACGCCTACATATGTACTTTGTTTGTGCCATGCCTAGAAATTGTTGGATGTACGTATTATTTTTTTTGTTTTGTTTTTTATTTTTTTTTTATTAACCCAAAACTTGAACGGTCAAACAAACTTAAGACCCGGCACCTCTGCCGTCCACATAAAATTCCTCAGCCGACGCCGTTCAATGTCCCGTCTCGGCTTGTTCCTTTGCTGATATTTTTCATTTTATTTGAAGTGTGATAGTGTGAAAACGAAATGTTATGTTGCGTTAGATTTTTTGACAATCACACAATTCGCATTGGATTTCTATCTTACAAAATCCAATGAAAATCTTTATACTCAGTATTATAGTGTGAAAGAGGCTTAAGTGATTGCGAACTGTTCTGCTTATACAACTTTATAAGGAAATTATCTGTTCATAGGTATTGTTTTATGATGACAAATCATGGAACTAGCCGTGAAAATTCTTTTTTAATAATTGTGTAATAGTTTTTTTTTACATTTTGTATTGATGTATTATGGAATATATCCTACAATATATTTTTTAATTAGGACTTTTATTTAAAAAGAAAAAGCTGTAAATCCTTTTCTGTTGCTAGCCACGGCCAAATTTTCCATACGTAATGTTATTCCATTTTAATTATACATCTTTTCAATTAAAGCAATTGAAGTGTGACTGATTTTCCTTCAAAAAAGTTTTTTGTTTTATAAGAAATGATCTTTTGAAATGAAAATCTATTTTACTGAATTTTGCTCGAAAATGTTCAAATAATGACCTAGATTGGTGGCATACGGTTACTACTTTACTTGCAAGCATAATGATGCATGTATATTTGAAGTATAATGATGCATGTGCATTTGAAGTACGGGTACCCACTAAAGTAGTAAATATGTATTTATGGCAATTTGCCATTTCGATAATGTTTCATTCCACCACATGCAATTCCTTTCGATTCCTTGATTTAATAAAAAGTTTTGTTTGTTTTTGGCAACATTCCTTCGCAGTGAATGACTGAATGATGAAAATATTATTGAATATAAACGAGGGTAGAGAAACTCTAATGAGGAAAATACAAAATGGAAAAGGTAAATTCAAGATGATCTGAGGTACCTTAAATTCCCAAGAAGATTCAGCAACTTATATTTGAAAAGTTTGTATTTGTTTAAATTATTGGAATAAAAGTTTTGAGCTTTTAAAAGAGTTTGAATTAGAGCTGGCAAAATATTAAGTTGTGGATACCGAGTATAGAGTATTTGATTCTTGATAAGTAGAAACAATATGAATCGAAAACTTGTAGACTCTGATTAACGGTACATTGCTATTATGAAAACAGAAGTATTGAGTATCCAATTGATAGATATGGAGTAGTATAGAGTAGTAATTGAAAGTAATAGAATATTGATTTCATAATCCGAAAGTTATGTGGTTTTAACAAAATCAGTCATCTGATGATACAATTATAATTAATATGTTTGCGGATTTTTTCTCTTCTGTATACTCCAATACAACTTATGATAATTCTAATAATTATGATTTTCGCCTTGCTGAGAGTCAGTCTATATCTCTGCCAACACTTGATTATGAAACAATTTTAGTCGGTATAGAGAAACTCAAATTATCCAACAACTTTGGCCCTGACAAGATTCTCAGCTGTATTTTGATAAAATGTGCTGAAACCATAGCCATACCTCTGACTATCATGTTTAATACATCAATTAGAGTTGGGTTCGTCCCAACTATTTGGAAAACTTCTAACATAGTTCCTTTGTTTAAATCAGACAACAAAGCTGAAATTGAAAATTACCGTGGCATTACAAATCTTTGTGTTATTCCCAAGTTTTTCGAAATATTGATAACAGAGCAGTTACTTTTTCATGTGTCGAGTATAATATCTTCACAGCTTCCAAAAAAGATGTTCAACCAACACGAATTTGCTTCAATTCACTATCGCTGATGTAATTTATACTGATTTCAGCAAAGCGTTTGATAAAGTAAATCATTCACTACTTGTAAAGAAGCTGCAAACTATGGGTTTTACAAAACTAAGTTTAAAATGGTTATTTTCATATTTGTCAGGTAGGACGAAGTACGTAAATTTCCAGAATGTAGCGTCAAATAATATAGACTTAGCTTCCGGTGTACCATAGGGGAGCTACCTTGGACCACTGCTATTTTCGCCGTATATTAATGACTTGCCGGACGTAATGTCAAATGTGTTAATGTACGCAGACGACGTAAAAATCTTTCTACGCTATAATAACTTTTCGGATCACAATTTTCTTCATATTTAGATTTAAATTCGTTTCATAATTGGTGCAAAATCAACCGGATGGAGTTTAACTTGAAAAAGTGTAAGCAAAAGCGCTTTTTTTTTTTTGGAAATAATCCGAATACCGTTAATTATTTTCTTAATGGTTTTAAAATTGATACCGTGGACAGTATAATGGACTTAGGAATTTTATTTGACCCAAAAACGTGTTTTATTCCGCATATCACAGCTACAATAAATAACGCCAGAGGTTCACTTGGTTTTATAAAACGTTGGTCAAAAGAGTTTGATGATCCGTATATTGCGAAAACGTTATATACTGCACTGGTAAGTCCTATATTAGAATATGGCTCGATAATATGGGACCCTATCTATCAGACTTATTCAAATGCAATTGAGTCAGTGCAAAAACAATTCCTGTTATTTTGTCTTCGGGGGTTACGCTTCAACCCTCTAAATATGCCGTCGTATTATGCCCGACTGACTCTCACCAAACTGCCTACACTGAAAAGCCGTAGTACTATGCTTAACTTCTCTTTTACTCTGAAACTTATTAATGGTGATATTTGCTTTGGATTTTTTGTCAATGAAATTTCTTTCAACATTCCTCAACGCTCATCCCGGTATTTCTTTCCGTTATTTGTAGAATTTTCCAGAGCTAATTACGTCGAGAGATTGTGTAATCAGTTCAACCAACTGTTTGGACTTTCGATTTTTCTTTAAATATTAATGTTGTAAAAAATTCTATCATTGTCTCTTTTAAGTCATAATTGGTGTTCTTTGTTATATATACCTGTTAACTAATTTGTTTTATACATAAATTTTAATATTTACATACGCGTGTACATATATACATAGTTTTAGTGTCTGTTGAGGCCATGATTAACTATCATACTCAGTCGTACGATCTGCCAAAAAATGCATTTGTGTTTAAAAAGTATGATAGTGTGGCTTAGAAATGTATGTGCGTGACACACTTTTTGACAAGTCGTACGATTTGATAATCTTTTGAAAAAAATTCATAAAATATTGTTTTTCCATGCGATCAGAGTTGCAACCCCATTTTTAAACGATTTTAAAAGAAGGACAGAATTCCGTGAGATTTTTAGTTGATTAAATCGTACGATTGTCTAGGATAGTGAAGCCTAGCCTTAAGGAATATTTCCATAGATAAACAAATAAATAAAGCTTTCTGAACAGAGAAATGATACGAGTAGTTGTAGAAAGAATAACACAATCTTGTAAATTTTTTTGGGTAATCACTCTTATATTTTTTGTACTGTAGCTTGGTTAGTTAGCACGTAGACTACTAAGCATTTATGTTGGCTTGAGTTACCTGGCTTCGTATCCCAGTCGCGTCAAACTATTAACATAAGTACATTTTTTTCCATACATATGTATTATTACTAGTATATATCACAGTATATCGTCGGCTAAGTAAAGTATTAATAAAATGGAACAAAATAACTAATGTGTCAACAGAGGCAATTGATAGAATTAATTGCCTGAGTGTTACTCCAATTAAAAAAAATTATCTTTCAAATCTTGGGAGCCGAATTTAGCATTTGTAGCTTACTTGTAAAATAGAATATTAATAAAGATTTTTAAATATGATATTGAAAAATGTGCATTAAACTATAAAATCTTATTCTTGGTGAAATAATTTTAGAAGTTATTATTTGCTTTAGCAACCCTCGTTATGGCTTTCGTCATTGCAATTTAATCTAATGAAAAAAGTTTTCCCCAGAAATATTCAAATTTGTTCTCTTTGCCTTCATATACTTCACATCAACCCGTTTACCACTCCTCCAACAACAACAAACAAAGTCAGCCAGGATTATACAATACAACAATAAATGGAAAAAAAGGAAATAATTTTTTTTCTATTTATTTTGGCTCAGATTAAAAATAAACTTAAGTGTATTACCATCACCAACACCATCAATCCATCTGTATCTTCCAACCAGAATAATTTATTTTTTCACCTTTTTTCAGTTTTAGCCAAAGAAGAGTGGGGAGGTTTTTTATTTTATTTTATTTCGGTTTTGAACAACTGCCAGGCAGCAGCTAAATTTTATTTCTCATTTTATCCTGCAAACAAAATTGATTTTATTTTTCTGACGTTGTTGTTTGTTTGCTGTCGATTTTAACTCACTTCAATAAATAGCTGGGTTGAATGACTAACGAAAAATCTAACTAAAAAACAGCCATACCGAAGAAAAGACGGTCGGACGGTCATATGGTTTTGATATTTTTCCTTTTTTTGCATATTGGTGAAGGCGAACTTTTAGGCAGTTACTGGCTAAAGCCTCGTTGTGGAGACGACATGTTTGAATTAGAACAAACAACAACCAATAATTTAGAAATTCTAACAATTGGCAGTGAACGAAATAATAAATGACATGGCAAACAGCAATATCGCAAAATCTGCCACTTTTTATCAGCGTGTCCCTAGCAAAACGTAGGTTTAAAAAACTGAATGGTTCTAGTAAAATAATTTTATTTGAATAAATTGAAAAAAAACTTGATACTCTTTAACTGGTACTTACTAACAATGAGCTGGAAAATTTTGGCTTTTTCTTGTTGGTTTTTAGAAATATTTATTTTAATGTTAGAATGCAATTTATAAGTATATTCTAATTTAATTTACCGACCCTAATAACGAAGTCCTTCTCGTGCACCCAGAGAAATAAAATTATTCAAAAATGAATTATAAAAGTTATAATTCCCTCTCACGAACAGCTGAGATGTTCTCGGTAGATCTTGCATTTCGACAACTATATATTGGCTGACTATATACTAAAACATATACAAAAACGATGCTCATTAAACGCTTATTATAATATGTATTTCATTGAGTTAATGTCTGTTCATTGCACACAAGTAAAGATAAGTGGACAATAATAAACAGCGAAGTTAAATGCGATGACCTTACAGAGTTTTCACAAGCAAGTTTGAATAAGTATGAGTAAATGTTGAATATAATAACCATGAACTTGGGCGACTTTAAGCAATTTTATGGTTTGAGTGAAATGCGATCATAGTTCGGGTGTACAATCAAAAAACACACTTCTTTAACAACATTCTTTTAAGATCTTTTTTTCTTAGGAAATACAAAAAACAAAAAACCACTAGTGCAAGCAAAACTTACTAAGCCTTATCCAAAAGTTTTACATAAATACTAAACAAAACACAGTAAGTGTTTCAAACATGAGACGAGTAAACACAGCGCTTACTAGTATAGAAAGTTCGTTTTACTCGGTCAGCTCATTGTGGTTATGATTCGACAAGAGGCTTGCTCACTGAGTTAGCATGTGTTCAGTAGGATACTTTGTGTTCGAGTGTGGCCACTTGCTCATGAGCTTATGAGCATACCCAATAGATAAGCTTGCACATGCAACTGTTTATTATTTACACATTTGTTTGACCCAAATTTGTTGAACAAATGACAAACATGACAAAATGAGAATATAAAATTAGACCATCGCTGGCATAATAAAATAATTATTTTCGTAATAAGTTTTAATATCTGAATAATAAAATCAGGATAATTAACAATAAATAAACCATTCGCTAATTATTATCGATATCAACGCACCCCTATTGGGAACCTCTAAAAAGTTTCATAATTTATCTCTCTTAGTTATATCTTAAATCCTGCTGTTATTAAAATCTTATACATTTTCTACTGTTTTCATCTTGTTGGACAATGTTTTGTTCTTTAACAAGATACAATTTAAAGTTTGTTTGTTGTTAATATTAAGTTGTTATTATTGTTAGCATAATTTATTGCTTGGCCATTACTCTTAACCAAGAAAATAACTTGCCACCCATCCAACCGACGAAGCGCAAACAATTCCAAAGTAATATTAATAGAAGAAAATTAACGGAAGCATTATTATGTAGCGGTAACCTAATTCCTTAAACACGAAAAATACTTGAAACTAATACATAAACAATAACTAAAACAACAACAACGATAACGATAACAAGATTAATAAAAGCAACAAAATACAGACAAAGTTATGGTTAAGTTGGTCACAGCAAATGGATGAATTTGTGCAGAAGAAAATGTAAAAGGAAGCACTTAAATAAAATCCAATATATAATATACAAACTAAAGTAAATAAAAAACCCTCAACAAATTCCGAGAATTTCTTTTTTAATCGAGAAAACTTTATAATAGGTTTTAACACTTGAACTATTTCAACAACAATAATTTCAAACCTTTTCTAAAATTGCAGAGTTCCTACCATTGACTCTGGTAGAGGAGTTTTTTTAGGATTTGCTAGAATAAAGCCATAAAATGCCGTTATGCGGGGAAGTTAGTGAGTTAATATCTATTATCCATAACATTTTCTATTTGCCATAACATTTTCTACAAAGTTGGTAAATATATCCTACATATCCTACATACATATGTTTATCAACTTTGTTTTGTTGTTGTATGTACTTATATGCTGCATGAACAGGCTAGAGATGGGAAACTTTAAACGCCTATAAAATAAATTCCGATGTGATCTTTCGCACGTATATTTTCGCCTCTACCAGCATCAATCGTCCGAACCCCGTAATTTTTTTTCCTGCTGAACTGTATAATTAGTTTCAAGATTTATAACTTCGTAGCAAACCGGGGCTGAAATCTGAGCAATCCAACTTTGAAAGCAAAATACATATATACCAATTAAGAAAATATATCTACTTATGGTTGCTTCGCGCTCTAAACGGTGGTTAAATTTGTAAGGGCCGATGTTGATTTTGAATAAAACACAAATTAGTTAGGAAATTACTGTTCTTTTTTTTATTTTGATAATATTGGTATGGTTCAATTATGTATGGAACAAATTATCGGCCAAATGGCCGCCACGACCTCGGCGGCACACCTCCATCCGATGCTCTAAATTTTCGATGACGCTGACGCATAATTAAGGTTCTATGCCGTTAAGGTGCCGAATTATCTCATCCTTGAGCTCTTGAATTGTTGCTGGCTTATCGACGTATACCTTTTCTTTTAAATAACCCCAAAGAAAAAAGTCCAATGGTGTCAAGTCACATGATCTTGGCGGCCACTTGACATCGTCATCGCGTGAGGTAACACGCCCATCGAATTTGTTGCGCAAAAGAGCCATTGTTTCGTTAGCTGTGTGGCAAGTGGCGCCGTTCTGTTGAAACCACATATCTTCCACATCCATATCTTCCAACTCGGGACATAAAAAGTTCATTATCATCTCACGATAGCGAACACCATTCACAGTAACTGCCTGACCGGCCTCATTTTGGAAAAAATACGGCCCCGTAATGCCACCAGCCCATAAACCGCACCAAACAGTCACTCTTTGTGGGTGTATTATTTTTTCGACAATCACTCTTGGATTATCATTCGGCCAAATGTGGCAATTCTGCTTATTGACAAATCCACTGAGGTAAAAATGTGCCTCACTGTATTTATAGTAATCCACATATACCGCCCTTTCGCTCCTATCACCGTAGATCTTTGATCGAATACAGACTCTTGCTGTTTCTGCAGATATGGAATAGTTTACAATTACTTTGTATAGGGGTACCCCACTCTGGATTAATACTTAGAATTTTGCATACTGGTTTGGTATAATATTGTTTTACTGTCAGGTTTCGTGCAGTTATAGCGTTGCCAAAGGAGAAGTTTTTTTTCATTATTTCACCACCTGTCTGTTATCTACTCCATCCCTTTTCCAAAGAAAGTAACACAGTAAATTGGTACTCTTTACAAAAAATAAAAAATAAAATAGAAGATAGTTTTACAATGGCTGTTTTCAAGACTTCAAATCGACAACAACATTAACACGGACAACAATGCAAGCGGTGGAGAGGAACACCACTGCTTGTAGTATATGTGTCTAGTTTCGTTAATTTTTAGTTTTATTTTCATATGCCCAAATACTAATGTTCTTTACAGCCTAAATAACATCCTATCCTTCCTCTCGTATCACCGTACAGCAGTATTACACATAAACTTGTTTTGCTACCAAAAATCCCAAGCTCGCACGGCCTAGTCATCATAGGGTCCAGGTCACTTAATCAACATTCTAGCAAATAGTTGCAGTTAAGCGGACCGTCCATCTAGCCAGCGCCACAAAAATTAAAAATTAAATAAAAGGGAGTGACCGCATCATTAATAACTATATCTCTCTGGGAAATTGCCATTACTGCATACGTTTGCTACTCAAGCAGCAAAAGCCCTCGAAAGAAAATACTTGAACATAATTCTTCTTTCAATACAAAATTGGTTTTGCGGTTTTAGCATTTTATTTAAAATTGTTTCAAGATAAAATAAACTTTCTCCTTGAAAGTGTGTGCTGAAATTATAATAACACTTAAAACTATACAAGAACAGCATGGCT
Organism: Phasia obesa; assembly: GCA_949628195.1. Taxonomy (NCBI): domain Eukaryota; kingdom Metazoa; phylum Arthropoda; class Insecta; order Diptera; family Tachinidae; genus Phasia; species Phasia obesa. The sequence goes on from OX451216.1 coordinate 124,739,806, forward strand.
TTACAAATGCCACAAAGGAATTTTCAATCACACACATACACACGTGCAGCACAATTACATAAGTAAAACAACAAAAACGCTAACAGCATAAACATCTTATTTAACACACTGCGGGTAAATACCACATAAACAACTTAAAAGGACAATAAGCAACAAAATAATAATAATAATCGTCATTATCATCGTCAGATTAATGATAAGAACTATATAAACATTTAGAATGATAATGATAGTGGTAATGATCATTAAAGCAGAGATCTTGTTAAACACAAATGACAATAGTTTCCAAGATAACGTGTATAATTTTATGTATACACGGTGCTCTAAATACTTGTATTCTATCAAACTCATATGTTATTTTGTTATGTGTTATGTCCAAAATATTGGCTATGTTGTGAAATATTCTAAACTTATTTTCAAAGTGAAGACATCGAATCTGGCCGAAAAAGTTTCTTTTCTTGTGCTTTTGATAAACACACATGTCATTGTCGAGAAGCATCCACAGAGAGTGACAGTTTCGTGTGGATTATAGCGTGTGGTTAATTTTTTCGAAAATATAGCTGGAAATGTCATTTTAGTCAACGGCAAGCACTAAAGAGTCGTGAAAGAGTTTAAATTGGATAATTAGATAATCTTCCGCAGAATGGTACACCATATCACACAGCTCATCAATCAATCGATCTTTTGCGAACTAACTTCGGTAATCGTGCTATCAGTCGCCTTGACAACCTTAAATGGACGCCTCGGATATGCGATTTGACACTTCTACACTTTTTCTTTTGTACTCCCGTTAAAAACCAATGGTATGCGAATTACACTGTCCAACAAATTAAGACTTTTTGAATGGAACAGAATAGCAAACCCATAATTCTGAAAGGTATGTTGAGTAGATAATTTTTGTAGAACAAACTTATGGTCCAGCACGTCTGAGTTTTTTTACAGTGGGTCAAAGTTTTCATTTTTTGGTCGAACGGAGCATTATACTATATGAAAAAATGCTGTAAGTTAATGTCTGAGAGAATTCTTATGGTCAGAGTTGTATTGTGGGATTGTATGACGATTATTTTTGTGGAAGATCTTAACCCTCTAACTGGTCTCTTTATGGGTCAATTTGACCCTTTTTTCTCGCGTCTAGTCAGCTGTGACTTACATATCGGGTGTCATTTTTACTAAAATTAAAAATAAAATAAATAGAAAACATCAAGCATAATTGAGTTGACTAAACATTACATATTGGGTGCGATTTTTACTAAAATTAAAATAAAATATATAGAAAAAAATCAAACATATCGGGTGAGATTTTTACTAAAATTAATATAAAAAAAGAAAAATTAAAGCTTAAATAAGCATGGCGGATTCTGTTACAAATTAAGAGATTGGTTTTGTTTTATTTGTGGACATTTTAAGCACCATCATAGCAGAAGAAAGATATTCCCTACAATTGAAGAACCATATTTTTTTTCTTTGGAATACGATTTTTATCTGAAGCTTGGATACCAAAAACTGTATGACTTACTTGCGAAAGTGGTCTTTTGACCTGGGACAAAGGCGGTGCTAAGACGCTGCCATTTTCTGCGCCTATGACATGGATTGAACCTTAGGATCACAAATCAGATACATAGTGCTCCCTTCGACCAAAAAATGAAAACTTTGACCCACTGTAAAAAAAAACTCAGACGTGCTGGACCATAAGTTTTTTCTACAAAAATGATCTACTCAACATACCCTTTCAGAATTATAGGGTCGCTATTCTGTTCCAAAAATGATGTTTGACAGTGTTATCCAGAAACGATGGACGATTAGCCTTACGTTATTATTGTCTAAATCATTTGTGAGATAGAACTAAAAGCCGTAAACAAGGTCTTGGAGTATTAGACAAACTACTGCAAAAATCTAATTATTCCAAAAAAATTTCGTTTAGTTCATTTTATTTCACTTTTAAAAATACTTATACTTGTACTAGGATCACCCGTTTCACATTCTTCTCTACCAATACTCTTTTGCTGTTAGCATTTCCCAACAAACATGCTTTTGAAATATGAATGTTTTAACATTAATTTAAAACGCTGACAATAAAAATATTATATTTCAAATGTTTGTTTGCTGGGTTATTAAACGGACACTTATGTTTTGTATGAAAATACATATGTATGTACATACATATGTATGTGTATGTTCGTAAATTTTATAGGTTCAAACATTTGTGCATTTGTTGGCCTTAATTTACGTACATGTGTGTGATTGCATATGAAATGTTTATTATTTGAGAGCTTAGAATTTCGTTAATGCTACTCTTGGTTACTTTAAATGCTACGAAACAAGGCAAAATAAGTTAGAAGTTGAATAGATAAGGTACAGATTCCCAGTCAAAAGTTTTACCGGATCAGTAAAACCGCACTTAACTTTAACCACATTGAAGTTAAATAGGGAAACAGTTATTTAATATGCAGTCATTATACTCACAATTAACAAAACATGATTAAAATTTTAATTAAACCTAAATTTGTTTCTTTAAACATGTAAATAATCACCCTTATCGTGAATCTCAAATTTTAGGGAATATTTTTTTTATTCCCATTAAAAATAAATTGGCATCGCCAATTGTTAGGGAATAAAATAAACATCTGTGCAATTCGAATACTCTATTGTGAATTAATCCAATTTTATTTTGTTCTCGTGTTATTGTAATTTTTAATAAATTGAGATAAAATTTTAGAAGAATATAGCAATTTAGAATAAATAATAAGCCGCAGTTTAAGAGATGCGTCAAATCCGCTGTGTTTACCTGAATTAAAGTAAGTGAAATCATGAAAAATTGTTGGCAGTATGTATTTGTTAATCATTTTTTAAAGGTTTTAACAACATTTCCGATTTTAGAAAGTAGCTTTTGAATATATCTTAGATATATTTTAAAAAGTAACAAGAAAACTATTTACATTGTGCTTCCTTTCTTATTCCCAATCAAAGTTGTTGTTAAAAAATTCACAAAGTTTTTGGGAAAAACTCACGGGAATAAAGATCGGCGATACCATATTTTTTTTCGAACATGCGAGTTTTTTCATATGGAAATAATTCACGATTGCAACTTTAGGGAAAAGGGAAAAATTTTTAGGGAAAAAATAAACATTAAAGTAAAAAAATATACTTTTTTTAATTTTTTCACATAGTCAGACTATACTTTTAAAAACTGTGCTGAGTCCAATTCTGCGAATCATAAATTTGATTTAAAAGTAAACATAGTTTTTAAAACACATAAAGACCAGATTTACACTATCACCTGATCTTTGCCTGTTACAAACAAATATTCAAACCATAATAAAAGTTCATCATAGTTTGAAGGTTTTCAATAAACACTTCCTGACTGCCTCACCGTCTGACTAACTTATCAATATTATGTGTTACTGCCACTATAGCTAGAAAAAAAAAATGTGAAAACGAGAAACGTTTATCTAGGGTACCGCTCCAGGCGATAGTCCTAGTGTTGATACTTCAAATATATCCAGAAAGCGAAAATTTGGGTTACTTGTATTGATTGTGATGATGATATTTTAGTAGAAACACAATTCGCTCTAAATTCATCATTAATTATAAAAGTTTAGAGAGAGAGAGAGAGATAGAGAGCAAATTTTAATGTCGAAAATCAAATGAATCCACAACATATCACACTTCTTCTGAAATAGTGGTATCAGAGTTATTTTATTCGATGTAGATGACATGAGATTTCAACAAGACATGAGATTTCGTTCCTATATAAAGAAGGAACAAAAATAGAAGAAGTTGTCATACATTTTTGAAATTTACTGCATTAGCAAGAAAATTGGTTAGTTAAGAAAAATGTGAATTTTTTAAAAATTAGTGCAAGGACACACCTACCTCCCATGTGTCCTGAAACTGAAAAATATAAGTTTCCATCAATAATACCCGCAAAAACACAAAAAGTGGTCATGCTGATACACATACATATTAATTACATTAAAACTTATTTTACATACAAAAACTGTTCGATTGTAACAACACTTGGTATGTAATATAAGATATATATTTATTCAAATTTGGTTAGAATCGGATTATTAATGTACAAAATATGAAAACATATGTATATACATATTAAAAATAAAAAACTTTTTAAGTTGTGGTAAAAAATGGGCATTAATTTTTAATAGGCTGTAATATAGGAGTATAAATTAACGAAAAAGACTGTCATCTAACCTTTCTTCTACATAATTAAAATGAATGTCGTTCGTTGGTAATCGCATCACTTAAGAACTGCTGCAACGATTTGGTCAATGTTTTTAAATCTTCATCATAATCCAACATGCATATTCTAACAAAACACAGACTGGATTGGGACGGTGAGCGTGTTAACTCCCATACAAAGTAAAAAAAATATTATTATCTCTAGCTAGAATTACAATAGGTAGAGTCTTGAAACTTTGCACAAGTAACCCCTATACTAATGTGCATAATCTAGCAAATTACACACTGGATTGAGATAGTCGGCATGGTACCTGACATACAATGTCAAAAATATGATATGAGCTCAGTGTGGTGATCAGCTCACTTAAGGCAGTTGAGTTATTATTTCAACTGAACTAGATCGTTCATAAACTACACAACTTTAGTGAACATACTATGTTGTATTCGTATCTTTACAAACCTTTTTGCTATTCTGACCTAAACATACGGCACTTAGTACATCATTTAAGAGATCCCTGCCTCTTGTTCTATTTTTGATAGGTGATGTTTATTCGATGATAATTGTCCAAGGTCTGAAACTAGAAAAATATTTTTTTGGTTCAATACGAACAGGCAAATTCTGAGTAAACCGATGTCCCAAGGATGATAAGCTTTTGTTTGGTCACTGGTGATAACGGAATTACTGTCGTTTAAAAGTTAGTTGCCTTGCATACTAATAGAACGATAGGCGTTTGAATAGTTTCGAACCTCTTCGCAATATAATTAATAATAATGATATAATTAGCAAAATTATATATTATTGGAGAGACTTATTTATGCAGGTGGAAGAAGGTCTTTAAATAAATTTATTATATTAGCAGCTGACGTCAATCTGTTTCTAATTTACTGGAGGGGCCTTGCCAACAAAGAGGCTTGTAGTTTGTCTCTGGGTACTAACTCCCTGAAAGTCTTAATACATTTCTTCCAGTACAATAGTGTAGTGTAGCAAACTATTTTATCTATACGTATAATAAAACAGTAATCCATTTTCTGTCTGTCTTTCTGTGCGTGTTCGCATCACGTAAAAACTACTGGATGGATATTAACAAAATTTTGTGAGGAGGTACCTTAGTATTTTGACTCCAATATAGAATATTTTTTTCCTCAAAAATATCTTATTTTCCAGATAAAGAGGGAATAAGCAGTGAAAGTACGACTTTTTTTTACCGATTTAAAGATGCTGCATACTTTGAGGCATCTTTTATTTTTGAAAGCTGGATATTTTAAACAGGAATGCGCAACAGATGGCGCTGTTTTAAAATAATGACAAAATATGAATTGACAGCGGGATATTTGAAAGACAGTTTTGCAACAGATGGCGCTGTTTTAAAATAATGACAAAATATGAAATACTTACTGCCAAATAAAATCTTCAAATAAAATATTTTAAAGAACTTTTTTCTAAACTTTAAAATAATTTTTAGAATTTTATAATAATTTTAGAATTTTATCCAGGGATGGGTGGCTTTATATAAAGTAAACACGAGAATTTTAGAATTTTATAATAATTTTAGAATTTTATCCAGGGATGGGTGGCTTTATATAAAGTAAACACGAGGGAGTTTAAAAATGTTATGTTTATTAGTTTCAAAACAAAATCGAACAAAATATTGTCAGGACGCATACAAGGTGTGTGGGCACAGCTAGTCTTTAAACCAATTTTCAAAATACTGAAAACGCTTTTTAACAAACAAGCATAACTAAAAAATCTCTTTCAGAACCGAAAACTTTCAAATCGATTTGCTAGAGTTTTTAAAAATGAATTAAATTAATTACGTAAATGGCTTTAATCTGTTAAATTTATAAAATAATTATATTAAACGTATAAGTTATAAAGAGTTATATGTTTAATAATATTGCAAAGCTAATTTCGAAATATTTACTTATCATTCATTACGTGTTTATTTTTTATGCCTTTACAGAAACATTGTCTACAACTTAAGTATTCACGATTTGCAAGAACAACAGCGATTAGTGTGGAATTCACCAGAAGATGATTCGAAAATGTGTGTTGTCAAGGGCAAAGACGAGGTAAGTGACAGAAAATGGAAAATGTGTTAAAAACATGTGTAAACAAATGATTAGCTGACAAATAAATCAACAGCTAAGTGCAGGTGCACTCATTAGATTAATAAAACAAAAGCTTAATTACACAAGTAAAAATATTTTTTATAATAAAATTTACACACGCACACTTTGAAAGTCAACAGGCTGTGTAAATTCATTTAGTAAAATGCTGTGTAGCAGAGTAAGTGGTAAGAATTCTATTACTGCTGTTTATATCATATAATTTTTTATTTTTATTTATACATACATATCGTCAGCTAAACTGCAAATATTATTTCACTGAAATATAATTTTACAGGAGCAGCAAAAAACTTTGTAAAATGAAAATTATACCATACTAAATAAACGCCTCTTGGTTTGTTCTTAAAAAACGTGCCATTTTTGATCGCAGAAGTGTAAAATTTTGTCAAAACTTGTAGTTTAATGACATTTAAAATAACCAATCAAGAGCTCGATTTTGAATTTTTTGTTAGTTGCGCCTTTTTGTATTTCAGCTAGCGATATATAATGTGTAGGGAAAAATCACTACAAAATAGTACAAATTATAATTTAAACATGCTCACTTAAGAATTCAGTTGGCTCACACTCACGCATCAAGCGTACTCACTTATCTTAACTGTTTAATATGCCCAGCAGGATGCGGAAATAGTTTTGCATTAGTGAATTATTAGTTGTTCTCTCATAACTAACAATTTGTTAAAGTTCTAATATATGGGACCAAAGAGAGAAAAGTAAAAGGTAAACTTAACAGCAAATCCCTTTAAAGTTAACCCTTCTTTTCAACGTATTTTACCAGTGTAAATGCTGTTAACACACCTGTTATGACTCCGAAAATATCGATTAATAATTATTAATTTTTCCCGTACTCAAATTACACTCTCAAAACCAAATTATTTAAACTTAGAAACACTTTCATTCGATTTCTTACCAAGTTTTTCTCAATTGAAAACACAATTTGGTTAACCCTATAATACCGTCCACTGAAAGATTTTAGTTTTCAAAAATTGTTGATCATTTTTATGATGTTTTTCCGAATTCGGCTTCGGCGGCGTCCGGGATCAATCCCATTCGATTCTCCAGTAAATTTTACGTCATTTAAAAATAATTTCAGGCAACCTACCCTTAGGTTCCTTTCTCTGTGCGTTTTTTTTTTTTTTGAAAACGCCATTTTAAAAAGAAACTTCAACACACACGACAAAAATTAAATGGATGTGTTTCTTTATAAAACAAGAGTTTTAACTAATAAAATTTCAACCATCATAAACTCTTGCACTGCTGGGTAATTATTTTATATCGTTTTAACTCATTTTAATGTTCATTAAAATAACAGCAACTGAGAGGCAGCAATATAATCATGGACATGCTTAAACATGTACAAATACACACGTACACATTTATAAAAGAAGCATTAACAATTACTTGCATTCATACAAACATTTGTATGTTTAGCAATTCTAGTGTAAAAATCTGTATGTATGTAAAAGCTGAAGAATCAGCTTAACTTTAAAGTGTACTTAAGCATGCAAGTGAATTTATTTAATTCTTTTTTTATTTTTAATAAACGGAAACGGAAGTTAAAATTGCAAAGACCAATCCAACGTTTTTTCACATGCACACAAAAAACCAAAACTAATTTCGAATAGGACAAACATACATACATGCATGCATTCATGTATACATATGAGGAGTGTAAGTTGAAATGAACGCACAAACATGAGAAACAAAACATTTAAACAATTACACAACAATAACATTTAAAACGCTTACATGCATTTATTGCAGCAACATGAAAGCTGCAACTCAACAGTTGGACAAGTATTGTAATGTACAATACCAACTATTATACTATTGGAAACAGTTTTTAATGCTTGGGCAGGTTAAAGGCAGATTTAAAGAAAAACTACAGTCATAATTTTTAATACGCCAGATGGTTTTTTGTATGGTACTTTTTAATAAAAATTGGTCTGCGGGACCTTTACTAAGGAGTGTCAACTCCTGTGGGTTCACTGGCTTTTTCCTAAAAAAAGCTCGTCAAATGTTATTTTATTATAATCTGCTATATATAGGACAGCTGACCTAAATATAGCATTACTTACGCTGAAGTTAGTTTGCTTATAAAACAGTGAGCTATGTACAACTTTAAAACATAACATGGTTCTGAAGTGGGAAAAACTGGATGTCTTTTGAATGATTAGGTTTTTTTAACTAGCCAAACTACAAAGTTTCTCGCTTACAAAAAGACTTTGTTAATATTTTTTTTAACTCACAGGAAAAAGGTGAAGACCAACAATGTTAAAATAAAAACAATCATATCGACTAGAAGTATCAGAATTACCAAATCCCAATCTAAGCAGTCTCACAATTTTGGAATATTTTAAACAACACTATTGGTGAAGCTTGTCTTCAGAAAACACCCAGAGTTTTTAGAGTTAATCGACCCCGCCTAGACTGATAATCTAGCGCACTGCCAATCAGTGTATGAAGATACTAAGATACTCAATAAGAAAATTATTAAAAGTAACATACATATGTCAATAAAGAAACTGTCCTTGCTTAACTCTTGCTAATGTACTGACTAACGGGTAAATGAAAATTTCCATTCGAAATATACTCTATTCTTTTCCATTGCATTGTATATTTACTGCTTACTGTGGCAGTTTATCCGCACTAAAGATCTTAATAACCGCCTTCTCCTTCATCTTGGCAAGCAAAGATGGTTACAGAAATTGTAGAATTGATGACCTGAACCATGTTACTAAACATGAATCACGCTAGCGGTAGGAAAGCAGTAAACCCCAATACATATCATAGGATAAATGGCTAAGCGAGGCTTATCACTAGTAGATCAAATTAAATCATAGAAGCAGAAAAAACCTAGCATAGTGGTGTGAAAAAGATCATTCGCTGAAGGTTTTTATGGGTCTAAATCCAGTTCGTTATATGACATGATTTAAGTTCTTGAACAAGTCTAGCTAATTGGGCTACTATGCTACTGGTTTTTATTTCTTTTTATTTCTGTAAGGGGGATACCGAAGTAGACCACTAACTTTTGGGTCCCTTTATGACGTCTTCGTTCCTCAATGATTTCTGGTATCCGACTGGAAATTTACGAACAACTAACCTCCATTGATTCTCCTGCTGTCACTAACCTTTTACTCTGGACTGTTGTGATTTCAGACTGGCGACTGCAACATGTCGATATTCTTCTTCATCACAAAGTCTATGGTAAAAATAGTAATTTATTGCAAATGCTTAAGGTTAAGTCTCAACAGCATCTCCATATAATATGTGTGTGCCCTAGTCCAAAGTCAGCAAGTATCGTCTTACCTCGCTTTTTAACTTGGGAAGATATACCTTGAGAGTCCGCGACCCTGTCATCAACACAGTTAATCATTTATAGGCACCCAGATTATTACCAAGCTCCTTATTAGTCTTCCTGCCAACTTGTAGTGAAAATTTAAAGAGTCTTTATTGGGAATCGAAACCACAACCCCGGACTGATAGATTAGCACACTACCTACTAGCCCACCGAGGTACCCACTACGCTGGTGATATGACACCTTTAAATAGCAATTGGCCAAAATGAAAATCAAAACGATGAAATTTTAAGTCTCCTCCTAGAGGAGGCTTTAGGTATAATGATTATGGTGACCAAGGAATGTGCAAAAAGGTCTCTAACTAGCAGGCAGGCAGTATTTAGTGAGATTTAAGCAGGTCGATTATCGTAAATTAATTAAGAAGATAATACCGTCGAGTAAGGAAAACTAACACAAAACTGGGGATGTAACTGGTTGCTACGAGCTAGGGATTGGTTCCAGTTCTAACACGCAGTTCGATAATCGTAAATTTCTTATGTAGGCAGTACCCTAGAAAGAAACGAACTGACTTAAAACTACTGACATAGCTGGTTCCTAAATTCTAGGGTCTTGTTCCAGTTCTGACACTACATGAAAAGGAGTTGCCATTTGACCAAAGTATTTTCAGGTGGATGAGGTCAATCTACTCGTTACGGATATACTATGATAGGTTTCAGATATTAGCTTAAGATGCATGATTAGTGCTTGTCACTAAAATATCCCGTCTTTGCTAATGTTCCACTTAAGCAATTATAAATCTAACTTTTATAAACAACTTTGAATAAGCGCAAAATAAACGTGTCACAAAATTTAACTGATATAATGACACATTTAGTTGTACGGACGAAGCAAACCTAAAAAAAAATAATACTGAAAATTTAAATTATAAAGGAGTATTTGGTGGAGTATTTGCCGCAAGGTAGAGATTTGCTTCATTGCCCTTCTTATTCAATATTATTATTTCCTAGCAGTTTTAAAGTTAAAAAAGTTTTATTCATCTGTTTCAGTTCTCATGAGCACAGATAACTACTAAAGATTGGAAACTAGTTTAAGTAAGACTTCTTGTACTTTCTGTATCTTAATTGGAAATAGCTGTAATGGCCAAACTTTCTGACGATATTCCACCAATGATTTGAGTAGAAAAGGACGATAGTGTTAATTTAATACTAAGAAAGTTTTAATCACATGTTTATTAGTCATCGTTAAATTTTTTTATTTTGTGGAAGGTGGTCCGTTAAGTGCTGAATGTATTTTTATCACTCTGTACTGTTTTTTTTTTTTTTATTAACAGAAACATTTTGTCTTAAGTGCAAAAATGAAATAAAAAACACATTGTTGCGGTAGTAAGTTAAGTATAAAAATATACTAAACAACCTTGATATAAATTCATCATAATAAATTCACTTTTCTTGTTATTCTTTAGTTCTACTTTGGTTATTTTGTTACCTCCCCTTTTTCTTTTCTCACCCTTTCTTAATGTCTTGCTATTCATTGTAGTATTTGCTTTAAAAGGCCACTTGAAATTTTAAGATTATTTTGTTGTGGTTGAATGTGAGGCAACTTGTTTTTTTCTTTCCTTTAAGTAAAATGTGGGCCAAGGAGCTGACAAGATTCATAATAAAATGTGGGTTTAGTTTTAGTTTAATTCATTGAATTAATTTTTATTATTATTTAAATAGTTTGACAAAGTTTGGTGCCAAAACAAAGAAAACAAGTATAAATTAAGTTTTCATCTAGAAGTAGAATAGTTAACTTTCGAATGCTGAGTTTGAGTAAAAAAAATGTATAGAAAACAATGGAAAATATTTGAGAATATTACTTGACATATTTATCTAGAAGAGTTTTAATAGAATTGTTAGCATACTTTAAGGAAGAAAGAAATCTGTTAGTTGTTTTGTGTGCATTTAGGTGTGGCAAATCTGGTTTGCAAATCAAAATGTTAGAAATGCAAAAATACGTTTTAGAAAGGAAATAAAGAATGTTGAGATTTAATAAATTATAAAGAAAGCTGTCAGAATTTAAAAATACCTTTGTACTTATCTCTTAAGCCGTTTCTTTACTTTATTCATACAAAATGTTAAGTTAAACAAACAAACAAATAAACTGAATAATATAACAATAAAGTTTATTTAAATATTTAAGGCTTCATAAAGTTTACACTGAAATTCAATTCAAGTAAAAGACAAACAAATATAAATCGGCGTGTATGTATGTGTGTTAAAGGCAGTAAGAGAAACATCATTTTTATGGCACCTACACAAACAAAAATGTAAAAATATTTAACACGTAACAACAGATAAAATATTTTGTGCGAATTTAGAAGGAAATCGAGAAATGTAAATAAAAAAAACGGTATAGATAGCAAAGTATTACTTACTGATAAACACCTAATATATAAAACATTAAACAAAATGTTATGTGACATTTTAATAAGAACACAAGTAACCTATATAGTAAAAAATTAAACTGAAGTGGCCTACACTCAACTTTACCATACCCAAGGGAAACAGATATTTTTATGCATATATTACATAAAGAATATAAATTCAAAGTATGTATATTCGAATCGAAAATTTAATTATTTTCGGTTTGAGATATTAAGTAAACTACACCTTTTCCCTTCCCGATTATGCTCAAAATTCTTCATCTCCATATACCAAATTCACATACTAAATTTCGTTTTAATATGTCATACGGTATGACCTGTAGAGCGTTCACAAATTTGGCCCCTCCGGATTATTCCCAAAAACTATATGGCTCTTCGTATGACCTATACAAACCACAAAAATAGTGGCATACCACCCAATTAACCACTTACCCACCCACAGACATCATCGCGAAAATAGCCAAAATTGAATCAAGAGACCTCAAAACGTATAAATCTGTCGAAAACCCGACCTCGATTTTTTGCATGATTACTATATTTTACCTTTTACTACGTATGGTAAAGTAACAATTTTGCGTTTTTTTTAAATAATGGAAAAAGAAGCGAAAAAGTGTACGATTAAAAACAGGACGGTTGTTTGATTGTACAATAAGGCTGGGATGTCCCCTTCTTCAGTTACTTTGAGATTTCCACTCAAAAACATTTCTGGCTATGTCTTCTTGGGGTCGGGCAATGCATGCCCAATCCACCTACATTTCCGACACTTGATCTAAATTTATATGTGTTATTTCCCACTGCTCTTGGTTATCAGTGGTATTTGGCCAAAATATTTTTAATATTTCTCGTAAAAAGCGATATGTGAATACTTGTAGGGCGACGTCTCGGCTAGCAGCATTCCATGCTTCGCATCGGTACAAAATTACTGACTTCACATAGCTGTTGAATATCTCGCACTTGCGCAGCGAAATGGAGCCAGATCTTCACACTGAGTTCAGTTGGCCATACGATTGTTTATCCTTATTTATCCTGTTAAGTACAACTTCTTGGGAGCCCACTAACTTTATTATTATATTGCCGAGGTAGTAGGAGGACTCAACTTCCTCAATATGTTGTTGGTAAATAAAGTAAGGCTTAAGTTCGTTTTATCCTCTCTAAGTTGAAAGAATATTTTTATTACAAATTAGGCGATTCATTTTTAAAGAAAAAAACTCTCTCTTATCAAAACTAACTACAGAAAAAAAATTTATAAAAAAAATTAATTAAGAAATAGAAAATAAAACAACCTACTGAAATTTAACTAGAATAAAAAACGTGAAAATTAGTTGCCAATTACGGTCAACTTTCGATTTTCGACTGTGCTCGAAAGAGCTGATTGAGCACATTTCATAAAAGTGGTTTCTTCCCACTTTTTTGCCGCTTGAAATTTTTTGCATATTCCTTTTGCCAGCTAATGGTCCTTTCCATAAGAAAAACGTGATTTTTACAACCTTAGGGGGTTTTCTTTTCTGAAAAAATATTTTGCCTTATTCATAGGTAATACTTTTTATGGATCACCCAGTCCTTGAAAAATGTGACCTTTTTATGATTTCAAAAGAACACAAAAGCAAACTGATTTTACATTTAATATTTATGCCTATGTGACGTATAAAATATAATATTTATTTACAATAAAAAAAAATATTTACAAAAAGGGCAATATCTCATCATGAATAAAAATTGAGTGTAAAAAATTTAGCATATTTAGCTGGTCTTGGTGCGACATATTTAGAAAAGAACATGATGTTTATACACACTCTGATATTTTTTGTAGAGAAGAACACGAAAATTGTAAAATATATGCAACATTTTTGTCAGAAAAGAAAACGCCATTAGAACTACATGAAATTAAAATAAAATAATGGCATTTTTAAAAAACACAATAAAAAGTTGACAAATGCATACATTTTTAATAAGTTTTTCAAACTGACACAAGGCATCGAAAGCAAAATTTTGTTCGATTAAAAATTCGTTATACAACGAAATTTTCAACAGTGCTACCACCTCATAATACGAATTTGACATTCGCTATTCAAGGTTTAATAGCCAGCGAAACTCGAATGCAATTCATAATAAGGGACTTACTTTTTGCGTACCAAATCCATCACCGAAACCAAAAAAGCCTTGATAAATATTATGTAGATTCGCAATTAATATCAAAGGTCATATCAGCACAAATGACACCCAAAGACGGTCTTCACACCGGATGTTATTAATGAAATCTATGGAATGATGTTGGACGATCTGAAAATGAAAGTGAATGAAGTGGCCGCAGCTGTAAGCATCTCAACCGTGGTTGTACGCCATATTTTGCACACATGTATGGTCTCTAAATAAGGTGTTCTAATCCTTAAATTCCTGTTAATTTTTACATAGTTAACAACACTGATTTTCGTACTCAAAAATAAGGGACCAAGCAAAAAACAAAAAACAACAAAATTTTATTATTTATTAATTTATAATCCTAAGGATAGGCAACTCATTTCTTTGCAGGAGAAATTCAACAAACTGATTATTTAACAATGTGTTTAGCTTTATTACATTCCTTTTTTAGGGTTCCGTACCCAAAGGGTAAAAACGTAACCCTATTGTTTTCGCTACAATGTCTGTCCGTCCGTCTGGCAGCGCCTTTTATCTCTGGAACAGTAATAGGTAGACTCATGAAATTTTCACAGATGGTGTATAACTGTCGCTATAGCAACAAATACTAAAACTTAAAGGGTGTTCCGATAGATACGTGTTATTAATGTACATATATGTGTTTATTTCTTAAACTGTAGGAGGCATACACCTAAAATTTACAATCACTAATTATAACTTTATTCGCTATATAAGCAAGTATAAAAGATAAACCTGAAAATTAATGGGTATTCCGATAGTGACGTGATTTACATGTATATGACCTAAGTTTTGAACCATTATATATGGACTTTTAAAATGTTTACAGAAGTTGTATAAGTGTGGGCAAAAATAGCAAAAAATACTAAAACTTATAGGGTGTTCCAAAAGTGACGTCTTATTTGCGTTTATGTATTTATTTCTTAAAATTTATTTCTTAAAATTATGTTCGCTATATAAACAAGTATACAAAATTAAATCTAAAACTTAATGGGTATTCCGACAGTGACGTGATTTGCATGTTTAATAGGTAGACTCTTCAAAATTTTTACATAAGATGTATAGCTATGGCCACTATAACAAATAGTAAAAATTACAGGGTGTTCCTACAGTGACGTGATTTCCATGAATATGGCCTAATATTTTACCATAATACCATAATAGATAGACTCCTGAAATGTTCACAGATGTTATATTACTATGGACTCTATCCTTAACAAATAGTAAAAATTAAAGGGTTTTCCGTCAGTGAAATGATATGCATTCATATGGCCTAGTTTCTGAACTAGAATAGCTAGATTCTTGAAATGTTCACAGAAATTGTGTTAGTATTGCCTTTATAACAAGTAGTAAAAATTATAGGGTGTTCCGACAGTGACGTGATTTGCATGAATATGGCCTAAGTTTTTAACCATAATAGATAGACTCCTGAAATGTTCACAGATGTTACATTACTATGGACTATATAACAAATAGTAAAAATTGAAGGGTTGTCCGACAGTGACGTGATTTTTATTTATATGGCCTAGTTTTTGAACTATAATAGGTAGACTCTTGAAATTTGTACAGAATGTGTTTTAGTATTGCCTTTATAACAAATAGTAAAAATTATAGGATATTCCGACAGTGACGTGATTTCAACGTATATAACGCAAGATGTGTTGCCACAGCCGCTATGACATTTACTTAAAATAAAGGGTGTTCCAACGTACATTTCCTTATTTTTTTTGAACGGCAATGTGATATTTTAATAGAAAAGTCTTATATAAATTTAAAATTATATTAGATATTTTACAATATATACTGTAACAAGAAGTAACGAAAATAAATTTAATAAAAATAAAAGGGTATGCCCTAAATGTCGCGAATTTGAGGAATTAGACTTTCTCTTTTAAACGTTATAGGCAGACACTTGATAGTTGGACAAGGTATATTGTACTACGCTCTAGTTCAAAAAATAATTAAAACATAAAGGGTGCATGATCAAAATAACAACTTGTATTTTTTAAGTTGTACTAAACGTAGTACGGACCCTACGTGTGTGAGTCTGACTCGAGCTTGAGTGATTTATTTCATTTTCAATGTGTTTGAACTAACAATAATAATAGAGAAACATGCAATAACGTGGATGCAGAAGCCTCAAACTATCGCTATCGCTGGCCCATAACATGATCGCGATTATAATAAAATAAAATATCTATCACTGATTTTCTTTTCTTTTACACTTAAGATATGAGTACTTGTTAGTTCACTTGCTAGTTCAAATATAATAAATTATATAAAAAAGGAATGTTAAAAATTACATTTATAATTTTTTAGACCTGAGAAGCAGATACACAATTATACCCCTAACACAATGCTAAGACTTTACAAATTGACTTAACTGCTATTCGCTTCTGCTTAAACTAAAGTTAGAATGCATTTATTTATTTTACGCCTATTAGCATTTGGAAAATATCTTGATAGTTTTGTGTTAAAGTGTTTAGTACGGTTTTCAATCCTTTCTCTCTCTGTCACTCTTATGCGATTCTATTTGTTTGTAAAATATTATGGTTATTATGCTGTACACCTAACAATATGCACTGCTTTTCTTTTTTTTGCATCTGCCATTAAATATGCAGTGTAAATTGTTGTTAGACATTCGTTGCCAGCGAACGGTTCTCATACCGTAACAAGAGTTTGTTTTAGCTGATTGTGTACGTGTTTATGAGGGTATGTGTGTGTGTGTGATTTTCAGGTTGTATTTAGCAACACAGACTACTAATTGCGTGACTATGCAAAATATTTCTTTAGCTTAATTGCATTTCTACACATAAACTATGTTTTCATGCTAACAGCTTTTCTTTTTTTGCTCTAATTTTCTAGCTTTAAGTCTGTTGGTATTTAAAGGGTTTAGATTGAGGGAAATATTTTGCAATAATTTTTTATTAAGGTTCTCACCTTACTGTGCAATTTTTAAGTTAGAAAATACTTTTCTTAACATTTTTGTATTTAAGTATCTGTGTTTTTATGTCGTTTTTTTCTGCCCCTGCTTTTTTATGGTAAATCTTTTGTAAGAGAATTTTCGTCTTAATTCTAAACACCACTACCACCAACACCTTGCTTTCGTGTTGTTTTTATAAATACTTTTTCGTTGTGCTAAAAAGTTTATAACATTTAGCAAACAATAGCAACAAACTCTTGTAGAACCTGACAGGCTAAAAATAACTACAAACAATAACAACAACAATAAGACTTAATTTCTAGTTGCTTTTCCTTTAAAAAAAGATTTATTTGGGTCAAGAAGTTACTCATTTATAACAATACATTTTTTTTAACATAAAAATGTGTCCTAAAATGTTTGGCGTGTTTAAGAGAAAATAAAATAATTTGTGAAACAAAAGGCAAGTTAATATTTAAAATTGTAACAGGTTTTATGTTAAATGATATAAAAGCTTGAAGAGACAGAAAGACAAGAGTTTCAAAACTTTGTATTCCACCTTTGTAAATATACAAGTATTACAAAAATAGAAGATAGAATAGTTTTACAAGGGAAAATTTTTTTTAAACTATTTTTTGTATCTTCAAATATAATGGAACTAACAATAAGTGCCGGTGTTCACATTTTAAAACTAAATAATACTAAATTAGCAGTGCAGCCAGTGCTGGGCAAATATTTATTTTCACGTTTAATGTCAGCTCTCTGGGGTTCTGCCAAAAAAGGTAGACATGCGTCTCTGCGCAATGTGATCGATCGCCTATATTTTAAACTAGCTGTGCCCACATACGTTGTTTACTTCGTTCGATTTTGCTTTGAAAGTAATCCACACCAAATTTTAAGACTCTTAGATATTTACTTTACATCAAGGTACCCATCCCCTGGATGAAATTCTAATATTTATATAAAATTTTAAAAATTACTGTTAACCTCTGTAAAAGGTATTTAAAATATGTTAATAACAATCTTACTCCACAAATTAAAAATACAAATCAAATACAAATTTTATTCAATTGGCTATTTGGCAGTAAGTAGTTCATATTTTATCATTATTTTAAAACAGCGCCATCTGTTGTGCAACGGTATTTAAAAAATCCCGCGTTTAAAAATAAATTATGCCTTAAAGTATGCAGTACCTTTACATCGGTAAAATTATGTATGTACTTTCACTGCTTTTTATCCACTTTCTCTTGGAAATAATATATTTTTTCGGAAAAAAAGTATCCTGTATTGTAATCAGGATACGAGTATTAAGGTACCCCCCTTACGTGATGCGAACACATACAGACAGGAAATGAGATACTGTTTTATTATATGTATAGATTTATTCAACCACTTTTCTTCTAACAGAAGAAAATATTTTCACCAGTTTGAAATTTCATGAAATAATTAATTAATACAATTATTTGTTTAATTGAGATTTTTTGTTTGTTCGGTTTTAAACAAATATATATTTGATTCCAGTAATTGAACTTTAATTTAAAAGTAATTAAAACCTTTAATTGGTGCAAATATCTGTGTAGATATTTTGAAGCTAGGGGACTTTTCTGAACGCTTAGAAATGCTGTGTCTTCAGCAAATGTCGATTTTTGGATTCGCTTGCAGGGTTGTCAGATTTATTTTCACCTATTTCGCCAAAATCGATGTGAAAAGTCGCCAAAATTTTTTAAATAATAACAAAAAATAAATTTAATCAAATTAGCTAAAATTCGCTAAATATAGAAAAAAAATCGCCAAAATATATAAATATTTTATTTTTTATCTAATATATAGTGCACACGAGAAAGGTAACATTTTTACCTGTATATATCTATCTATATGGTACGTATATGTCACCGAGTTCTTATTTAGAATATGTTTTACAGAAATTAAATTTATTTTACATTATTAAAGATCAACAGGTGAATGTCATGCCCTATTTCAATTCACAAAATTTATAGCATGTGTTTCGAAATCGATCTTATCCAGCATATAAATTTAAAAAAATCCAATTTTTCTTCAAAATTAAATTAAAAAATATTCCTTTAACTTACAGAGAATAAGACGAACTTACTCCTCACTTCAAAACTTACTACTTACTGGCTGAGGTTATCTTTAAAAGTCTCCTTGTTTTAGTAAATACTTTTTATTAGTTAAATAACTTTCTAACAGGTTTGATAGGTTTTTGGGCAAATTTAGCTTTAAGTTAAGCCTTTGTGCCATATTTTTTCGGAACGCTTGAAACACGTCTATCAAAAGAGCTGAACATTAACTAATCTATTTGTTTACTGTACCAAGGCGAATTCAAACATCATATATTTAACAAACTAAACTTAGTTAATAGAAAACGATAAATTATATTCAATTATCCACTCTCAATTGGTGAGTACGAAGTCTATCTAAATAGATGATGTTTACAACTGTTCGGAAATGCATTAATTCACGATGCCGATGCAAAACAGCTGATGCTGATACTTACTTGATGCGCAAACAAAAATTAATTATCATTTGTTTAAAATTTCGAATGCTTAATAATGGAGTAGCTAATAATAAATTTATTTCCTGATTTAGATGAAAGCAAAAATTACATAAAATTCTTCTATATCTAATCGAACTCTTCATAATAGATTCGAAAATTTTACCTCAAATTCAATTCTAAAAATATATAAAAATATGAAAATATTTTAATAACAATGTAATTCGACAAAGTAAAAATACAAATTAAATACAAATTTTATTCAACTGGCGCCCACATAAAAATAACCGTGTTGAAAATATCCCAGTTTTAAACCGACAATTTCAGTACCTTTAAACCGGAAATTGCTTTTTTTCACTGCTTTTTCTCCACTTTCTCTTAGAAATAAGATTTTGTAAGAATACTAAGGTACATCCTCACAAAATTTTGTTAAAATCCATTCAGTAGTTTTTATGTGATACGAACACAAACGAAATGAAGACAGACAGACGGAAATAAGTTACTATTTTATTATATGTATAGATGTATAGATATAACCAAAATAAAATTAAAAAAAGATCAAATAAAATACTCACGCATCCATTGCAGCAGCCATTTTTGTGATACGCGCTTAACGTTTGTTTGCGCCTTATCTATTTCAGTGATGCGTTTTAGAGCACACGACATTTGCAGTGATGCCAACTGATGTAGCGCATTGATGCAGTTTTGAACAAGCCTTATTTTTTATATAATTTTGCTGGAAATGAAAGGAAAATTTTCAATAACCCCGGTTTTCAAACTGTCAAATGTATTTTGCATTTTGAAAATTATTTCATTTTCCATATTTTAAACTATTTAACTTTAATCATTTCTACCGGGAGTGTTGGCTTAATAAAACACTCTCTAAATAAACAGTGCAAGCAAGCATAACATCGTCGCAGTTGTTGGAAACTTTCCGTATATGTTGACGATTCATGTCATTGCTCAAGCGAGCCAGAACTTCAGTGTTCATAAACGTGATACATATAGGTTAATAAAAGTTGCTTAAAGGTTAGTAATGGTTTTTTGAGATACAGAAAACATGTCCCTTATTTTTAAAGTGAATTGACATGATTTTACTTTGGCATTAGTGAGGGAAAATAGATCGTCAATTAGTAGTAAGAAATTCAGAATCTTCCAGGTTTTTACTTAATAGTTGACACAAACATTGCATATTTTTAAAATAACCTTTGAATTCTAAAATGTAAATTTTGGCTGCTTTTGTTAAATTTAATACAAAAGCATGTTTTCGTATTTTATTCTCACTTGAGATTTTTAATATTTCATTTAATTAAAAACATATTTTGCTTATTTTGTTCAAATAAACGCAAAAGAACAGTGTTGTTAATAAAAATATTTAATTAAATAATTTCAAATAAAAACTTACTCCGCATTTTTCGTGCTTTTAATAAGCAAATAAAAGAACATACCGGGGGGGAAACACGCTAAAACCGGTGACATAAAGTGTTCATTTAAAACATTATGAAATTCTTGAACGAATATTTCAACAAAGAGATTGCCGTGTTAAATGTTGTGCTGGATATTAAAAATTTTTATTAATTAAAATGCAACGGAAACATAACAAATATTAAATATTATGTTTAAAATAAGTAGAATGAACTACCTTTCATTCTAGTTTCTTGATTAGAAAAATGGTTTTAATTTAATATGAAAAGTGTTATGTATTTGGAAGGTAATATTAATAAAAAAAATTTGTCATATCGTAAGTAACGCGTGATCCTTTTCGAGGTTCCTAAAGAAAAAAAAAAAACACATAAAATTCAAATTTAATGGAGAATGTTTATTATCATTTCAAAGAACATTCTTTGGCATTTATTTTTTCAAGATTATGTCTATCAAATGTTGGCCATTCCTACGTCGCAGATGGTCCAATTTGGAGTCCAATTTTCTATGACTCGATCGAGCATTTCGACTGGTAACTGGTGAATGACACGCGTGATGTTTTCCTCCAAAGCCTGAATCGATGCGAGTTTGTCCGCATAAACTTTAGACTTTACATATCCCCAGAAGAAAAAGTCTAACGTTGTGATATCACACGATTTTGGTGGCCATTCGACCTGATCAAAATGTAAAGTTATGTGCTCACCGAAATGTTCTCTCAATAAATCCATTGATTGATGCGATGTGTGGGAAGTGGCACCGTCTTGCTGAAATTAAATGTCGCCTAGATCACGTGCTTAAATTTCAGGCATCAAATAGTCGGTTATCATGGTACGATAACGGTCGCCATTGACAGTTACGTACGCACCGGCATCATTTTAAAAAAAATATGGACCGATGATTCCACCGGCCCACAAACCACACCAAACCGTTGTTTTTTTTAGATGAAATGGAAGCTCTTGAATCTCTTCAGGTTGCTCTTCGTCCCAAATGCGGCTATTTTGTTTGTTTACATACCGATTGAGCTAGAAATGGGCCTCATCGCTAAACAAAATATGCCTCGAAAACGTCGGATCTTCTTGGAACTTTTCAAGAGCCCATAGAGCGAAGCGATGTCGCTTGAGAGGGTCGGGCGGATTCAGTTGTTGTACAAGCTGTATTTTGTATACTTTCAATTTAAGATTTCGACGTAAAATACGCCAAGTCATTCCATACGTTAGTCCGAGTTGCTGTGAACGGCGTCGAATCGACTCTCCACGGTCTTCGTGTACACTCTCAGCTACGGCCGCTATATTTTCTTCACAGCGTGCTGGACGTGGTCTATTCGGTCGAATATTATCCAATAATGAATGCTGGGTCTCGAAATCGTTGATGGTGTTGCGAATAGCACGCTCAGTAGGCCGATTATGTTGATGATAAGTTGAGCAAAGTGAAAAAACACATTCCTTACAGAACGTGAATTTTCCACGGTAGAACAGCATACGACATGGATGCGTGGTCAGGAGGGTGCTTGGCCATAAGTATGCGAACTCTGGATACCAGTCGACCTCCAGTTTCAATGTTGACTTACCCATGCAAAAGGAGCTCTGTGTGGATGAACAACGTTTTCTCCAATAATGGCCTAGGGAAAAATTCAAAAGGGATGTACATGGCGTTGAGCCGGGATATTCGATAGGGATGGACAAGGAAGCCTCGTTAGAGGTCGAGAGGTTAATCCCTTTAGGAACTCCGGTTGCCACTGGCCAGGGCAGGATATCGAATTAGAATGACAAAGAAACCTCGCAAGGAGTGGACTGGTCAGTCTATGAAGATACTCCTGCGGCTATGGAGGTAAATGTGGATGAGTTAGACATTCCTGGCCCTGTGGGCTTAAGTAAATCCTTTTCGGAAGCAGGCACCTAAAAACGTTCTTCCGACGTCGAGTCGAAGTCTCTACAGCTCATGCCTAGTGAGTGAGTGGCAGAGGCAGAAGAGGAAACGGCGAAAGGAAAGGGGCTGAGACGGCAGCGCACATTGTGTGTGAATGACCAGCACTGGCTAGCATAAGACTCAGGACCACTGTTGGATGCCATGGGGGACCTGATCCTTAAACAAACGCTAGCAATTACTAGAGACTGCGTGATGAGAACGAAGGCCAAAATCACTAAAGTCAAGATTAAGGGCTGGTTGTGTAGCACACGACTCAATGTAAGTAGGTTGCCGTAAATTACATTTCGGTTGCCTGTAATCTTAGAGGAGGGAAAGGGGTCGAAAAGAGACCCATTATGGAAGTGGTCTACTTTAATATTCCCCCTACATTACATACATACATTACATACATACGGCAGACTCTTTGATGAGGAAAAATGTCTACAGTTATTAGTCGGCAGTCTGAAATCGTTAAGGAAAAAAATAAATAATCAATTGGGCTTCAAAGGTATACTGGTTTCGATATGACGTGATATTCACGTACTTGTCCTTCACAGTCTCTAAATCCTTCGGTATACTTAATTCCAACAGACCTTCATATAACGCCGTACCTAGATTGTCGGCAGAGTGAGTAGACTAGAAAGTATGATCATACTAGGATTTTAAATAGCCTGTCTTTTGTTTTGAGGGTACCTTCGGACCATATGATACCTCAACTGATAGATGTTTGATAACGTATGTATTTTTCTAATAAGCTTTAAATATATTTTCTAAAAGACGGTATTCTCCAAACCTTATTTTGATTTTTCTCTTTCCAATTATTATCATTGCTTCTTCCCAACGTTACGGAAATTCTCCAGTTGCCAGCAATTAATTTATTATATTTGAAAATAAATTTCTTCTTAAATTCCAATTACGAAGTATTATTCTGATAGATATTTTGATATTTTTCATATAAAAGTTTTATAAATATTTTTGTGCTTTGGCCGTAAATAAAAAATAATAATACGAAAATATATCAACAACCTTGATATTTCTAAATCTTTACTCTTGTCAAAATTTAAAAATGCTTTTAAAGTTAGTGTTGCAATAAAATATAAATTCAAGTCGAATTTTTTTGCTGAAGATAAATCAAAAGTCATTTCTTTAAGACTTTAATCTCATAAACTTTTAAAATACAAAATGTTACAAAAGCAATTTCCTTAATTTATGTTTTTGTTTGTTATTTAAAAAAAGAAAATACATAAAATTTAAGTATTTTCTTATAATTTGATTTTTAAAATAATTGCAATTTTTGTACTGTCTTTTTTGTAGTTGTTGTTGTACATGTATACGTTTAAACATACATTTTCTCAATAGAATAAAAGTTATTGCAAATGCTTTTACATATTGTTTTCTCTTTGTATAAAAAAGATTTAAACAATGATTTCATTAAATATTCAAACCTATTGGGAACGGAAACGGAAGCTGGTATACATGTGAAATTATACAGTAAAGAGAGCATAAAATAATAAATACAATAAATACTTATACAGGCATCTACATATATACAATATAATTATGGTATAAGCACACACACACATATATGGTTATACGAAGGAGGACCTAGAATTATCTGGCTTAGCAGGGAAAATATAATGTTGTCTTGGTTTAGAGAGCGAACTTAACTTAAGTCGTAAGTTATGTATAAAACTTAGGTATTTGAAAAGCTTATACACAGGATTTTAACATACCTGAGGATCACTTTTGAAAAAATGTTCATCGTTGTCTTTATCACACCTTTACAAAACTTTGTAAGATGTTTAAGATTTTAAAATATACATATTATAAAGTTGCTAATGAAATGTCAATCACCAAAAAAGGGACTATCTAACAGCCTGACAATTATTGACACGTTTTAATCTCTTTTGCATTATTGTAAGTAATGGAAAATATGGCAAAATTTTTTAGTCCTGCTAGCTATCGACTAGAAAAAGTTACGAATTTCTGACACCATTTCCTGATATAAACATTAAAAATGTAGAAAGAATTTTAGCAAGTCTCCTTCTCTTTCCTTATTATTTTTTACTGAACGATTTTTTACTGAACGATTTTTTACAGCAAACATCCAGGCCTATTGTTACGAAAGTACATTTAATTTCTTTAATTAATTAAAAAAAAGGCAACAACACATTGCATTGTATATTGTTACACTCAAAAAATAAATAAATCAGTCAAGTGCGGGTCAGACTCACACACGTAGGGTTTCGTACTATGTTCAGTACAACTTTAAAAATACAAGTTGTTAATTTGTTCACGTCTTGGGGGGCAGCCTTTAATTTTTAATTATTTTTTAAACTAGAGCATAGCACAATATACTTTGTGCAAATATCAAGTGCCTGCCTATAACGTTTAGAAGAGAAAGCCAAATTCCTCAAATTCGCGACACTTAGGGCACACCCTTTTATTTTTATTAAATTTATTCTCGTTACTTGTTATTACAGTAGGTATTGTAGAATAAAATCTGCGTAAATTTTATATTAATATATGATTATTCTATGAATATATCAGGCACCTACCTATTGCGGTTCAAAAAATAAGGCAACATACGTGAAAAACATGTAACTGTCGGAACACTGTAAACTGTACTGTAAAAATTTCGAGAGTCTACCAAAAACAGTTCAAAAAATAAAGCCATATACGTCCTAATTATATCACTTTCGGAACACTATTTAATTTTATTATTTGTTATAGCGGCCATGGCAATTTCCTGTCTATGAATATATCAATAATCTACATATTACGATTCAAAAAATAAGGCAATAAGTATGAAAAACATGTCACTGTCGGAATACCCTTTTATTTTTAGTAATTGTCATAGCGGCGGTGGAAACAGATCTTCTACACAAATTTTAACAGCCTACCTATTGCATATCGTCGCGTTTATTCTTAAACCACTTAAGCGTTTAAGCGAAAAAAGCTTATTAATTTCTTTAATATTGGTTTTAAAATATTTTTTTTTGACAAAACATGGCTATGCGACACTCTGAAGGGTATAGAAACTTTTTTTTAAATTTGTTACTTACAATTAATTGTAGCCAAATCTGTCGCGTACGTGGGTTTGGCGCAAACAGCAAATTGCAAATTCCTGTGTGTAAATAAACATTTATTTTTGTATTTATCAAAAATAAACTTTTAACTTTACTAAAAATGCTCCAATTGGCCTGCAACTTTCATGATTTTTTTTTAATCTTAAATAAAAAAATTTAGTGGTTGAGACTCTAACATTT
Organism: Phasia obesa; assembly: GCA_949628195.1. Classification (NCBI taxonomy): domain Eukaryota; kingdom Metazoa; phylum Arthropoda; class Insecta; order Diptera; family Tachinidae; genus Phasia; species Phasia obesa. The sequence continues at coordinate 124,766,033 of OX451216.1, forward strand.
TCAACTTGAAATATAAAAACCATTATATTTTGCATGCAAATGTCATTTGTATGTCGCTTACGAGGTTTTGAAAATGGATTTATTTATTTTTCATACAAACTTGTTAAGATGAGAATGTAGTCTGGTGGCAAATGTTATTTACTACCATAAAAACCAAAAAAGTCAATTTCGAAAAAATGTCGCTTAAGTGGTTTAAGAAGAAACGCGACGATATATTATATTATATAAATAAGGTTATATACGTGCAAATCACGTCGCTGTTGGAATACCCTATAATTTGTACTATTTGTTATAAAGGCCATAGTTATACACCTTCTTTAAAAATTTCAAAAGTCTACCTATTATCGTTCAAAACTTAGGCCATGTACATGCAAATCACGTCTATTAGAACACCCCTTATTTTTAGGTTTATTTATTGGAACACCCTTTAATTTTTAAGATTAATTTTGTATACTTGTTTATATAGCGAACATAATTTAATTACAGTGTCTAAATTTTAAGTGGTTGCCTCCTATAGCTCAAGTAATAAAGACATAAACGCAAATATCACGTCACTTTCGAAACACCCTATAAGTTTTAGTATTTGCTGCTATAGCGGCAACAGTTATACACCTTCTGTGATGAAATTTCAAGAGTCTACCTGTCATAACTACACACCACCGAAAATAAGGATGATGTTAGCAAAGACGTTCCTTATACCCACACTGCTGTATTCATCAGAAATTTTTGCAAGTTGTAATTTAAAGGAAAAAAGAAAGATTACCACTACTTTTAACAATATTACACGTTATGTTTATGGCCTAACACGATTTGAAAGTGTTTCTTCATTCTCAAAACGTATATTTGGAATTACACTCGATAACTACCTGGAACTAAAAAATCTAACTTTTCTACATAAAATTATCACAACGAAGGAGCCTTACCATCTTTATAACAAATTGACCTTTACCACATCACTTAGGAATAATTCAATTAGGACCTTCCAATATCGTGATACAGCATCCTACCATCAATTCTTCATCTTCACCATACATCTCTGGAACCGTCTTCCCTCATACCTACAATTCACCAGCAACGCATATAAATTTAAAAAACTTTTGTTCCAACATTACAATGGTAACAATTAAACTGAACACTAAAATTTTCTTTTCTTTTAATTTTGTCAAAATTGTTCGTATATATATTTATATCTATTTTATACACAAGCATATATATGTTTATTTGTCTTAATTAAATTGATTATAACTTAACTGATTCTAATACTGTAAATTAAAAGATGTTGCATCTTGTTGTATTAGAAAATCACTCAATAAAAATACAAATACAAATACAAAATACCTATTACTGTTCTAGAACTAAATGGTAGCGAAAACAATAGGGTACGGAACCCTAAAAAGTAAACAACGCAATAAAGTATCTACGTGTTAGTTGCTGTTGCAGAATTCTCTTGAGTATTTCATACACGGCCATTAATACAAGAATGAAATAAACAACTAAAAGTGAGAACTAGAAACTGACAGATTTTTACAGAATAGAAAATACTAGACATTCTGGCACGTCCTTAAATACTATTCGCACTTGAAAGCTATGTGATTAGTTGCTTTGTATAGTTAAAAAGTATGTGTTTAAACAGTTTGGTTAATAAAATAGTAATACAGAGCTGAATAAAGAGTCATTAAAACAAAATTATTATTGACTTGCTTTATTTTGCAATTACAGGAATCCGACGAAGAACCACAATGTAACACTATTTAAGCAGGCTTTGCCTATTATATTTATTCGACAATAATCAGAACGAATATTAGGGCCAAGAGGAAAAATATAAATGAAACGCTTAATTAAGAATACAAGTGTAACAATATCTGAATTTTTATGGCATAAGACCACACAGCAGTTTATTTCGAATGCAGTCTGCTCCTTATCTATAGTTTAATTGGACTAATTCCTTTTAGATACAATGACTTTACCACATTATGACTAAATTTTCTAACCTGTAAAAATTCATATAAATAAATAATAAAAATGATATAAATTTTTACAACTGTCATTATTTTATATAATATATTATACTCGTATATCCCCATATTTGTAAAAAATAAAACTTATTTGAAATGTATTTTAGAACAACTTTTATATGAAAAATTTGTTCTAAAATATATTTCAAATATATTTTATTTTTTATAAATATGGAGGATAGTGTATATATGGAATAAAATATTCCTGGGATAACCCTCGTACACGAATAAATAGATATAATAAATGAGAAAAATAAATGTTTGTTTATATGCAACATCAATTCAATTTAGTAAAATTTATTTAAATTCATGGATACATGTTCGCATACAAATATGTAAATGGGTTTGTGAATGAGTGTGAATGCGAACGTGTGTTAGTTTATGACATTTCATTTTGTATTGCATGTGTATTAAGCTTGAACTATATAACTCTTTTATTTAATGGACTTAAACATAGAACATTTGTAGTCAGCAACATTCATACATATAACAAAGCTTATCACATCTACATGCATAAATATTTAAAATACAATTGTACAACAATTTTATACATTTTCAATAAAATATTGAAAAATGAAAAATATGATAATAAAATATTATGTACATATATTCATAAATACTTCTAGCACTTTCTATTATCATACAGTTTAATATGAAAATATTGACCACTGCTTTGTGATAACAAAAAAAAAAAAAAAAAGAAAAATAAAAAATCAGTGGGGAAAAATCATCATAAAATAGGGTTAAGACCGCACTTCTCAAATCCTCATAGTTACAATTACATTACAAATCCCAATTTTCGTCAAAATTTGACCCAAAAAATCGAAATCGAAAAATAATTTAATTTCACCATAAAAAAATAAATAAAAATGTTGCCAGAGAGACAAATGCCTGCAGCAAAAGAGATTGCACCAAAAAATCAACAATTAAACAAAAATCGAAATATTACCTAAATATCAAAAAAAAAAAAAACAGCTATTTTCATAACTTAGATGTGCTAATGTCAATTTTGTTACGGTATTTTGAGAATTATCAATGGGTAAACACGTAAAATCATTAATATTGCTCCGATGTCTTTCCATCTGTCCATCTGTTACAGGCTTGTAGGACTTGTACCGTTATAGCTTGGCATTTGAAATCTTACCATAAGGATTATTATATCCGCTATAACAAAAAAATAGCACGCTATTATCTAAATTAAAATAAAAATGGATGGCTTCAAATTTTGTTGATAACCATGTTGCAGACAAATTAGTTGCATACCTTTAGGATGAAATATGAATAGGACTATCAAATTGTAGTGTGTTTTTATTATATTATTTTCCCTCCTATAAGCGTTTTTTTTTTTGTAAATAAATATTGTTGTTAACTGCCTTTTATAATAATAGTTTCCAATAGAAAAAGCAGTGAAAAAACGCATTTTCCGGTTTAAAGGTACTGAAATTTTTGGTTTAAAACTGGGATATTTTAAAAACTATTGCACAACATTAGGTGCCAGTTGAATAAAATTTGTATTTGATTTGTATTTTTACTTTGTCGAATTACATTGTTGTTTTACAATTGGTGTGTAATACTTTCACAGCAAAATCTAGCAAAATATTGTCAGAACGCCCACGACGTGGCGGGCATAACTGGTGTTTAATATATTTGAACCAACAAAAATTAATCATATCTTAAGTGCTAGACAAAAATAATGAAAATAAAGTTTCACCATTGTTGAAATCATTTATAGATCATTCCTCTAATGTACGGCCAAGAAAAGCAATATCACTTCTTTTTAGTCGAATGTACCAAGGAGCATTAAAAATGTTACGCGCCAAAGGATTTGGATGAGTTTCGAACTTCTTCAAATACGTTACCGCGTGTGTCGCTTTCTATAATTTAACTGCTGACACGTTTAGATCTTTGTGGATATTATAGTTTTTTATATACCAGGGATCAACTATGATCATTCGTAGAATCTTATTCTGGCGCCTTTGAATTTTTTTAACATTGCTAGCTGAGGCAGTGCCCCACAATTAAATCCCACAACACCAAATTGGTTTAAAGATCGACTTGTACTGTAGAATTTTGCAATCTTAGCTGAGGGTAAACTGCCAATAAGCCAGTTTAGTTGGACTGCTTTTAACTTCATTTGTGTTAACTTAGATTCTATGTGGCTTTTCCAAGTAAGGCGCCGATCAATATGTTTACCGAGATATTTGACATCTGAAAGCATGAGTCCCTACTTAGTGTGAAACTTATATGAGTACGTTTATGTTCATTCACCTTTATTCTCCATTTCTTCAACCATTTTTCCAAATTGATTATGTGGTCTTGTAAATGTTGTGATGCTACTTGGGTGCTTTCATGAATACTTAAAAAAGCTGTGTCATCAGCAAATGTTGATGTGTGTACCAGAGACTGACATAAAGTACTTACAAAATAAATGTAGTTAAGTATTTACACATATTTTTGGGTATTAGTTATACCTACACTTATAACACAGAAAATACCTACACATACTCATTTGCAGTGAAATAAGTATGGATGTACTCAATACTTATAACAAACTTTATTTATACACAACGAACTTAAAAATGTATACGTAATGCATGTATGAGTACAACTGGTTGTAGGTAGATAATGTGATGGGTATCTGTCATACCCATACTTATAACTACCTAATACTTACAAGTATCGAAAAGTACTTATAATACTCTAAGTATACTTATAAGTAAAACAACTACTTTTCGGAATTGTGTGTATAAAAAGATGTATGATGTTTGGCAATATTTTGTTTATAATCGAACATTGGTTAAGTATGGAAAACCAAAATAAGTTTTATATTAGGATGAAGGAATGAATGAATGTATTTTTAAATTGTGAAATAATTAATACATCTAGTTACATATATTTGTAAAATACTCTAAGTATACTTAGAGTATAAGTATACTTAGAGTATTTACATACTTGTATTTATTCCTACTCTGTATTTACAAGTATGAGTATAGCCAATACTTTATCCAACTTTTACTTATACTTATTTGTATTGCGAAAAATAATGAACAAGTATGCGAACACTTATTCTCTGCCTATACTTGTAGTTATTTAAGTTGAAATTGATATGAGTATGTATGTATGGTATGTTGTTTGAGCTGTAGCTATACACATTTATACATGTTTGGCCTCAAATACTTAATAAGTACTAAAAATGATACTTTTGTCATTCTCTGGTGTGCACTTGATTGCTAGTTGGCATATCGGCTGTGTACAGCAAGCAGAAAATTGATCCCAAAATACTACCTTATGGAACTCCGTTTTTAATGAACTGAGCCGAGCTTAAGGAATCTCCTTCTGTTAGTATGAACTTTCGATCAGTTAAATAATTTTTTGTGAGCTTATAGAAGTTTTTGTAGAAGTTCAGGTTTAACTTGTATATAAGGCCTTCGTGCCAAACCTCATCGAATGCTTGAAAAACGTCGATAAAAAGCGCAGAACAGTATTTTTTTTTCTTCAAACGTCTTTTTAATTACACTTAGTAATCTGTGTGTTTCTTGGATCGTACTATGTTGTTTTCTGAAGCCGAATTGATGGTTCGGAATACATCCTTTCACACTGAGAATTGGGTTCAACTTAATTTTTAATACTCTCTCAAACAGCTGTATGATTCAACCTTGGTGTGGTACTCTGCATTAAATGAAAGACACAATAGTCAGAAAGTGCAATGTTTGGGCTGTACCAATTGTGGACACATTTTGACCGTTTTTCGTTCAATACTTTGGTGTCGTCGACATCGTCGTCACTTTTGGGGTGACATCACTTTGTATCGACGTCATCATCAATTTGATTATCATTTGGTATTCCCGGCCGACGTCGTCATAATACTGTTATTATGACGACGTCGCACACTGTGGCCACTGCGGCAATAAATCAATTTGGATCTGCTATTCGATTTTGATGATTTTTGCACAGATGGTTAAATACCATCTAAAGGTCATGTGTAAAAAATTTCATGCAAATATCTCCATTGGTTTTCTGTCCCGAGCAGCGCAAAGTTGAAGTATGTGAACAAGTCTCAAATATAATAGTTTTCTATGTCATATTCAAAAGCCTGTTACTTATAAACTATACACCGAATATACCTTATAAGTATTTTTTCAATTAAAATGGACATTAAGCATTATATGTATATTAAAAAAAAAATTTTAAATTGAAAAAAAAAATTCTTTTGACAATATATTTTAAACCAAAAAAAAAAAAACATTTATGATTTTCCGTTAGACTTTTAGTTGTGTGCGAAGCAGTGCGACACATGGAGTCCTATACCAAATTAAAGCTGATAGTCTCAGCTAATAGACTAAACAAAAAAAACCTGCCCCAATTTGCCCGCCGCCGAAAAAACAATGAAAATCCAAAAAATTACAGTAAAAAATATACGTTATGCGTTATTTTACGCGTGCAAAAACAACTATGCATTCTTTCTTTCTTTGCTACTCGTACAACTAAGCCGGTGCCAATTTGAGATCGAGAAATACGAAAATTTCATTGCATGTGTACTATATAGAAAAAACTTAAATTTGAGTCCTGATTACAAAAACAAATGTACACAAAAGTATTTATCAAAGTAATATCGGTACATTGTTTACGTTCACTAAACAACAAAAAATCTAAATGTAAACTTACTACACATTAAATGAAGAGCTTTATATATAACTTAATAACTTAACATTGATCACATTTTTTCTTTTAAAAATTAACTCCGTTATCCGTTATAAACATTCTTTTATATTATATTTGAGAGTGGTATAGTGATAAGCAAGTGTTTATTAAGCAATTAAAGCATATTTATATAATATACAATGGAAAAGCTAAAAATATCTCTCAGCACGCTTTCGGAAATTGTTTTTCAATTTAAAAAAGATATTGATCTTATAATTCGTGTAGTTTTCGGAATTATAAAATAGTGTCTGAGAAAACTCAAGAAAAGTTCAGACGGTTTTTGAAACAAACATTTATGCCTCAATTTTTAAAGTAGTGGAACAAGAGTCAGCGTCATCAAGATTTTTTAATGACAATGAAGAATGGCTAACACATTATTATACGTTGACTGATGAAGTAGTGGATGATACAGTGGATGGTAAACGTGGACGTCCAACGAAAAGCTTTGGGGAGAGCAATGCCAGAACGAAATCTTCGGTTCAAAATTATATTATCCACAATTAGTTGCAGTCAGGCAATAGACGCTGAGAAATTCCAAATATATTGTATAGACACGGCAAAATTGTACATTGATTTATATGGAAAATTTTTATATTGGAGTTGTGGGTGTTACAGTGGGCGGATGTTACATGCATTTTTGCGAAAAATTAACATATTGCATATAAAGATATTGCATTTTTTAAATATAGTTTGTATGGGAGGTGGGCGTAAAAGTGGGCGTATTTTTGTAAAAAAAGAAATTGAAATTCTTAAAAAATTTAAAATAAATGTGTGCAAAATTTCATGAAGCTCCGCAACCTCCTTGATTTAAGACCATTAAATACACTACACGGCCACAGTGTGCGTCGTCGGGTTATCGACAATTTGATTGAAATAGAATACACAAATATATTATTTTATTTTGTTTACAATTTATATTGAAAATTGTTAAAATTATAAATAAAATTGTTAAACATATAAATAAATTTAAAAAAAAATATTTTTTGTACCCTAATCGGATCTAACTGAGGAAGATTGTTCAGACTGAAGTCTTATATACATACATACATACATACATATTTAAATTACCCGTTGAGAAGTAAGTAATAAATGCACTTTCATTTTGCTAGAATTGTTTGTTACTAGTAATAGGTTCCAAAATTGTTTTAGGTTGAATAAATCAGCATTCAGGCATGTGCTAGAAGCCGTTTCAGCAAATTATAGAAGAGTTGCTACAGCCTCTTCCAGGAGTATAAATATTATTAATTTTTTATTAATTCCACCAGTAGCCTTAGCATCAGCTTGGAGGGCCAAGGATATTTAACGCAACAGTAAAACTATTTCACAATTCTTAAAAATTACTGGGCGGTACATTCTCTTTGAAAACCTCTTGCAAGGAAAGGATTTGTTTCCATTTCTTCTACTAATTTTCCGAATTGGTTTAAAATTCATTTTTTTTAATTTAATTTAATTTTAATTTAATTTTAATATATAATTTTTTTTTCAAATTGTTTAAAAAACCATGACGACAAAACCGTCGTCGACACAACATAATTTCAACGTCACACTTTCTTACGAAATACCACATAAAAATAAACAGTCATCGAAAATAATTGATGTGGACAAAGGAAATAACAATTTAAGGCCATGATTCACTATAATCAGGGATCGCAAATAATGATTACACAGCACAACAAAATAAAAAAAATTTCATGTGCTCTTAAAACCACTATATAATTTTGATGTATCATGACTACCTTTGTACAAAAATGGTAAAATTTTTAAATTCTATGGATAGATTTTTTTTTTAAAAATTTTTTTTTAAAATTGCAATTTTTTTGAGACGTTTCTTTAAATAATTAATGATAACTCAAAAACTACTAGTCCGATATTATTAAAATAAATTCAGAAAAATTAAGATTTGCATAGCCTTTAATTCGTCTATATATCGCGTTTCAATCGGATCAATAGTATCGGAGTTATAATAAAAAACTTAAGAAAAAAATATATTTTTTACGTAAAAATGGCAAAAATTTTCGTTTTAAAAAAATCATAAAAAATAGAAAACGGCAAAAAACTTCCAGATTCATTTTTTTATCGCATAGCGACATATAATAGCAACAAAATGAGATATCGACCATAAAAATCGATTGATTTTTTTCGAATTTATTCACAATTTAGTGAATTCGCTCATTTTCACAAATTTTAGTTTTTTGCTTGATATACGCATTATAGCGGGTTTTCAAATGTGTGAAAAACATAAATTTTCCAATTTCAAGGGGTGCATGTCGGATTATTGTTAGATTTGATGAGAAACTTCCACCCACAAAATTTTAGTCGAATTCGACAACGTTAACACGTAGCGCATAGGCCCCAAATCTGAAAAAAAGCGTTTAAATCGAAAATAATTGACAAATTTTCAGTTTTTGCAAAATTAACGCTATTTATTTCCCCTTTTGCAAAAAAGTGGATCCTGGTCCTTAGGGCAAACACAATGAGATTTACAATAAGCTACATATCTTTTAAATCGGTTAAACAGTTTTCAAGTTACTTGCCGAAGGCAATTGACAAAAAAATGTAACTAAGTCAAATCGATGGAATAGATCGAAAATGCATTTCATTGTTTTATTCATGTATTTTCTTTTATTTTATATTTTATTATTTAAATTTATTACAACATATAAAATAAGGAAATAAATAAATAAATATTATAAACTACAAACTTTGGAATGTTCTTTTATGAAATTTTCTATTATTGAATAACGAAGTGTTGCTCTGAATACTCCAGCAAAAATCTGCCATCATGTGTGCATCCCAGCGACCCTGGTATCTTTCCTCCATTGTCCGAATATCTTGGTGAAATCGTTCGCCCTGTTCCTCACTTAAGTCTCCTAGATTTTCAGGAAAACGATCTAAGTGACTGTGGTAATGTAACTTGATGCTCATGTTGCATCCAAGATTCTGGAAG
>OX451216.1:124775895-124824958 GCA_949628195.1 Phasia obesa
GTCCTTATTCATAGAGAAGTTGATTAAGCATTGTCTGTCTGTCCGTCTCTCAGTCTGATTTGTCAAGGCACCAGAAGAGATAGAGAAAATTTAAGCCCAGCCAGGCTGTAATGCAATTCAGCAACATCAGACTATTCCATTCGAGCAAAAAACCACATCCTTCTATATTTTTCACGTTGTTTTTATTTTTTTTTCGGTAGTAATGGTTCTCTTTTGCTTTTTTTCTTCAATAAATATTAGACCGCGACCAGCATACACATAGAGATTTTTACAAAAAATTTTCTTAAAAATTTTACAAAAAAATTTCGATAAACTTTAAAAAAAAAATCTATATCTTCATATTATATTTTAAATAAAAATTATAAGAGTAAAAACCGAATGTATATTATTGTTAAAAATAGGAAACATAACAGAGTAAGGGAATATTCAACATTACTATGGTGAAGGGTATATAAGATTCGGTATAGCCGAATGTAGCACTCTTACTTGTTTTTTATATTTATTGTTATAGCGGACAAATCTTGTTAGTACGTCGGCTGCTAAGCATGTATCTTTGCCTGGGTCTCCGGGTTCGTAACCCAGCCGCGACTAACCATTAACATCAATTTTTTTCTGATATGTGCTCTTTTTTATATTCTCACTAATATTTATTCCAGCGCCCTCCTTTGTCGGTATTACTCTATAGCACTTAATCGTCAACGAAGTAAAATATTAATAAAATCGCTATAAAACTTTAAAACTAATGTATCTACTTAACATCAGAGGCGCTGTAACACTGTTCTAAAAATAATTATGACGTGTGAATTCGGTATTGCTAAGAGTGAAGTTTTTCTCCTTTATTACTCTATTTCACCACCTGTCTTATCACTACTCTATCCATTTCTTAAAGAAAGTCTGGGTGTTAATAATCTTTAAAAAAATAAAGTTGGTATCGAAACCCCCTTTAATATTTACTAATTATTGTTATAGCAGTTATGGTAATACACCTTATGCAAAAATTTTAAGACCTCACTATCGAAACAGTCTCTAATTTCTAGTATTTGTTTTTACGGCACAACTACTGCGAAAATTTCTAGGCTCTGCATATTACTGTTCCAGAGACTTAAGGCGCTGATAGACGCATAGACACTGTAGCGAATTCAACAGGGTTATGTTTTTACGCTTTAGGTACGGTCACCTCTTACAACTTGTTACCTGATTGGATTAGATAAATACCGCACATAGTCCGGAACAGAATATGATGTTCATATCTCTTTTTATTTCTAGAACTTTCAAAATTTATCTTTGTAGTTTTTTCCGCAGTTGTAGTAAAGCGCATGTAACCGCATGAATTAGCTCTTTGATTCAGTCTACCATAAGTAATTAAAAACTATAGTGTATTTTCAAAAAGTTTATCCCAATTGAGGCATCTCTGGCTTCCATCAATTTGTTAATTAAGCAATTTTTCTCTAATGATTAATTTAATTTATGGGTTTAATTACTAAAAGTTTCTTGCTCGCTTTCACCTTGCTTTATTTTCGTCATAAATGTTTGTTTGAAAACCTCATATGTATTTGTATCTTTCTAATTATAACTAATAATTTTGATTTATTTGATGGTCGGTTAACCAAATAACAAATAAAACTAATAAATACAACACAATTTTGCGGTCATTCTATTTAACTTTTTTTGTTTGTCTTGTTAGTCTTGCAACTATTTGTTGGTATTTCATTGGAAATTTATGTCTTTTTTGGCATAAATGTTTAATTTATGGTAAATATTTATATGAGCAATTAGTTAAACAATGTTGTTATTTTATTAATATGTATTAATTAAGAATGCAATAAAATTTTACCAGTATATTGTTAATATTTAGAAGAAGAATATAACTCTTTCACATCTGTCGTAGGATTTATATTATATGAATCATTCTTCAATAAGAATTTTTTTTCTTCGATCTGAACGACTAATCCAATCTAAATCGCTAAAAAAATATGTTGTTTATTTAACAACAAATTTCATTTAAACAATTACTTTTTTAATTGAACCTGTTTAAAATTTAGAAAAACTATAGAAAATAAGAAGTAGTCAACGAACGAGGAATTGAAGATGGATTGAAGGCATCTACAAATCGACCACCAACAGAACCTAGTATTAGAACAAATCTATATACATATAATAAAACTGTAACAGGTCTGTGTCTTTACTGTTGGCAAATACCAAAACTCAAATATCCAGACAATGGAAAATCATTCATCTTCATTTTGAAAACTTAAATGAACAATTTTTTATTTTTTCAAAATCAAGATCTGAAAATAAATGGGAAATTTGGCCTATGTATATAACCTCATCATGTTGGGGCCTTTATACGATACATAAAATAAAAAGTAACTCATTTCTGTCTGTCTGTCTATCTCGTAAAAACTACAGGCTGGATTTTAACAAAATTTTGTAAGAAGGTACCTTAGCATCCTGATTCCAATATAGAATAGTTTTTTATTCCGCAAAAATATCTCATTTCCATGAGAACGTGAAGAAAAAGCAGTGAAAAAACGCCATTTCCGGTTTAAGGGTAAATTTTCGGTTTAAAACTGGGATATTTAACTATTGCGCAACATAAGGCGCTATAAAATATGTATTTGATTTTTACTTTCTGGAACTACATTGTTATTTAAATATTTTACAGAGGTTTGCAATAATTTTTAGAATTTTATATAAATTTTAGAATTTTATCTAATACTGGGTACCTTTATGTAAAGAACATGTATCTGTATGGATTTCAACAAAATTTTGTAAGAAGGTACTTCAGCATCCTTATTCCAATATACGATACTTTTTTTTTCCGCAAAAATACCTTATTTCCAAGAGATAATAAAGAGAAAATGCAGTAAAAGTATAGTTGAAAGCATCTTTTATTTTTGAAAGCGGGATATTTTAAACACGGTTGCGCAAGAGATGGCGCTGTTTTTAAATAATGACAAAATATTAATTGCTTAATGCCAAATAGCCAGTGGAATAAAATTTGTATTTGATTTGTATTTTTACATTTATGTTATTAAAATATTTTAAACAGAGCCTTACAATAATTTTTAGAATTTTTTCTAAATTTTAGAATTGTATCCAGGCACCCATCCCTTTATATAAAGTAAATACATAAACCATAACTGAAGTACCATAAAAGTAAGAGTCTTACAATTGGTGTGGAATACTTTCAAAGCAAAATCGAGCAAAATATTGTCATAACATCCACGACGTGGCGGGCGCAGCTAGTCATAAATAAATGGATAATGTAAAAATGCACTTTAGTTCAAAAAAAGCTAAATGTTATTGAAGTTTTTCTTCACAAAAATTAACAAATCTGGAGTTGCCTACACTCAACTTTACCATACCTCATGGAAACTTGGGATATTTTTATGGTTATATTAAACGATAAAAGTTCAAAGTATATTCGAATCGAAAAAGTAATTATTTTCGGTTTGAGGTGTTACGTAAACTACCCCTCAAACGGTCAAACGGTATGACCTGTAGAGCGTTAACAAAAATAGTGGCATACACACCCGCGAAAATAGTACAAATGGATTCAGGAGACCTTAAAACGTAAAGATTCGTTGAAATCCCCACATCGTTGAAATCCCTACTACATATGGTAAAGTAAAAATATAAATAATAACATAAAATCAAGGCAGCATAACAATTAAAATTCAGTCTTACGTCATATTAAATACATATGAGCATATATCGTCATATTAAATGCAAACGGACACAAAATTTCGAAATTGAGTTTTTTTTATCGATTATGGTTCGTTTTATCAAAATACAACTTCGTGCAAAATTTTAGATTCCTGCGATCAAAAATGGCGATTTTATTAACGAAATTCAAACGGACGTAACTACAAGTGCGTGTATTTCTAAATGCAAGAAGACGTAACTACATATTTAACCAACCATTAATAAAACCATTAATACCAGTCTGTTGTCATAATTTTTATGACAATATTCCCTTCGAAAATTAACTATTTGTTTTCGACTTTTTTTAAATGAATTTTTTTTTATAAAATGTACTGAATTTTTTATAAAAAATTTCCCACATATCTGTAGTTTTTATTTTAAAAATTAATAATTACATAATTACTTAGGCTTCAGTTCTTAATTATAAAGAGATAAAGAAAAAATTAGACACCAGCAGAGTTGAATGCTTTTTCTAGACAGCTACGTCCGTCATCAGCACACTTCGTATCTATCTACTATTTTTTGTTATTAATTTTCTATTTAAACAAACTTATCAAAGAAAAATGATATCAAGTTCTTAATTATCTTTATAATTATCTTTATAATTAAGATCTTAAGCCTAAATAATTAATTAATTTATCCATTTAAAAATAGTCCTAATAAAATTCATATAAAATTACATAATTACATTTTATTTTATAATAAAATATGTATAAAAATTTAATAAAAAAGTTAAAAAAAGGAAATATATTTTTATTCAAAATTGTAAAAAATTTAAAATGGTAAAATTCAAAACAATAGGTAATGTTTTTAGCGGATTTCTGGTATACTATAAAAGATATGATAAATAATAAAGTCAAATATCTCTTAAACTGTAAGAGACTAGAATACTAGTATATAGTGAGCATGTTTTTTCTTAACTTTTTCAAGTAGTTTTCGAAAATTCAAAATTAGTTTATTCGAAAAGTTATACGGACCAATAGATTTTACAGACCCTATTGTCAACTTTCCTTGTGAAATACACTGTGCTAGAAATACACAAGTACTAAAACATTGCTTTGAAAGTCTAACATCTCTTCTGCTGAGTCTCCAAATTTTGTCAAAATCTGTTTAGAAATTTAGAAGTTAATAAATTAATAGCAAAAAGAAAACCTTTCACCAACTACTGTGACTTTTTGTAGTTACGTCTTTTTGTTTAAAAAAAGTGGAAAGTCAAAATACGTAATTAACATAAAAACTTAAATGTTCGAACAAATAAAATTAAAAATAATTATTTATTTAATATTATGCTAATTACCCATAACGTTGTATAATAAAAATGCAATTTATTTGTTGGGGGAAAGAGCTAGTCCCTATACGTATTTCACTGGTTGCTTAGGCCAGATCATCAGGAAACCTTTTTCCTAATTTTAGAGAAGCCAAAAATACTCTATAAGTAATAAAATTCTACAAAACACAATGAGAATTATGCATGTTAATAGAATAATATTACAGAATATTAAAGCTTCAACAAAACACCAACAAACAAACCACGTTTTTATTTTTCCTTACTGTCTTTCCCCCAACAAATAAATTGCATTTTTATTATAAAACGTTATGGGTAATTAGCATAATATTAAATAATTAATATTTGAATTCCCAAAAATTTTATTAATTAAATTAAAAATAACTTCACCAATAAATAAATCCCCACAATTTTATATTTGTTGATTTTAGAAGGTTTTTTGCTTCTCCTGTAAAAAAATAAAAAGTGTAGTTACGTCCGTTTGCATTTAATATGATGATATGTATGTATACCAATTTCAATCGCAAAAAGTTTACCTATCTTTTTTTGTTGCTTTAGTTGTAAGCAAAAATGTTTGAATATCCCAGTATCCGTCGTTTAGTTTTTATTGAAGCTCTGGAATGTAGCTGAAAACAACTAGTCAAAAAACAAGCCTTCTACGACGTAGATATAGGATTGCTGCATAACTGAATCCGCTCAGTCTTAGGACAAAAATTTTCGTAGAGATCATACATTTTTTTACTAACCTTAATTAAGAAGTGTTGTACCATGTATTTGATGTATTGTATAAAATATTTGAAACGGAATTATAAAAATATTAAAGATGCTAAATAACTTTCTCGCATATTGCATTCACGATTTATCAAGATTTATTAAATATTGATTTAAAAGAAAAAGCTGTTTATATTTATAGTAAAAACCGTTTATTTTTCCATATAATTTTCTTGATAAGAACCTTCCTTGGAAATATGTTTCAACACAAATAAAAGAAAACATTTGGTAGTAAATCCATCATTGTCATCAAAATCATGATTGGGAAAATATTTACAATCTCTTCTAGAAAACTACACTTTAATATATAATGTGTATGTGTTTATGTGTGTGTGAGTTTTCTATCAATGTCGAAAAAGTTTTAAATTTCAAAACTGCAAATAACAAAATAATCTAAAAAACAGCTAAATAAATATGTTGTTAAATAAAAAAGGATATACGAAGTGACTTGTCTGGCTGTTTGGTTGGCTGGCTGCCTGACTGACTGACTGACTGACAGGCAGACAGATATGGAAAATTTTATGCCACATTTAAAATTGACAGCATTACGAAATTCTAGAAAGAGCAAATATTTCATACTAAAACATGACTAAAAATGAAAGAATAGCTTGGAAGAGGCATCCTCTGGCAGAGAAATATTAAACTTGTTATGAAAAATAAAAAATAACATGAAATAAGTCAATATAATATTTATGCTCAGTTGCCATTACAATACAAATTCTGCCTATTTTATAGGGATACTGAAATATTTTGATAAAAAGTACTAAAAATCTTGTTTTATTTTGATTATTTTTGATATATCAGCACTAATAATGTTGTTTATGTCTAAATTGTCAAAAGACAAATAAATTAAAATTGCTGCAAAATGAATGCAATACATTTTGGTGAATTTAAAAATGTTAAGTACGAAAGAAGACATGAAAAGATGTTGCCATAAAAAACAATTTGTTAAAAACTAGCTGTTCCCACACCCGTTGTGTGCGTCCTGACAATACTTTGTTCAATTTTTTGGAAGTAAATCCACACTAAATTTTAAGACTCTTTAGTATTTACATTATAGTAAGGTACCCATCCCTGGATAAAATTCTGAAATTGATATAAAATTCTAAAATTCAAAGAATTATTATAAAGCTGTGTAAAAGGTATTTAAAATGTCCCGCTTTCAAAAATAAAAGGCACGCACCTTAAAATATGCATATCGGTAAAATTGTGTACTTTCACAGCTTTTTCTTCATTTTCTCTTGGAAATATTATAATTATTCGACATTGGAATCAGGATGCTAAGGTCCTCCTTACAAAATTGTTAAAATCCATCCAGTAGTTTTTACGTGATGCGAACACAAACAGATAGAAAAAAGTTACCATTTTATTATATGTATAGACTAGCAGTGCCCGCCACATCGTAGGCGTCCTGATAATATTTTGCTCGATTTTGCTTTGAAAGTATTCCACACCAATTGAAAGAGTCTTACTTTTATAGTACTTCAGTTTGGTTTATGTATTTACTTCATATAAAGGTACCCATCCCTGGATAAAATTCTAAAATTTATAAAAAATTCTAAAATTAAAAAAATTATTGTAAACCTCTGTAAAGTCGAAAAGTAGTGGTCTGCTTCGTTATTCCCCCTACAAACCTCTGTAAGAGGTTTTTAAAATATTTTAATAACAATGTAATTCCACAAAGTAAAAATAAAAATTTTATTCAACTGGCGCCATCTGTTGTGCAGTAGTTTTTAAAATATCCCACTTTGAAAAATAAAAAGGTGAGTTGAAAAAATAACTGTGTTGAATATAAACATGTTGAAAATATTCCAGTCTTAAACCGAAAATTTCAGTACCTTTAAACCGGAAATTGCGTTTTTTCTCCACTTTCTCTTGGAAATAAGATATTTTTGCGGAAAAAGAGTATCCTATATTGGGACCAGGATAGTAAGGTACTTACTCACAATTTTGTTAAAATCCATCCCGTAGTTTTTACGTGATGCGAACACAAATAAAAAGCAGACAGACGGAAGTGAGTTACTATATTATTATATGTATAGATATTGATGTATAGCTTTGAGTGAAGCTAAATACGAAGAGTTGAATATGTCAGGTCGTAAAACGTTACCTCCATTTACATATGTATTTAACGTAATTGATTTTTTAATTTCAGAATTTGGTCTGACGAATCAAAACTAAATTTATTTAACTCTGACAAGCAACCACTGTGTACGAAGGCCACCAAACGTCTACCTCAATACACCATGAAGACCATTGAACACGGTGGCTGAAACATTATGGTGTGGGGGTTAATTTCATATATTGGAACTGGGCCCATCGTACGGGTGGAAGGAAGAATGGATGCTTAGCAGTTATGTGATGTCATGCGCAGAATAATAAATACCGCTTCGATTTGTGTTTCAGCAAGACAATGACCTGAAACACACATCAAAGTGAGAAAAAGATTGGTTTGAAAAATATGGGGTTGATGTTTTAAGCTGCTCAGTTGCCAGTCTTAAATCCATTAAGAACTTGTGGCGAATAGTTAAATCAGCTCTTAAGGGAAAACATACAACTAATAAAGATCACTTGTGGGCATTAGTAAAAGGAGCATGGCGTAACATTCCGATTAAGACATGCCAAAAACTTGTTGACCCTATGCCAAAACGGTGCTCAGCCTTTATCAAAAATAAATTATATTCCACAAAGTACAGAGGTTATTGGAAATTTATTAAAGTATTTTTTTTGAAAATTTTAAATTATTATTAGTCGAACTATTTATGTATTACATACAATGAAATTTATAGTCAAGCTTAAGTTCATTTTTATTCTCTTTAAGAATGAATTAATTAAATTACAAATATTAAAGAAAAATTGGGAAAATTTTATTTTTAGACACGTCATTGTTTACTTCTTGCAATAAAAGGTATATCGGTATTATTTGACCTAGCTTTGTTTAATACAAATTTATTTATTAATTTCTTCCATTCCATTTATTATGTATTTATGTTAAAGCAATAAAAAGAAATGATTTTGCGTTAAAAAGTTGTTTTTTATATTACGTTTTTAATTGTCGGTTACTTTTTGGTAAAAGCAACAATTCCGATTTCCTTTCAGTTGCTCAAACCGAGCTCATACTGAATTTAATTTTGGTATATTTTAGACCTTGAATATTCCTTTTGTTAAGAGTAATAAAAAATCTTAATCTGTCATTTTTCATATACTTTTTAACAACATATTCCAATAAATAAAGGTAATCGTATTTTTTTTTTTAAATTTTTAAGCTTTTGGTATGTCATTTCATACAAAATTATTTATTAGTTATTCTGCTTTACAAGAATGAATTTACATATTTAAAAAAAGTAATATTCTTGTATCAAGATTATGAAAGAAGTGGCTGGAAATAAATACAATTCAGAATTTAAATTTGAAACGATTATCGTAAAGGAAGGTCGCAGAAAGAAATTTCATTAAAGTAATCTGTTCCTAAATCAACAATTTGCCGAATATTCAATAATGGCAATATCTATACGGTGTATAAGAAGGAAGATCTCGTATACAAATAAACCGAAAGACTAGTCTTCGCTTAGCCCGAGCATATTTGAAATGGACTCTACAACAACGGAAAAACGTACTTTGGTTTGACAAGTCTAAATTCAATATAAGAGCCAGTGTTCGAAGACTAATAGGCGAATAATTTAATCACAAGTACACGACATAGTTAAACACCGTGGTGGAATATAATGGTGTGGGGATGTGTTTCGGGGCAAGGGATTGGTTCAATTCACGGATTTATTGATACAATGACGGCAACAGTCTATAGATATATCTTAAGATTAGTTTTGCTCCCATATGCTGAATGGGAAACGCCTCTTTCTCGGACATTTTAGTAAGATAACGATTCCAAGCCTACCGCAAGGGCTATAAAAGCTTGGTTAGAAGAAAATCTATTAAATGTTATGTCGTGGGCAGCTCAATCTCCCGATCTCAATCCGATTGAGATGATGTGGATGATAGCAAAGCGTAATATTAGAGACAAAGCCTACCGCAATGGTGATGAACTTTTCTTCGAGTTATAGAATCAATGGAATGCAATTTCAACGGATTATTTTAAGAAGCTCATAGCCTCAATGTCTAGGAGATGTTTGGAAGCGATAACAAATCATGGATATGCAACTAAATATTGAAAACATGATGAATCATGGGTTAAGGTTTCCTGATGATGCTAAATTGAGCAATTAGCGAAATGGCCATCGAAACTAGCTTACCCCGTAGTAATCAATTTCAGTGAATTTATAATTTGGGTTAATAGCACGCTATTAATGAAAAACTAAAATTAGAAAAGTTTTAATACCCAAGATATAAATTTGTCTCTCACTTGCGTTTCGTGCTAAGTTAAGTTTAAGTTAAGATAGTAATTGGTTTAAGTTAAGATAATAAGGTGGTTGGTAGCTGTGCCGAGAACCTGAATGGCTAGTTAGTAGTTTAATGGGACTAGTCGTTAACAGTGGAACAGAATACGCCAGGCATGCGTGGTCAAGAGGGTGCTTGGCCTTAAGTATACGATGGATAGCGGTCGACATCTAGTTTCAATGTAGACTTACCCGCGCATAAGGAGGTCTGTGTGGGTGGACATCATTTTCTCCAATAATGGCCTAAGGAAGAATTCATAAGGGATGGACAGACGCGTCGCAAGGGGTGAACAGGTTAATCTCTAAAGGTTCTCCTATGGCATTGAACCGGGATATTTAGATAGGGATGGACAAGGAAGACTCGTTAGAGGTGGAGAGATTAATCCCTTTAGGAACTCCGGATATTAAAAGAGAATGACAAAGAAACCTCACAAGGGGTGGACTGGTCAATTGGACGTACCTGGCCCTGTGCATTTAGGTGAATCCTTTTCGGAAACAGGCACCTCAACACATTCCTTCAATCTCGAGTCGGAGTCTCTACAGGTCATGCCTAAAAGTGAGAGGCAGAGGCAGAAGACGAGACGGGGGATCTGAGATTTGAACAAATGCCAGCAATTACTAGAGACTGCGTGAGGAGAAAAAAGTCAGACAGTTACCACTCGACAGTCTGAAATCACTTAAGTCAAGATTAAAGGCTGGTTGCAGCACGTGACTATATGAAAGTAGGTTGCCGTAAATTACATTTTGGTATCGGTATGCAGGGTCCAGATACATTTGATTGTGGTAGAATTTTTTTGTCCAAAAAAATATAGTCTATCAGTCACACCTACGCGGACCAAAATGTTTCGCTGTACGCCTGTACAAAGTGGGGAAATATTGTAAAGTTATCAGACATGGAATTTGTCCGAAAAATCATATTTTTATTTTGGTGGCAATGTCGACAATTAAAATTTCAGCATCTTGTTATCGGAATACAAACCATTATAACTGAAAAATGGTACTATGATAATAAATATGTATATAGTACCATTTTTAATAATTCTGGGGGCAACATCAAGTCTGGAAGGGGCATTGCACTCCCTAAAATGGCCCTTCTACACCAACGAGCACTTATTTGAACAAGCTGGAAAAACCACTATTACATTTTAATTGGCGTTCAACCCGTTCCTGCTGGAAACAAAAAAATTTACCTTACACCGAAAAAAATGTATTGGTCTAAAATAAGATGCGCTTTCACATGTCATGTTTTAAATAATGGTACGAACTTTTTCCTACATGGTGGTAGGGTTTATATACCAAAATGTCTCTAGCAACTAGGAAATTTCATAATGGAAACACAAACTAGAGTTTAATTAAATTTTTTCTACATTTTTCTCATTATTTAAGTTGATGTTTGATAAAATGGTAAAAACATAATCTACCCATCTTATCAAACAACAGTTTTGTTTGTATTAAATTTGACAGCAAGTTTATGGCGGAATGATAGTAAGAGAATATTGGGTAAATAACAAAGGAAAAATGCACAAAAACAAATATGTTTATATTTGTGATAAATAATGAGGGAATATTATAATGCATCCATGAAGGAGCCAAAGAATAATACCCATATTTTGCAGCATTAATATTCATTCGTAAATTTGATGCAACCAAACAAGAGAAAAACAAATAAATAAGAGGGTGTGATCAGATATACAGAATCATTGTTGTATTTAATAATAAATGTAATAAATAATGAAATAATAAATCCAACAGAACGAGTATAAAAATAAAAAGGATATACATACTTGAATATTTAAAAAAAAGTAATGCATATGTTCCGCAATATTAACAATTTTTTAGAGGGTGATTTCTGTTGCTTGTTTTTACAGTGTAGAGAGCTTTATGAGTTTCTGTACGAGCATTAAGAAAATTACTCGCATATATAGCGTACGCGTGGTTACGCTATATCATCTACAACTAACGTTTCAATTTTTAATGTACCAAGAAGCTGTTGCGACCGCTATACTATAAAGTAAGAATTTGCTATAGAAGCCTTTGCGTCTATGTGGCTTGTCCAGGTTAAGCGTCGATTAGGATGTATACCAAACTTTTTGATACCCGAGATTTGTTATTTATACGAACAGGAGAGCATGATTATCCGCGCCATGTTTTTTGAGTAAAGTTTTATTCAACAATTCTTATTCTCCATTCCTGCAAGTGCTGCTCCTGTAATCATCGGGATGCTTTTTGAGAGCTTTCGGGAAATGATGTTTAGGTTAGGTTTCACTGATACGTTAGGTTGCCGGCTTTGTATAGAGAAACCGACTCAGTCGAGTTCTTTTGGTCCCGTTTTGACTCCCGAAAGGGGCATGAGTAGGAAGACTCCTGCAGATCCACACTCTAGGTTCAGTGCAAAAACCATCCCGAACCCCAGATATATAAGTTTATTCTGTTAATATCGCATCTCGATAGATCTGCAAGGTCTTACAGTTCCGGATGCCAAGCAGCGCCGCCCTTTCAGTAGGCAGATAAGATGCTTCACCGTCTCTTCCTCCTCCTCATCTTGACAACTTCTACAGAAGTCATTGTATCGAAGATTTAATATCCTAGCGTGTGCACCTATAACCCAGTGACCTGTTAGGACAGCCATTAGTGTGGTCATCGGTCCCCAAGGGGTTCTCAGCAGGATTGCAGTTCGCTTGCAATCATACTGAGGCCACAGAAGCCTCGAGACCGTGGGGATGGGCTTGCTTGATCATCTGGTCTGCGCAGTCCCCAGTGGTTCCTGCTGAAAGATATCGTTAGAGCAACTTAGCGGGACCCCAACTAGTTGATCTATCTCCTGATCCCTAAGGTAGGTTCAAGATCTAGTAAGTTCGTCCTCAATTTTTCGTGAATAGATAAGCTGTTCCGTTAGTAAATGTCGATTATGTCGATGTAATATCGATATGAAAAAACTATAAAATCGGTTAAAAAACTGTTCAGGGAGAAGAAATTGGAAAATCCCTTTCTTTGAGTATATTTACATCTAAAACCAATTTCTTTCTAAAGCTTACATGATTTTTTTTTGAATTTGCCTTGTTGCCACACGTTATCAAATGCCTAAGAAAAATCGATGAAAAGCACAGAACAAGTTTGCAAAAATTGGATTAACATAGAAAAAAGTGATTGGAAACAACATATGTATAAGAGATTTCTATTTAATTAAGATTATTTTTAAATACCGATATAATGTAGGTTCTAGTACCAATAATGGACCCATGCTCAAAATATTAGGTTTAGATTGGCTAATTAATACCGCGATACTAATATTAGTTAGTGACTTATGTACAATAGTGTTAACAATATAAAATTTTTTTCCGAATATAATTTTAATTTTACTTTTATAGTACTGAAGATATGGTTTATGTATTTACTTTATACAAAGGTACCTATCCCTGAGTATTACTAAGGATGTTGCAACATAGGCTTTATATAAAATTTTGCAATTATTGTAGAGTTCTATAAATAGTATTTAAATTTCCAGCTTACGAAAATAAAAAAGTGCTGCCAAGTTTTTAGAACCAATAATTGGGAAAAATTGAGTACTTCACTGCTTTATCTCTTAGAAATTAAATACTTTTCAAGAAAAAAAAGTATCGTATATTTGGGCCGAGGTATCTTCTCACATAATTTTATTAAAATTTATCCAATAGTTTTTACGTGATTTAAAAAATTTAAAAAATTGGTGTTTTGCATTCCTTATTGATATATCATGTACAGAAATGGTCCTGTTACAGCTAATTTTATGTATAGATTAATATATACGACTATAAAGCATTTATGAGTCTAACAGACCAATACGTGTCTGTTATGTAAACCCGCAAAATGGAAAATAACGCAATTAAGTGGCTAAGGGTTACTTCATGTTATTGTAAAGGCCCCTTAGCAAGGCTGTGTCCTTACGATTTTAAACACTGTATACATTTTTAATTTTCCATAACGAACAGAAAAATATAAAAAAGCATGAAAATCAAATATAAAAATATTCCACTTACCATTGAGACTTAAGCTATCATATTGCTCTGTTTGTAATGGTTCTCTATAGATAATCGGATCACTGCCACTGAAATCAGCCACTGTGCCCGAATACAATTCATTATCTGCAATGTAAAGGGGAAAGAAATTATTAAAAAAATGCTGGTTAGTTAAGTGTAAAGATAAAAAAATTATTATTAAATTGTATTGTATGTATGAGTATTTATGATATGAAAAATAAATAGCAATTTGTTATCTTTTTTTTCGGAGTAAAAAAAATAAAAAGGGATTTAACGTTTAAAAATGTTTTTAAACACAACCTTGAATTAATTTTTCTTTGCAGAAGCAAGAAAATAAATTTTCAACAAGGTTAAAATAAACAAACTTGATAGAAAAATCCCTTAAGTACGGATTAAGTTTTCTCAAAAATCATCGCTATTTTTTTAATGCAAAAATAAATATTTAAAATGTTATTCAGTCATTTTCTATAAGTAGTTGTAATTTCTTTATTAAGACTATTAAGGTTTTATATGAGAAAGTTATATTAAGCTGTGACTTTTAAATCGATTCCCCCAATAACTCGTAATCATTAAACACATAGACGACAGCAGGATACAGACTACAACCTGTCAAAAATAAAATACACACGTTTTTATGAAGACGATTATTTTGACGACATCATAGCTACATGGCTACATGACCACCGTTGTGGCTGTAGCTAACTTAAGTACTAAACAAATAGACGACAGTAGGCTACCGACTACAACCTGTCAAAAACGATTATTTTGACGACATCATAGCTACAAAGCTACACGACCACCGTTGTGGCTGTAGCTAACTTAGGCTAATTTCTATTTTTGTTTGCGACAATTTTTTTTTGTTCAACAGAAGAAAATGTCACAAAATTAAAAATACAAATTCATTTACAATCAAAAGGTTTTAAGCAAATATATTTATTTGTTTTGATATGATAAAATATTTTTTGAAAAATATTTTTTTTATAAGCTAAATATCTATTTCTACAATATTTTCATAGTTTTGAAGTATGTAGCTGTCGTCTTTAACATAATTCAGTAGCCGACTACACGGCGGCGATTGTAGCCAACATTATTTGTAGTCGTGTAGCATTTGTTTAAGTGTTTGATGCTAATAAGTACGGACAATACCGCTATTTTATGTTGCTGCATAAGTCTATATGTTTCAATCTAAATAGGTCCCCCAACTTAATTAGGATATATTTCTAAATACAATATTACTTTGAAATACAATTTTTAACGGACTCAGAAATCGTTATTGTCATTGCTGTCTGTATAAAAAAAATGTATATGGAAGGGGTTTACATCTAAAATAAATTGAAAAACATTTTTCTTAATTTGAAAGTTTGTTCTCTTTTTGTTATTTTAGGATTCAGTAAAACATGGTTCACATCACAGGGCGAATTTGGTGTGCGAAAAGAGTGCAAAATGGGTTTACTTTTCTTTTTCTCATTTACAAATATCGGACTTGCTGCAAGAATTTTAGCCCTGTGTGAAACAGGTGTAAGGAGGATTTATTTTTTATATAACAATATCGATATCGATACCGATATTATCGATATCAATATATCACTATATCAAAATTTGTTCTATAGTATTGGAAATCAATTTTGAGCTACAAAGCCCTATTATGAAATGGAATGTATGAACTTGGATAATCTTCTATATCAGCAGTATGGCAGACAATGTCACACGGCTCATCAAAGAATCGAGGTATTACGTACTAAATTCGGTAATCGTGTTATCTGTCATCTCGGTGAATTAATAGTCGGAGAGCCAACATCACCCCTTTTTACTTTTTCGACTGATGATATGCGAATAATCCAGGATTCTAATCATCGCATTCGATATCGAGTAAAATCTCTCGTAAATTTTCATTTTGGTATCATGGCACTCGATATCGAATAAAAAGTATCGTAATTTCATTCGAAAAGAAATGTTTTTAAACCGTGTTTTCTTGTTCACTTGATAATAATATACATGTCGAATGGTATAATTAGCTTACTCGACTCGTATTGAATTTGTTACTTGATACGATAGATTACTCGATATCGAATGCGGTGATTAGGCCCCATGAGCGATCTACACAATTTTGTTAATATCATCTAAGCCATTTGTTAGATGGAATCAGAAGACATCTTGGAAAATAACAATAACAGTATAACCTAAAACGAACCCAGCTGTGACAGTCAGATGAATGAAATTGTGGTCTGTTAGTTAGCCTTAATATACCAAAAGACAAGCCTTAATATACCAAAATACATTGGCATTAGTTCGTTGGTTTTATTAATTTTTTCAATACTCCTAAACTTTACCACCTGTCTTTCTACCTCTCGCTTTTCAAAAGTAACACATAATTGGTTGGCATAATTATTAATATTACTTGTCTTTAAAAAAAGCTAAAAGTGGATATTATTTTAAGAACCCAAAATTTATTCATTTGTTATGCACAAACATGTCACAATATATTATGTGTTTAAACACATAGACAACAGCGGCTACACAGCTACATGACTAAATAATAGCCGTGTAGTCACTCAAATATTCAATTATATTGAAGACGACAGCTATATCAAAACTTTGAAATTGTTGTAGAAATATGTATTATATTTTACTATTATAAAAATAAAATAATTTTTGCTGAAAACTTTTTAATTTTAAATGAATTTATAATTTTTTGATTTTATGATGTTCCCTTCTGTTGAATAAAATAAAAGTGTCGCATACAAAAATAGAAATTAGCTTAAGTTGGCTACAGCCACAAATGTGGCCGTGTATAAATGCTTCTTGTCGTCTATGTGGTTAATGCATTATATAAAAAAAATGTATCTACATTTTAGATTTCAATTTAAAGGAACCCATTAAATCATATTGAAAAGCTATTGAATTTTTTTAAATAAATTTTTTTTGATTGGGTTTTCTCCATTTTTTTGTGAATGTTCAATTCATAATTTATTTGAACGAAGTTTTTTCTCAACTAAACTAAACTATCGAAAATGAAAATTATTTGTCTTTTATGGAAATTTAATTGTGGTATAAAATAAATTATTTTTTGTTTTAGAATTTTATGTATAACAAAAAACAAAAAAGAGAACTTGTATGCCAAAGTAGAAACTTTTTCCTGAAGTCAAGAAAAACTATTGACTTTACTTCAAAGTTTAGAATTAAACTATTACTTGAGTAAAAATGTCAGTTGTTATAGTAAATAACTTTAAATAAAGTAATTTCATTTTTTTTAACGAGCCAGAGTTAAACTAATTAATGGAATGGTCAAGCGGCTAAATAACTATTCGAAAATGTGTCACAGCAGCGAACCAGCGTAGATGGAACTTTCAAATTCTATAGCATGACAAAAGTCCATTGTTCCAATTTTGTTTAACTTATTGCATGGAAAAAATTTCGGAGGTTAAAAACTCTGCTGCGGCACTGTTAGTTGTTTAATAATTAAATCATATGACATACATACTTCTCGGAATTGGAATAATGTAGTCTATTTGGCTATAATACTGCTGATCTACTAATCTTATGATCTGTTGCTGAATTTTACACAACGCTATGTGTTGGTCAAGAAAAACAAGTTTTTAAAAACTTTTTAAACAAATTTTTCTTCTCTATTCTTCTGATGTGTAAACAAATCAATGGCTCGTCAAGACAGTGTGTAAAATTATTGTTTAAGTAAGGGACGCACTATGCTAGCAAATAAAAAAATCTCAAGCTCAAAACTCAATTTTGATACAAAACACAATTTTTACTCACAATTGATTTTTATTTTACAACCGGTACGAAATTAAGCGGAGAGCTGACACTTTCCACCTTATAGGGACTTTGGTGATTCGCTAATGGTATATACTGAAACCGATAAAATTTAAAATGCCGATATCCATACCAATACTAAAACAAATTTAAACTGAATGATATTTACTATAACTGTTCCTATAAAGGGTTTGTTGCAGAACTTAGTTTCTATAAAACACTAATTCATATTAATTAGCCAAAATCTATGAGAAATTTGGGTACTTGATAATATTGAAAATTCAAGATCCACTTAAAAAAATATACGTTAAAGTCAAGCAAATCTTTTATGGGATATTCAATCGAAAAAAATCGTCAAAAAATATATTTGCAAACGAAAAAATATGGAGTATCTTTTTGAAAATATTTCAAAACATGTTCTTTAAAAATATATAATATGCTTTTGAAAATTTTTGCAATCGACACCACTGTGTGCACTTTTAAGAAAAGTATATTTGACTATCAAATACAATTTTACAAAACATCTATGTCTTTATATAAAAATTCTATAAAAATAACTAAATTCACTAAAAGACCTTCAATAAGTTATACATTAATTTACTCACAGATACATTTTTCGGCACTCTCAGGCACACAACTACACATACAGGCATACACATACATATATGTATACTTAAGAAATATGAATAAAATCAAATAAAATAGCAAACGAGAAGAATAAATATATTCTTGATAAATAAATATTTTAAGTCAAAATAGTACGTGTAGGAGGAGTGAAAGAAGCCCAGGAAAATGATACAAAACAAATAGAAAAAAAAGGCTTTCAAATACTTGTTCATAAAAAGTTTCAGTTACATAGACACCCATTCAAATATTTACTTATAAAAGTAACATATATGTACATACTCGTTAGTATCTATATAGGAAATATATTGGGTAAATTATGGTTAGAATGTATTAACAATTTGTAAAATCTATTCATTTTAATACTAAAGTAGGTTTACTTATACGAGCACATACAAACTTAAACAGAAATAAATACAAACTTGGAAAAATGTTGAAAGAGAAAGAAGCAAATGAAAAATGTATGAATATACTACTTATACGAATGCCAAAGCAGGGCAGAAGACCATTTCATACTAACGTTTTAGCTTTCTTCACTTACATACTAAAATATACTGTACTAAAAATTTACCTATGTACATAAATACTGTAAAATGGGGTGTAGAATTGAAGTAAAGTAGGTTACTAACCAACTTTTAAGTCAAATCTACAGACGATTTTCGTAAAAAAATAAATTTATTAAATTCCTTATATCCTTTTTATTATTAAATAGGGTGTAAATATGACAAAAATGTAGTTAAATCAAATAAAATTATTGGTTATACATATTTTTTTTAACCGACTTCAAAAAAAGAAGGAGGTTATCAATTCGTCTGAATGTTGCTTTTTTTTATGTTTGTGCCCGCAGAACTCAGTCATTTCTGAACCGATTTTAAAAATTTTGCACTATTAGAAAGGTTATGGCTACAGATTGGTCCCATTTTAAAAGAAGTTCAAAATTTTAAAAATTAAAGGGTGTCCCCATACAACATACATGTTTTTTACGTGTATTATGAACATTATAGGTCACCAATTTAAAATTAAAAAAAAGTGCGTATCACAGTAGCTCCCAACAACAAAAAGTAATTAAAAAATAAAATTAAAAATTAAAGGGTGACCCCATAGGTGACTTAATTTCACCTTTATTCTCCTATCTTTTGAACCGTTATAGACAAACACTTGAAAGTTGCACAGAATGTTCGTTACTATGTCTGTTATAATAAGTATAAATATTTAAAATTAGAAATTAAAGGGTGTCCCATTAGTTGGTTTATTTTGATATATATATGGCCAAACTTTTGAACCTTTATAGACAGACAGTTGAAAGTTACAAAGTACTTGTATTGCTAAGTCCGCTAAAATAACAAGTGTAAAATATGAATTTGGAAATTAAAGGGTGTCCCAATAGTTAATGTAAAAGTAATATATATGGCCAAACTTTTCAACTGTTATAGATAGACAGTTGAAATTTACAAAGAACCTATATTGCTTAGTCCGCTATTAAAACAAGTATAAAACTTGGATCTATAAATTAAAGGGTGTCCCCATTATTGATGTTATTTGACCATTATGTCCTCATCTTTGGAACCGTTATAGACAAACACTTGAAAAATAGACAGAATGTTCACTACTATGTCTGGTATAACAACAAGTATAAATATTTAAAATTGGAAATTAAAGGGTGTCCCAATAGTTAATGTAAAAGTAATATATATGGCCAAACTTTTCAACTGTTTTAGATAGACAGTTGAAATTTACAAAGAACCTATATTGCTTAGTCCGCTATTAAAACAAGTATAAAACTTGAATCTATAAATTAAAGGGTGTCCCCATTATTGATGTTATTTGACCATTATGTCCTCATTTTTGGAACCGTTATAGACAAACACTTGAAAAATAGACAAAATGTTCACTACTATGTCTCGAATAACAACAAGTATAAATATTTAAAATTGGAAATTATAGGGTGTCCCAATAGTTGATGTAATTTGATATATATGGACACAAAGTTAAAATTTAAAAAGAATCTGTATAACAAAGTGTTCTTTAAAAAGTATTTATATTAAAATTTGAATTTAAAGGGTGTCCCAATAGGTGACGTCATTTGATATATATGACCCTATCTTTTAAACAGTTATTGATAAACACTTAACAATTAGACAGAATGTCCATTACTATATCTGTTATAATAAGTATAATTATTTAAAATTATAAATTACAGGGTGTCGCAATAGTTTATGTAATTTGATGTATATGACCAAACTTTTAAACCGTTACAGACAGAAGGTTGAAATTTACAACGAACCTGTATTGCTACGACCGCTATAACTAGTATAAAATTTGAATTCGGAAATTACAGGGTGTCGCAATAGTTACCGTCTTAAAGCAACATGCTTTTAAGTTTGTCTGTTTTGAAGTCGGCTTTTTTTTGCAAGAATTATTCAATCTTGACCTTTGTAAAATAAAAATCTTCAACATAATCTATATTGTGTTCGCATCACGTAAACATCATTGGATGGGTTTTAATAAAATTTTGTGAGGAGGTACCTTAGTATCCTGATTCATATATAGGATATTTTTTTTCGCGCAAAAATATCTTATTTCTAAGAGAAAGTAGAGAAAAAGCAGTGAAACTACGCAATTTTACCGATATGCTTACTTTAAGTCATATCGGTAAAATTGCGAAATTGAAAGCAGGATATTTAAAAGGTAAAGCACCTTTTATTTTTGAAAGCGGGATACTTTAAACACTTTTTACAGAGCTTTACAATAATATTTAGAATTTCATATAAATTTTAGAATTTTATCCAGGGAAAATACATATACGTGAAGCACTTTAAAAGTAAGAGTCTTAAAATTTGGTGTGGATTACTTTCAAAGCAAAATCGAACAAAATATTGTCAGGACGCACACAATGTGTGTGGGCACAGCTAGTCTTAAATAAAACTGCAAAGCATTAAGGTTTTAAGAGGAATAAAACGAATAGGACTTTTAAGTCCCAGGCATTTGATTTTGGTTTAAAGGTCGGCGCACATACGTTATACGTCATACGCCGTCTTTTTCAACTGACAATTAAGTTTAAATACAGGTTTTCTTATGAGCGTTGTCACAGTTTGATTGCTGTCAATTGGTTTTTTCTTTGTTTTAATAAAATTTTTGTGTTGAGTTGCAGCAAAATTAAAACAAAATGCAACAAAATAAATAAAGTAAAACGGTGAAAACAGCTTTTTAAGTGTTTTTTCTGATTTAATATTCGTCAACAAAGTAGTCATTGCGTCTCATGCATAAAAACGAGTAAAAGCGCTGAGTTGAGGCAGGTGAGCAATTGCTCGTAAGTCGAGTTCGATCAAACAGCAAGATCTTTTTTTGCTCCATTTCGTATGAATAAAAATGAGTTCAAACCAATTGCAATTACTTGAGCAAAGGGAGATCAAATGTCTAATTGTTATTGAAGTGCAAACATGCGTCATGTGAAAGTGAAATAGAATCATAATTTCTTGCTGTTTGTTGTTCGATATCGTTTCCTAATTGCCATGTATCAGTATTGTTGTAATCGTCATTGATAAGGATATAATCGTCTTTTAAAAATTTAGCTATGTTATGCGAAATGAAACAACTCGCTATTACGTGGGGCGATAACTTTGTCGATACCCGAATTTTGTATTAAAGTATCAAAAATCTTTGCTTCAATTGCCCAAAACACCCTTCTATAATGACACGTTCTGTTGTAAACACTTTGTTGAATGTCTTTTCTATGTCAGTTGTTGGGTTTCGTAATGGTGTCATTAGCCATGGGCATATTCCATAGCCCTCATCCCCGAGAAGTAATGCATCGTTAGTTGCATTTTGCATTATTCTACACACCTCGCTGTTTCGTAAGATACGTGAGTCATGAACTGAACCAGGCTAGTATATCTCAACGCTTATAAAAAGTTCTTTTCCATCACAAGTTGCCTGCACATTTATAGAGTGGAAACCTTTTCTACAAATATACTCATCGCTTCGATTTGTTGGTTTTTTTAATTTTTATATGAGTACAATAAATCACTCCAATTGCAAATGGAAAGCACTCGCTTGCTTTGGCAGATAAAAGTTTCACAACTTCCGCAATAGTTCGCGACACAGTTGATTGATGGACTCCAATATCTGTGGCTATACTATTTTGGAATCCAGGATCTGCACAAAATCTTAAAAACAGTCGAATTTTAGCAATCTTGCTTCTTCTTAAACCTCAAGAAAATAATTAGCCAACCAGCAGATGCTACTATCATTAAACCTATGTATTTATCATTTTATTATTAATTTTTAAAAAAATTAATAATTAAGAATACAAACCTGTATAATTTTTTATCCCCACTTGATAAAATTTTTTTACGCTGTTGATAATATTTTGTATTACTTTGTGGCACAAAATATTCAGCCATGGTTCCTTTTTAGTGTACGCGAGTCAACTATAAGGCAGGCTCAACAAAATTTGAGCAAGAGCTCACAAAAGAAAGCAAGAGCTTGTTTTTATGCATATGAAAATGAGCACAAGCTCATCTAACTTAGTTCAAACTGAGCAAGACGAGATCAAACGTGAGCAGTGAGTAAAAGCAAATACATCAAATTTTATTATGCATACGACAAGCACCTTTTACTCAAAAAAGCGAGTCCGAGCTCAAGCTCACGTTTTATGCATGTGTCAACCTCTTCCGTTAATAATAAGATTAATAATTAGATTAGTATTAACTAAAAAAATTGTTGGGGCAAAACAAATAAATTATTTTCTTCCGTAAACGTGATAACTTATTTTAAATCCAAAAATCTGCAGAAGCCTTCAGTCAAATTTGAGGAGACTTGAAATTATTATAGAGACCTCAAAACGTAAAGAACCGATGAAATCCCAACAACGACTTTTGCAAGTTTACTATACTTTACCTATATGTACTACGTATGGTAAAAATTTATTATCTAACATTTGCTCTTTTTGCATACAAATTTATTATGTTCACTCACACGGGTAACGATAAGTGAACCAGAGTAAATATTCAGTCACAACTTTTGCTCATTTTCACTCGTTCTTGTATCACTGCACATGAAAGAGCTTCTGCTTTGCTTTTTATTTTTTCACCACTCATGTGTGAGTGTGTGTTTTTTTGTTTCATTTTCATGAAATGATATGTTTTTGGTTTTGCAAAACATATCATTTCATTTTTACAAAAATGTATGTTGTATGTTTTCTTTCACAGCACATGAATGAGAAATATACGCATTTTACTTTCCTCAAGAGCAAATTTCATGAATGAGATATAAAAAATTTTCGTTTTGTACAGCGCGTGAACTTGGAATGACTTATGTGTAAATAATAATACATTGAAAAAAGTTAATGACATATAGTTATATTATATAATATTTAATAAAATGTTTTCATTAAATAACATTTTTCGTTTGCCTTTAATAACCTTTTAACTTTTTTTTTCTTGTTAATAGCTTTAGCGAGTTCAAAGAGGTTTTATGCTTTGAGTGAAACACGAACACAGCTTACAAACAAAAACCGCAGAATTTTTTAACAACATTACTAATATTCATTTTAAGTCTTCATTTCTTATGGAATACAAAAAAAACATTATTTATTTATTTATTTATTTGTATGGACTGTAAGCCCCTGGGCCAAATTAATCCAGTTTAAAAATAAATGGCAAGTACAAAAAAAATCTCTTAAATATAAGAATATATAATAAACTTATAAAAAAAATAAAACCCCCTATTTCACAAATGTTGAAAGATATTTAGCAAAGAAATAGAAATGATGAGAATTTCGCTAGTGGTTTTGTTACATCTGATTTTAAGCAACCCAATTACAAGAGATTATCTAATAAAATTTTCCTGAACACTGAGACTGAGTTCGAAAAATTTCGTTGGTCGCATGGTACAAACGAATTCCATTGTCTAGAAACTCTGACGACAAACGACCTAGACATGATTAGGGAAGCATGTCTAGGTATTATTAATATATTAGTTCTTAAAGAGTGGCCAAAATTAAATCTATTCTTAGATACTCAGGCTTTCCATATTTAAGAACCTTAGAAAATTGATGCATTAGTCTTAATTTAATAAAACTCTCAAAATCGCATGGCAAAAGTTTAATAGTGTACGAAGTCATATGTATATGTGATCTATATTTAAGTCCAAAGATGTAACGAGCAATTCTATAGAAACACTGTTTTAATCTAATTAGAGTGGTCTGTGGAATTCCCGAATAAAATAGTAATTGTAATAAATAAAATTAGTGCAAGCAAAAGTTTTACAGAACTATTTAACAAAATATACTGAGTATTTCTAACATGAGACGATAAACACGCCTCTTACTGGTATAGAAAGTTCGTTCAACTCATTTCTTTTATGATACGATCAGAGTATCACTAATAGTGTGGTACGATTAGGCATGTGCTCATGAGCTTATGAGCACACCCATTAGATGACCTTGATCATGCAATGGTTTAGTTCGAATGATCGTTTGTTTCGATACATTTTAATCGTTATCGAGTAATAGAAGCCTGAAAATAAAAAAATCGTACTTTTGATTAAGAATTTGCTCGTAATGAATGCCTGAATTAGCCCCCAAAAATGTTTATTGGTAATATTTTATTTGCTTAATATTATGGCGGTATTAATTTAAATAAGTTTTGTGTTACTTACGAAACCAGATTTAAAAATATATCAGATAACTCTACTATTAAATAAATCTGTGGAAATAAGCAAAAAGTGCTTAAGTCTGATTTTTAAGTTTTATAGGAGAGCGATTTTAAAATTTAAAAAAAACTGCATATCATTAAACTTTACATGTGGGAGTCGAAAAGAAGTTTTTATGATTTGGAAAAATAGCTTGTAGTTTCTTAAGCTTTTTTTCCAAATGCGATTAGACGTTGAAAAAAAATAAGCAGAAAGTAATTTCGCTATAACTACCTGAAAAATGTTACAAAATAATTAAAACTTTGCACATGGGTACTTTGGAGTAAGGGGATTGCAAAGGTCCAAGTAACTTAAATTTTGTCAAAGTCGACTTAAGCACCTATTCCTTATTGCCACAGAAAAATCGATATATTGATTTGAAGAAAAAAAATCCAATATTTCAATTTATCTGGTAAATTCTATTGAAATTACGTATTTATATGTCACCCAGGGGCACTACTTGAACAGTCTTATTTTTAAATAAATAAAGATGTCTTAGATTAGATAAATAAAATACCGAGACTTTCAATAAATTCATGCATCTGTATGCATGGTTACGGAACATATTCTAGCTTCAGTAACCTGAGACGCTACTTATAAAATTTGGTGTGGCTTGGACCAGATAATGCCATCTAGGCTATTATTTTTGGAAAAGGTTGAAAACTGCTTAAACTTGCCTTGTTGTAGATAGGGCTCGGTAATGGCAGAGGTGAGTCAACGTGTCCTCATCTTGGGAAATTTTGTCTTTCAGTTATAAGCTGGCTGGAAGCTAGTGAAAAGTTCCTTCAATGGCGTAGTGAGTATAGCTCCTGTGGGTTTACCCATTTTACAGTGTGTATAAGGCTGGAATATGAATGCCTTCTATATTTTTTCCCATTGTGTTTGTACATTGTGCAATACAATAAATAGCTTTGTTAAATATAGAAAATCAATTTTCATATTTTTTAAATTTCTTGTAGAAAGTTTGTTTTTTCTTTATTTTATTTTTTCGTAGGAAATGATGATACATTCATTTCAACATATTTTGGTTTAATACATATTATTTGAATATATGTGAGTATGCAATTGTGTGTTAGCTCTTGTATGCATAGGAAAAAATAAAACTAACACAAATATAAAGTAAATTTATAAAGACTCATAGTAAGTTGGCATACATTCATATCTGTAGTGAAAGTGCCCAAGTATCCTTAAATTTATATGAATGTCAATTTTAAGGGCTTTTCCTATGAATTTTTGTTTTATAAAATTGATTCATAAATATGACAAATTTAATATTTTCTCAATATTTTTTAATACTTATTTATTGGACTATTTAATTAAAAATAAATACAATTTGTTCAGACTGAGTTTGTACTTTTCAATTACTTTCAAAGAAAGAAGTATCTTTCAAATTAGGAATGTTTTGAAGAAAACTGGAAAAATTATTATTTTTTACACTAAGCTTACATTAAATTTACATCAGCAGAGTAGTTGTCTTATTTAGCCCTCATTAAGAGTAACCGTTTCTTACACCATCAATTAAATATGGCAGAATTAAATATGGTAGACTATGGAGTTTAAGCGAATTGTACAATGAGACTTAAGGTCATGTACTCATATGCTGTTATTCCTCGGCTTTACCTTTGCGACTCCAAGAGATGTGAATAATCTCCCACTTATATACGAATGGATATTCGTAGCTTAGATCTTGAGCGAGAAACATAAATATTGTACACAAATTTCATATTGAGCAGAAAGAAGATTAGGAAGGGTAGTGTCTATTAAATTTTACATACCTATACTCTAATACCTAATGGTCCGATTTGATTCTTTTCATTATCTGTCATTAAGCAAACCTTATTTCAGTTATTATTCTGACCTCATCACCTAGCATCTTTCGATATCGTCTTAGCCACCGTGAATTTTATTCCGAGCCAGGGAGCCTTTATCTTTGCAATTTTTGGACAAGGAAAGTTTATAATTTTTTCTCTTTTTTGCACACCCTATCATCCTTCTTTGCTTTAACAAAGAAGTAAATACGTCCACTTTAAGCTACAAGGCAACTCTACCTCTTCGGGACTGGTCAGTTCTATCTAAAATTAACCTATTGAGCTTCCGATCATAGTTGCTTTGTTTTCTCCCATATCTCAATATTTGTTGTGGAATCATACCTCGACAGTGCATCAGCGTTATCATATATTCGATGTTGTTATGAACTTAAACTATACTTGCTTATTATTGCATGAAGAGCTCTTCAGCTTTTGTCTTCCAGATATGAATTGTTACAAAGTCTTTTACGAACAGGTAAAGTCAGACCATCGCAGTCTTTAAAAGATTTTATTCGACTATATTTTTTAGGACCATTTTGAATTATTATTAAAGTTAGTCCTTAATTTTTTTCGCACACTCAGAAGGGTTTTAGGCTTGAATGTCGTACCATCTTATGTAGAGATATCACGAAACAGTATTAATGTCGTGTAGAATGTGTCGACTAATACAATTACGTTTTAATATTTATTCAGTAGGGTGCCCCGGTAGGTTAGTAGATGGTGTGCTAGTCTATCAATCTGTGGGTTCGATTCCCACCGATGAAGAAATGAGTATCATTTGTAATTGTATTGCAACATTTAATAAATAAATAAATAAAATATTTTCATTAAATTTTTCATATATATCATAGTTCCTCAAGTAGATTACTAGTGTTTTAATGAACGATATTTCGAATGGAATCAATAGAAATGATTTAGGCAACTTTGTCTGCTGTGATACTTTTGTCATGCCTTTCGGTGAAGATCTTTTGGTAGTTACGCTGCTTTATATGATAGAATATTCAAAGAAACAGTTACTTTGTCTACTCGGTATTTTGCTATTATAAAAAAAAAAATTCGCTAAAGTTACACGATTCTAAAGAAGCAAAAACTTTTCTAATTTAAATTTAACAGACCTTTGCCTTAAAGACTTTTCAATTACACATTCTTAAATACTTTCATAAAATTCTCTAATGGAAACGACCTTCAAACGTGAAATGAAACATTATCATCATACAGGCAGTGTTTAGAATATTTTTTTGTAATTAGTTTGTCCAAGGCTAAAAGTCCCTAATGAGTTTTTTCTCATTTTCACTTTTGCATAAAACGGTAAAGAAAACCACATGAGAAAATAAAAAACAACATTTTATTAAAATAAAAATGTTGTTTATAAAAGTGTGTTTTTGTGTGGCTGCATGTGTATCAAAGAGAGCATTTAACTGGATATGAAATGCATGTCTATTTTCCTCAAAGTATTTATGATTATTTTTTTTACATATTACAACAATTTACTTTAAACATTTATTAAAAAAATAATTAAAAAGAAACTATATTATTCGCAAAGGGAGTTCGAGAGGTAATTGAAATATATAACAAAACGCTAGGTTGATATGTGTATAGAAAAACAGAAAGTGTTAACTTGATTTTATACATATCAACACACGGCTAAGAGTGCTGTTAACATCTAAAAGAAATGCAACCCTGAGAAAATGCTTTGACGACTTGGACAACAATCGGAATATTCATAATGGCGTTCATATAGAAAGCTAAACAGATCAGTCATACGTATGTATACCTCTCTTGCGAACTTGTTGTCAAGGTTGGGCAAGTAATGGTACCGAAAACGACAATCTGCATTTGATAAATGTTTTTACCCCGACTTTATCAGATTTGATTTTCTTAATATTGAAAAGGCAACAATTAAACCCCAAGAACAACTAACAAGAAGCTAGTGAAATTTGCCCATGTAGTTGTAAAACTAATGCGAAATGTTTGATTTATTAAAAATGATTTTTAAGACTGGCAAAGTTTACGCAAAGGTAGTATCGTACAGACTCAAAAGGTTGTTAACAAACAAGTAAGAACTATTTGAGAAGGGCTTAATAATTAAGATGAACCCAATTCTAGATAAGAAGGAATATAAATGATCTCACATAACGTTTATACAGCGAAGAGACGCATGGTTTTCTATACGAAAAAATAACTAATATCTCAACTCGCGGATGTAAAATAACTCGGTATTTGTCTTCATCAGCGCTTTTCTTGAAGCAGCCACATAGAAACAAGAGAAGTACAAATAAACTGTCTAATGGGCAAAAGCCCTAAACTTAGGATATATTGTAAAGTTCCATTCAATAATTTTATCCAACGTTGTGTTATAGAGTTCAGTGGTACCTCCTTGTGCTAACGGCCGGTAACAGGCTCCTTGTATTAAGTCAAGCAGACTATGGATACCTCTCGATGTCCTCCTTAATATAGTGTTACATGTAGATTTGGAGAAATGTGAGGGGGAATATTTTTTTCATGACGAGAACTAAAGGTACCTCGTTTTTTATTTGCTCAAAGTGGCGGACAACAATAGTTCACAGGAGGTGGATGGGTTAATCGCTCAAGGCACTTTTGAGAAAATAGCCCCTTGGCACGAAGTCCAGAAATTGGCATGAATAAATGAAATTCTCAAAGGTTCCTTTTTAACTCAAGCGGTTGTTAACAGTGTAAAGGTGTCCCTTCGTAGTATAGATGTTCTGCTGTGAACATTAAGATTGTAAAATAGATCCTAGCGGTTGAGGCACTTATGGCCTTATGATTTATTAATAAGGAAGTTCTAGTTATTACGAAATCAATGATCAATTAAAATAAGCTAGCAGTTACTAGAGACTGCGGGATGAGAAAGAAGGCCGACAGGTACCAGTTGAGAGTCTGAAATCTCTAAGGTAAAGATTAAAGGCTGGTTGTAGTACATGACTCAATGAAAGTAAGTTTGTCGTAAATTACATTTCGGTTGCCTATAAACATATAGGAAGAAAGGAGGTCGAAAAGCGGCCCATTATGGAAGTGGTCTGCTTCAATATTCCCCCTTCATTAATATATATTATGAAATCATATTGAGGAGAAAGAATTCTTTAGATTAGGTTAGGAAGGAAAGTGCATATATATTTTTTTTTTGTATACTTACAATCGAAAACCATCTGACTTTCAACGAAAGAACCCCTTAATACTAAGCTTTGAACTGGCTTCATTATCTGCCATTATGCAAACCTCATTCCAGTAATTATTCTGAACGCATCATCTAGTTTGTATCTTAAGATATCGTCTTATCCATCGTGACATCTTATTCCCAGCCAAGGAAAACTTTGCAATTTTAGGAAAGAGCAGTTTATATATTTTTTCTTTCTTGCACATCCTGCCATTTTTCCATAACAGGTTCTTGCTCTAACAATGAATAAATAGGTTCCTTGCAATGTTCAGATATAATCGAAATTACTTAATCTGTATAATTGTATTATTGAGAGGTGTCATCTAGCTAAGGTGAAAATCGAAAAAGACCATAATTACAGACTGCACCCAGAAAATATCGAGCAAACATTATTGTGTGAATATGCAGCACTGGCTAGGATTAGCCCTAGGACCAAATGTAGACTCGTATGAAATGTAGATACTTAACCTTAGACAAATGTTAAAGTATCCAGTCGACAATCTATAATCACAAGACTCGAGAAGCTAGCACGAGACTTAACGAATTTAGGAACGAGGTTCTGCTTTGGTATCCCATGGTATGTTATGTTAGATTAATAAACCTAATATAATAAATAACTAGTGTCATGAAAACAGTTTTTTTTTGTGCAATATTGGCTGGACTTAATTAAGGATAATTAGGATTTAGGATTTAGGCTTTAGATATGAATAACTGTTCTTAAATCAATTATATATAATTGAAGATACAACATGCAATATGAAAGCAAACAAAAACTTTTCATCCCGCCTTGTACATTAAATCCGTTATGGGAATTAACTTCACAGACACATATTTTTAATTTTTCTCTGTTTTGTGAACGTTTGAGTTTTTATTTTATGCAAAATTTATTTGCATAAAATATTTACTCAAACTTTCTAAAACAAACTTTTAAATATAATCTCAAATCTATTCCATTATACTTTGTGCGTGTGGCTGTGGGTGTGTGTATATATTATAAAGGTATAAATAATATTTATGCAAAAGTGTGCGTATGTGTTTTTAATAAAATGACATTTGTAACTTCATATTCATTTATATATTTATCTATGAAATTAAACCTTTAACTCAGAAACAAACAGGAACAAAAAAAGTTTTTTTTTCTCACAAAAAATAAAAAAAAATAGTTTGGAATAAAGTTGTTAGCAAAATCCCTGACGTAATAAATGTTTTAAAATATTTGTGCAAAAACTGTAAGGTATCCTTTAGCGTGGAATTTAAGCAAAACTTTTATAAAAAAAAAGCTTTTAGAATGTTCGATGCTTTCACAAAAATTTGTGCAAACAAAAATACAATGGCATATAATATTGTTGTAAATACCACACGATCGTTTGTTTAACTAGGTAACATCAAATCTGTATCTGTATGAAGAACAAGAGTCAAATTAGTTTTTAAATACTTGCAGTTTTATTAATATTTTGTTTCATGCAATTGTTCTTCTGTTTGGCACTGATTTTAGCTTTGATGGTCCTTCGAACACAGTGTTTTTGAAAAAGTATTATTATTTAGCAGAATCAATGAACAAGATTTGTTATAAAAATGAGTCTTGTCCAAATGATACTTGAAGATTTCGTGATCAGTTACTAATGGAGTTAAATAGATTAAGGTACTTTAATTCCTTTAGAGACAGACACTACACTTGCTTACAGCAAGACAGTTGCCGTGTCTCATACGATTATGCCGTTTCCGTATCACAGGGCGAGATGCTTGTAAATGAGTTGGACGAGGTAAAAGAGAAAAACCCTTATTGTGTAGAACAGCAAACCGAAAACTCGGTGCAACAATTTCAGAACATAGCTGGCAGAACCCTGCTCATACGCCTTGTTTGGGAGTTGGATAGGATATTGTGTAAACTTCTGAAACTCTATTGATGACTCTTTTGAGAGTGCTATAGCACAGCCGCCTAAATTGCCTCTCTTTCGATTTAGTTAAACCGGAGCCACCAGGATACTTCTCGAAGCGGAGTACCGATAACCGGTCAGAGAACTTTGGGGAGATCCCTGTGCCGCAACTGATTTCCGTTTGGTTGATGGTTCTTATCTTCTAGTTTTAGAACCCATTCATAATTGTCGAATTACCCAATAAGTTTTATTTATAAAGACCAACTTATCGGGTGCTCTGGTAGGCGAGTAAGTAGTGTGGGTTCGATTCCCACCAAAGACTCTGAGAGTTTCACAACAACGATTGAATTTCTTAATTACTATGCTCGGTAAATTAAGTTAAGTTTAAGTTAGAATAAAATTTGCAATTATATTAATTATATAAAAAAATATATATCAACATATTTGGGTGTTAAGCAAAATCTTCTATCTAAAATAATTTGCTATCGGATACTGTCAATTTTGCAGTTATTAAAAATAACATATGGCACATAATTTTATAAACCACATCTGATTAGCGTTGTTTTGTAAGCAGGGTCGCCCCCCGAGGTTAGTAGGCGCCCGGGGCGAGATTGTGATCTGGCCCCCTACACATTTAAGTGGTCTAAAGAAAGTTATATTTCTCATATAATTTACTTTTTTTTTGATTTTATACTTATATTTACTACAAAATATTTTGTAGTAAAAATTAAAAAATATAAGAGATATATTTTTTTTTTTTAAATTATAATTCGAATCAGGAAGTCAAGGAATGTAAATAAAAAAAGTTTCAATAAAATCTGGAATGGTAAACATTAATGTTTTATTTTTTCCCCATTTTCTGCACTACGATGCTGATGTTGATTACAAAAATATCTTTTTTGGGTAATTTTTGGATAATAGTTATCAGCCTTTAATGGTAAGGGCCCTTTAAAAATTAACCCATTCTTTTCGTTTTTATTT
The DNA here is from genome assembly GCA_949628195.1 of Phasia obesa. NCBI lineage: Eukaryota > Metazoa > Arthropoda > Insecta > Diptera > Tachinidae > Phasia > Phasia obesa. The sequence continues at coordinate 124,808,996 of OX451216.1, forward strand.
TTGAATTCTGGCCAAGAGGATGGATCCGAATTTATCAAGCCAACAGTTTTAGGAGAAGAAATTAATATCGTTTTGTCAGCTTCATTCTCATTAATATCTTCGTCATTAGAATCTGAATCTGGTATTACTAGTATTTCAACTTCATTAAGTGTACTCACGTTCACTGATGACAGCCGAAGAACTAGAAGGAGCAAAATAGGAAGTTAGCTTTAGGACCTTCTTAAGAACCACTTCAGTCGTTGCCTCCTCTTCTCTTACTAATTGAATATTTGTGCTCCAAACAGTTTTTTAAACACGATGTAAAAAAATTATTCAGTTCGTAATAATCCTACTGAATGTTTATGGTATGGTAATTGGTAATTTCATATATTATTGTTTTGTGGGCAATTAAATAACCAATACTAACTTTTCAATAGCTAGCCGTTTTTAATTCGCACACTCGCTGGCGTCATTGGATGGTTCATCGTACTTTTCAAGAACGGTCTTTACATCTGGCAACCATTGAGCCACGAGTGGAGCATACATAGGTGCTCTTCTACAACTCATTGTTGTTTGTTTTAATAGTCATAGATTACATTCGAATTCTTCGTCAAATATTCAATATTCGTGCTCCTATCCATAATGCCGACGGCGATATTTCTTTCGCCTTTAGACAAGTTTGCGCCCCCTTCACCGTGGCGCCCGGGGTGATCGACCCGGTCGCCCTGCCCTTGGGGCGGCTCTGTCTGTAAGTTTAGGATATACTGTGTCGAATTTTGAACGATAGTGTCGCTATCGAAGAAAGTCCAATGGAAAAAGAACTATCTATAGTACTATCAATTGTTTGCCAGCTCTAGCAGTTAGTACCGATCTATTATTGTGATTTGTGGCACTTGGTGTCAATAAAGGGATTAGTAGAAGTATAAGTCAAAGTTATTTGAATTCTGTTTTTTTTTTCAAACTACTTCCCTATTCATGTCTTGCTTAGTAAGGAACAATAATTTATCTGTTCTCTGTGCTTTTGTAAGTCAGTGCTACACACACTTTTTATCTTTATCTCTAATTGTGTTAGTTAAAAATTTATGTTATTTAATTTATTTCTCCCTCTCCCTCATCAGCTATCAAACAAATCATAAAACTTTATTTCTCTATCTGTCTCTCTCTACTTTCCAACTTCCAACCTGAAATGAATGAAATTTGAATAGTTTACGTTGCATTTTATTTTCTGGTATTTTTAACTTTCACAAAATTTAATTAAGCAAAATAAGTGAAGTATTTTTTACATTATAAATGTTTTAAAAGTGTATTATTTCTATTTTTCATCCTTTAAACTTTATGCTTTTTATGTGGGAATTTAGTTTTTTTTTCAACAATTTTTGAACTTTAATAAAAGTTGTTTTTAGTTCATTGGTTTTACCCTCAACATGGTGTATGGCAATAAGATTTTAATTTCTGAATTGAAAAATTTAAAGGAAAAGCAAGAATAATTTAAGCAATTTTATACTAAATTAAGCATAAACAATTTCCTGTCAATAGTTTTGATAAACTATAGATTTTATTTATTAGTTATACATTGTGTTGTATAATGAAAATTTTATTTCAATAATGTTTGCATTTAAGAAAATATATTTTAGTTACAAAATGTTATAAATATAAAGGGAAGTGAGTGTTAATTATTACGTTAAATCAAATAAATTAAATTCTTAAATTGAACGAAAGGGATTCTTATGTGCGGTTTCTGTAATACAGGCGATTTGCTCGTCTAATAAATTTGTATAGGAATCACTCAAAAAATTGAGTGCATGCAAATTTTGGAGACGAGCCGCTCGCCTGCAATACAGAAACCGCACATTAAATTGTATTTTTCGGACTCAAATTGTACTACATACACACGCGTGATACATTTGATATAAGTTTTGTCATAATATTTAAAAAATTAATTATAATATAATTTTTTATATACAATTTTAGGTTTTTTTTTCAATTCAGTCTCTTTCTAAATTTTTTTATTGTTGGCGGGAGAGAAACATGAGATGGGTGATATTTTAAGAGCTATGCGATTTAATTAAAAAACACATTCAATTTGAAGAAATGTATGAAATCTTTACTTCAGTTTATAGCACGATCTATATAATTCAATGTTTTAAGATGATTTTATATAAGGCTACTCTCTCCAACATATCGGCTGGTGTCTCACAAATAAAATATTTTATATTAGCTTCCTGTACAGGATTGTCCCTTTACACATGAGCCTTAACAAAGAACCACAAAAAATAGTCTAAAGGCACGATCACATGATCTAGGCGGCCAAATAAAAAATGGATCTTTATCGAACTTTGCCAGCGCCCATTCACCAAAAGTTACCCGTTGTGGTAGGTCGTGTAGATTCAATTCTTGAACCAGCTGCATTTTGAAAGGTTTTACACCCAACTCCTCCCGCACAATTTTCCACGTAGTGAAGTAAAATAATTCACGTTCATTCATAACACTGGCGGATTCAACTGGGATATTTTCCCAGTTTAATGTCGAATAATGTAAATTTGTGTGAATTTTAGTCACAAAATACGGAATAGCCGCCTCAGAAGGTCGCCCGTTCTTTAAAATAGAAGAAGAAGTGAACGATCCGCTTACTTAACCGAAAATAAATTTTGATAATAAAATTCAAGAACCTGAGAGCGTTGTTCGTTTTTAAGGCTCATGGTTAAATTATGGAACAAACTGAACATGTCTAACAGTAATTTTTTTGTATTCTAAACAAAAAATTAAAAAGACAGAAGTACAAAACAAAAGCGCCGATCGATAGGTATGATATCCTTAGCTTTCTCCAAAATCTGCAATGCGACCTATACCTTCGTATAGGAAGTGAAACTCCAAATTCAGCTATGTAAAATAAAATGAGATTAATAATGCTCTCCAAGTAAAAACTTGAGTTTAATGGTACTCCTTCATGAAAAAGTTAAGTTTAATGGTGCTACTCCGGTAAAAATGAGTTAAAAATAGTGTTACATGATAACCAAAACGATTACACGTGGCTGATTAAAGCAACCACCAATAATAATAAGTACCGCAGTACAGCTATTTGAGGAAGCCAATCGGTCAGTGTGAGTGAGACGCAAACTACACGAAGGCCGGGCAACAAGGACGGCCTGATTGACTTTAAACGATAATGACGCGTGCACGGTGTTCCACAATTTAGAGCTACTTTACGACGTAACAGTAACATGTTATACGAAAACAGCTGAGCTGCCAAAAACAGTGTTGCCAAAAAGAAAGTTGCTAAAAAAATTTTTAAATTGGTAATTTTTTATTTGTAACGTGAAACCTGAAGTAGGCTGTATATTAAAAATAAAACATTCTAAAAGTAAAAAATTGTTCCCTATAAACGAACAAAATACAAGTTGGTGCTTAAATGGAGATCAATGATGGTAATGGGTACGGTAGGAGAGAATAAGGTCCATTTGGGTGTGGACAGATTTCTCCTGTTGGTACTTATCTCAAAATATCTCTTATATACACTAGTTTTAAGATAAAATCGGCTGATTAATTATCTTAATTATCACAAATAAAACAAGCTTTTTTAACGACAAGCCGTTTTTAGTTGCTTATATTATGTTGGTCCTTCGAACCATTTTTGTTACATCTTAATATTTTGATTACCTATTTTATATTAAACAATAAAAAATTAATTTAATCATTAAAATAATCAGGATCCAATTAATTTAATCAATATTTTTATTGTAGACATTTCTAACTTTAAAACTTTGAATTCCCTTTGATCATTTGTATTTAATTTTAATTACATCTGCAACTAATTTAGTTTCTAGTTCCTTTTTGCTCTACCTCTAAGAATATTTTATAAAGTTAACTAAGCAGAATCGAGTTCAAAAGTGAAATACAAGTTATAAATCAAGTTGCTGTTCAAAAGCGTGTAATAATCTTAAAAATAAATGCTTGAGGTACAAATACATGTAGAAATCACAAACAATAAAATTATAATAAAAATTGTATGAAAGAGAAGTCAAAGCTAATTAAAAATGAAAAATAATTTAACTTTTATAACATTACCCTTAATTTACTAAGCTTATAAATATAATAATTAAAAAGAAAATTAAAGTAGAATGTAATAAACAGATTAATGCTAAATATGCAAGGCTTACAAAAACAAAACAAATAAAAACTTGTCAATTAAAATTATGTTAAAGGCAAAGATTTCCCTTAAAGACATAATTAGGTATTCTTAAGGTTTAATTTGTAGTAATGCTTTTGATTATGACAATAAGTGCACGAGTATTTTAATCTATTTTAAATACTTAAATAAGTTCAATGATAAAATCAGTAAGAGACAGCGACAGGCACGCATTACAAATGGATGCCGAAACAAATAACTGAATGCATACACATAGACAGTTTCTTTAAAATATGTATAACTTTTTCTCCAAAAATAAAATGGTTTACAGTAGTAGTTTTTTTTCTAATGCTAAAATCATAAAGAAAATTTTTCAAAAAACCGGTTATCTATACATATAATAAAACATTATCTTTTTTCCTGTCTGTATGTGTTTGCATCACGTAAAAACTACTGGATGGATTTTGATAAAATTTTGTGTGGAGGTTCCTTAATATCTTGATTTAAATATAGAATACTTTTTTTTCTGCAAAAATATCTTATTTCCAAGAGAAAGGTGAGAAAAAAAGTGAAAGTACGCAATTTTACCGATATGCATATCGGTGAAATTGTGAAATTGAAAGCAGGATATTTTAAACGCCTTTTACAGAATTTTATACAGGGATGGGATCCTTTATATAAAGAAAATACGTATACGTTAAGCACTATAAAAGTAAGAGTCTTAAAGTTTGGTGTAGATTACTTTTAAAGCAAAATCGAAGCACTCACGTCCTGTATGATTATAGCCAACTGAAATGTAATTACGGCAACCTTAACCTCATACAGTCACGTGCTGCAACCAGCCTTTAATCTTGACTTAGTGATTTCAGAATGTCGACTGGTAACTGCCGGCCTTCTTTCTCATCACGCAGTCTCTAGCAATTACTAGCATATGTGCAAGGCTCAGGTCCCCCATGGCATCCACATTTAACAAGCTTCTACTAGTCGTAAGACTTATGCTATCCAGTGTGCGCTACCGTCTCAGCCTCCTTCAGACACAGTCTGCAAGTATCATCTTCTTCGATCTTCATCTTGATAGATGATACTTGAAGTTTCCATGACCTTGCATCGATGGTGTTATCCAGCTTAGAGCACTTCTATTGTATAACGAAGATGTCAAAAACTGAATTCTTATAGGCCTCAAAACAAAAATAATCCTATTTTTCATAAATGATATCCTACAAGAAGGTTTTCCAATAGAAACAAGTAGATTTTAATAGCCTCTTGGATCTCTTTTTAACCCTTCTTTACTCTTTAGAAAAATTCGTTTGTATAGTTGTTGACCTTCTTCAGTCATTTGCATTTGGCGTTACGGAATTTTGGCTATAGATTGATAGTTATTGTTTTTCTTTCTTATCTATGTAGGGGGATACCAAAGTAGGCCACTGACTTTATGGGTCTCTTTTCCACCCGATTCTTTTCTTATTAACTTCTGGTCTCCGATTGGTAATTTTCTATTATCTTACTTTCATTGAGTCTCGTGCTGTTACTCTGGGCTTTAGCGAGTCCACATTAGCGACTACCGACCTTATATACCTCATGATAGAATTTGTCGAAGGCTAATGTCCCCCATACAAATCACATTTATTCTTCTAATGTGTCTATTCTAAGCTAAGAGCTAGCAAGCCAATCACACACAACTTGTGCTGGTGTCTTAGCTTCTTCCAGTCACTGCCTTAAAGTAGCGTCTTCTTTGGTCAGATGATACTGTTACTAATGCAGTTAAAAATATACTCTAATTGTATCCAAGCATTTTTCTGGCTTTCCTACAGCACTTGCGTTGTAGTGAAATAGACCAGAGTCTGCAGTGAGAATCGAATTCACAAAAAAAAATAAATAAATAAATAAATAAATAAATAAATAAGGTCTTAAGATCTCAAAACTTTTTATCACGGTTGGTTAGTCACTTTATCGCCAAAACACCGCTTACAAATTGTGTGAACTTATTTCTAAAATTTTGGTTCGGTGTTCATGCTAATTTTTGGCCGCATACTCTTTGAGGAAGGATAACGAGATATTCTATTGGCATTGCGCCAATGTGCCTATAAAATCTTAAGTCCTCACGTCTTTAAAAATTAAGCCAGCGAAAAGTTCACCATCAACGAAAAGTGGCTTAGAGCCTTAATGTTAAATATTATATTAGAATGGATCTTTACTGTAAACAGGGGGCAAATTATTTTCAATTAAAATTTTGATCAATATCGAATACCGTACTTTGGACCCTGTTTGGTTTTTACAACAGAACGCCACCACTTGCCAAACATTTGACTTGACGTTTTAAACATTTGACTTACCAAAGAAAAGATTTGGCAATTTGCATTTTTTTTTCGAAATGGTCCAGTCAACCCACCACGGTCGCATGATTTATTGTTTTTTTTTATTATTTTCTCTATGCTCACATAAAACCATTGGTTAATGTAACAAAAGAATTAAAAGTGGACATTTAAATAAAAAAAAAAAACTGACAAAAATGCAGCAATTTTTATTAGTCTCAATTAAATCGTTTTTAACCTTATTACTCTGGTGGCGTCTGGCACTTTCGGTACCATGGGAAATCATCAAGTAATTGTGCCCTTCATGACAGAATTGTGCAGTTCATCGCAAGATCCTTTAGAAAAGAATATTTCCATTTGTACTTAAAATAATTTCCTTAATGCAATTAAGCACACTTTGCAATGGGCCCAGCTGTAAATACTGCCCTTTATGTATCCGCCAGTCAAACCCTGCATAAAAATAAGTCCTTTTTAAGTTTAACAAATCAGAAATATAACAGTTAGCATAAAAATCTATACATATAATAAATCAGTAACTCATTTCCTGTCTGTATTTCTCTCTGTGTTCGCATGACGAAAAAACATCTGGAGGAATTTTAACAAAATTTTGTAAGGATTTTGTAAGGTATTCTGATTCCAATATATGATACCTTTTTCCGCAAAAACATCTTATTTCCAAGAGAAAGTGGAGAAAAAGCAGTAAAAGTAGGACGATTTTTTTTTACTGATTTAAAGGTACTGCATACTTTTGTGGAAGCAGTATATTTCAAACACGGTTGCGCAACAGATGGTGCAGTTTTAAAATAATGATTATCTCATTTCCTGTCTACTTTACAATAATTTTTAGTATTTTAGAAATTTTTATCCAGGGATGGGTACCTTTATATAAAGTAAATACGAAAAAGTCTTTAAATTTGGTGTGAATTACTTTCAAAGCAAAATCGAACAAAATATTGTCAAGACGCACACAACGTATGTGGGTGTGGGTACAGCTAGTCAATAATAAAATAAAATAATCGAAATTGGAAATTGGTACCATTGGTGTAGTATTGTTATTTGTACAAAAAATACAATTTTAATAACTTTAACAACTTTGATTTATTCAACATCTAGGAAGTTCTTTTAAGTCAATTAGTTCTTACATGCGATATTTTTCATATTCTAAAAATCTCTAAACTAAATGAAATTAAAGCTGACAATTAAATATATATTTTAGGAATTGTTGAAATATTTTCTTAACCTTTTGCTTAAACATAGTCATTAATAACTAAAAATCATGTAAAAAATATTTAAGGGTTAAAAACACTTTACAATAGTGTTTCAGACAAATCAAACATACAATTTATATAAGAGCCTCAAACTTAACAAAAGTTGAAAAGAGCTAAAGGAGCAATAAAAATTTCAAAAATGCAAAACAACGAAAAAGAGGAAGACAGGAGCAAGAGCAGCATTGTATGACTGTAAAGTCGCTGTAGCACTTCTATTACAATTACGACTACAACAGATTGCTACACAGCTATCAAAGCAATTTGTAGCAATAACAGTTGTTGACGTTATTATATTCTTTGTTTAAAACAAGGGATTTCTTTCTTCTACACATTGTTGTAGTGTTCAGTATTTATATTTACGTTTTTTTGTGTTCATACACAATAACAGGTTTAAAATAGGGCTGGGTTAGGAACAGACACTATATGTAAGAAGCAGCCGGAACATAAATGAACAAATAAATAAATAAAAGAATCTTAGAAGCGGAAGAAGTAAGTTGAAAACGTTTTCCGCAATGGCGTTTAAGTTATTCTAAATGACAATGTAGCGTGTATAAATATTGTTAAATAAAATGTTGTACGAGTATTATCAAAAAAATAAATAAACTACTCAAGTTTATTTTTTTTTCTTTTGCTTTTATTGTATGGTGTATGACATTATCATGGTACAAACTAATACTGGTTGCCGTTCCCCTCTTCTTTTCCCTTTTCATAACGAACTACTGACAATCCTTTTGTACACTACGAATACTTCGACTGTTAAAACAAAGTTGTCTACGCTTTGTATAAAGTATTTAAACTTAAGCATGTTTCTTTCTCTAACCTTTTAACATAAAAAACTGAATTTATAATTGTGACACCATACTTAGCAAAAAAAAAAAAAAAAACTAAAATGTAATGAGCATTTTATTATAACCGTAATAAAAGGAAGGGTATTTCCCTCTATCCTTTCATACGCAGTAAAAGCAATAAAGTTTAAATTTTGTAAAGATTGAAGTAAAATCGATAAGTTAAAAAAAAAAGAAAACATATCTTTAGGCTTCCGTACCGGTAACGTCGGTACCTAGCCATGTTGGCTCTAATCCGACGGTGATCTTACCACATAGTGAAATAAAAGCGTAGACTAGCGCCCCCATTGTCAACGTACCATGTGTAATAGCACCCATGTCGCACTAGACATACTGCACAGTCAGACTTCCATACAATAATATCATCTGATATCTCTCCAGCTTTCACAAATCTGTATCTCTTAAACTATAAAAAGCAGTTACAGGAGGTTTGTTTTTACAGCTGCAACAACAACACAAATACCAAAAATATGAAAAAGTTAAAAAATAAAGGGGGGTGTTTCTATTATATAAATTTATAAAAAAAACCTAACGCTATGCTTCATAATTATGGTTTAGATAATGAAAATTCACATTTATAGTTGCCAGATAAAATTTGTAAAAAATCGTCAAACCCTCTCAGAAATATAAAACAATAATATCAATCTCATATCTCTCCGGATTTCACAAAACTGTATCGCTTAAACTATAAAGGGCAGCCAAAGAAGGTTTGTTACTACCACTACACTACGACTACTTGTCACTACAACAACAAATGCAAATACCAAAAATATAAAAAGGTTTAAAAATAAAATAGATCCTTGTCCAAACGTGTTTCTATTATATAAGTTTTAAGAAGACCTAAAAGTATGCTTCAAAAAATATGGTTTACATAATGAAAATTCACAGTATTTTTTCATTACATTTATCTAACTTCTTAAAGTATGCTTTAACAATTTATGTAATGCTAATTCACATTTACAGTTGCCAGATAAAATTTGTACAAAATCGTCAAACTCTCTGAGAAAAATCCAAACCTTTGACACTGTTTTAAATCGTGAAAAAATTGTAACCGAAAAAATTTGTCAGGAAAAAATTAAAAGAATATATCTCTAAAGAAATTTTTATTAATTAAAAGCACAATGATATAAAGTTAAATATTGTACAATGGAAAAGAAACCCTTTGTATGTGGAGCATTTTGAAATTGGGCGATTTATTTTTCATGAGCTTAATTAGATTTTAAGGACTATAACGGTTAGAGTGTAGAGTGTACTCAATCCATTTCATACCTCTGATATCTATTAAGTTATGAAAAAAAAGAGATCTAAATTTATTAAGTCTGCTATTAAAAATTCATCCGCCCCTATCGTGAATAAGAAGTGAAATTTTTGTTAACATGGAAAGTTCATTCCCCTTGAAGTGAAACTTGCAATTATGAAGTTCACGTTGAATTTTTGTTTCCTTTATTAAACAGCTGTTCAATATGAGTTAAGCTATCTATCATTCTTGGTATTTTTTCATTGGCATTGAATTTTCATTAGCATTATTTCAAATAATTACAATAAAATAAATTTTAACTACCATTTAATGCTACTTATTTATTTTTAATTACAATTATTTTTACCAATGGTAATGGAAATGTAATGAAATTGTATAATTACTAATTATAATTGACGAAAAAATCATTGTTTTTATTAAACACAAATTTATGATCGCAGTAGGTTTTAATAACTACGACTCAGAAAAAAATTAAAAAAATGGTAATCGAGTGCGGAATTAAGCATTTTTGGTGGAAGTACTTCCTAACTGGATTACCAATATGATGATTGTAACAAGGCGTGAGACTAAAATAACTAGTTCTTCTGAATGTAAAGCAAATACTGTTTTCTTGGTTTTAAATAATTAGAAATTTGAAAAATTTATTTGTAATAATGACTTATTTTTAATATATTTTCAAGGCATTCTCTATTAAGTTTAATGCAATGTGTTTTGTAATCGAGTAACATAATTTGGTAATCCCAAAAGTTAGTCATTATGTAACAAGTACTTCTTTTGGTAATGCCTAATTTTTTGCTGGGGAGTAAAGTAAAAATTTTAGGCCAAGTTATGCTTTTTGTAAATCTGTAACTTTTATTCAATCCAGTAAGGCACTAATATTGCATTCACTCTAGTTTTGAAAATCTATACTATGCAATATACATCTTGTCTGTGTCTTGTCTATATCTAACCTATGTAAAGCCGATGTCTGGTCTACATTTAGTCTGTGTCTAGTCAATGTTTAAGTCTATGTCTTTCTATTTTCTAAGCCATATTTATAGCCAATATCTAGTTATAGTTTTATTCTCAAATTTCTAAAAGCAAAACAGTTTTTCAGTTATTTTATTTTAAAAGCTTTAGTTGTAAATCAAAAAAAAAAAAGAAAAAAAGCAAACACAACAACTTCCATTATCCTTATAAAAGTTGTCTGTAAAAACAATAATTAATAAAAAGAAGTTTATAATTTTGTCGCATAATGTACATAAAAGGAAAAAGAATAAACAGGCATAATTTAAGCCTCTTTTCAGGTAATGTCTATCAGTCATTTGTTTTCAACACAACCAAATAATTATTAATACGATAACTCGCAGACACAATCACGAATATCAAAGAAACCCAAAGGCATAAATTTAATAGCCAAAGCGTGTGGCATAATTTAGCAGCAATGTTTTATGTCATGCATAAATTACCAAAGTGATTTTGAAATACTGAATGTCATTCTGTACACTTACACATTTAAATGTACTTAAACAGAAATACACAATACACAAAAGTAAAATTTCTGAAATTACACTCATGTATCTCGACTTATGGCGTGACAAACATCACGGAAATCTCGTGGTTAGTTTTGATATCTCATAGGACCAACATTTTCATGTACTCTGCCGTTGACTTATTCTCTGTCAGTACAAACAATAAATACATGTTGATGCCAGGGTAAAGTGCAAAATTAAAAAAAGGCAATTCCCCAAGATTAAGTACTTATTTAATGTCATTAATATATTGGTTTATCAGGCAAAAAAGGATACAAAGAACTGAATAAAATTTAAATGAATTTAATTTATATTAAATATGTACTTTTTATAAACATATACTTATGCTCCTATTACGGTTTACAACTCAACTCTACTTCAGTTGAAATTTTACAATTTGGTATTATCAATTACAACTCAACTTGTCAAAAACTTTTAAGTTGAATGTAAATTGTGTTACAACTCTGTTGTAGTTTTACTGTGTTAGTTACACCGTGTTAGTTCGGATAACAAAAGTTTAAAAAAATTACAACTCATCAGTAGAAGTTGTTTCAAATTACAACTCATCAGTAGCAGTTGTCTTTAAGTTAGTTGTCTTTTAGACAACTCAACTGAGTTGAGTTGTAAACCGTAATAAGGGCATTATTTAAAAATTTGAATCAATCTTTAGTCTGGAGATGGTTCTTCCCTGCATACGACATTCTATCAGCTGACTTAATTTATGTGATGTCACTGCAGCCATTTGAAAGTAACAATTTTAGCATTTACTTTATACAAATGATTCAAGAGACTTTTGTTACATCCTTTTGATTGTAAAAAAAAAAATGAGAACAGAAACTCATCGTTTTAAAGTTCCAATTACCCACGCATATATTAGCTCTAGAATCATATTTGTAACTACCTTGTAGTGCGCATAGGTGACATTGACCAAACCTTGATATTATGCTGATTCTCATTGCTTTCCGCACAATATTTTTCCTTAACATAATAAGTTGACCCGTTCATGTATGGAAACCTTTCTACATAAATACCAATTGTTTTCTGACGTGGAAAATCACAGTGATGTTGATTTCGTATGTGTTGAGTTTGCCACGCGACTAGCAAGTCACAATTTCTTCTTTTTATGCATAAGTAATCGACATTGACGCGACAGGACAGTGAAAAATGTAACAAATTAAGTTTTCAACAATAGCACATGCGATCTGTGCACCCCAAATACAGAGCTCTCTTTATTGTGCGGTCATTAGGAATTAAATCTCGTGCCCAATAAACTATTTAAGCATAGATATGCAGGCCTAGGGCGATTAATAAAAATATGGTTTAAAATAACTGTGTTATCATTCTTAAATGATATGATTTTCCCGAAATTTTGAATTACTTTTTCACAGTTGACGAAATTCAATAAATATTCCCATCACCGTTTCTGTTTAATTTAAATGTTGTTACCTAACGTTGATACTGCCTAGAGATTTATTATCAGCTGTTTGAATAAATAACCAAATGGCACCTTAGCTTTCGGAAGTCAATCACATCTATATACTTTCTTTCCGAGTAAGTAATATAGAAGTTAACAAAAATTAAATTGAAATAAACTCTACCCTTTGCTTAGATTGCAAACTTTAATTTGGCCCTAAAATCAAAATGGGTTAATACAAAAGTGCCAAAATAAAATTCTCAAAATGATTAGAGACATTCCCAAATATACATACAAACAAAGATCTAAACAAAGTCTTGATTGAAGCAGAAATCGAAAAAACATGCGTCCACATACTTATTTACTGCAGCTTGAACCATATCCCAACCAGTTGGCTAGTAACGATCTTGGTTACATTTGACTTAAAAGAAAGAGTGATACCCTTAGTTGGCCGAAAACAGAATCAAAAATTACAACCAAATGTTTTGCCCTGCGGTGGTTTCGACTTAAATGAGTATAATTTTTTAGACTAAAGAATACTTATTGTTAGTTCATTATATTTGAAGATATAGTTAATAATAATTTGGTTTAATCTTCAGCCATGTCACAGATCTTAATTCCGATGGAAAGTGATTTCATTTCCAAAAGTCGAGTCGTTTAGAAAACGAAAAATTTTTGCGGAATAAACCACTCTCAATTTACAAAGGGGAATTGCTTTGATGATTTGGTAAAACAAATTTACAAAAAAAACTAACTTAAAATTAATGAAATATTTTTATTTATTTATTAAATGTTAAAATTATATTCTAATTTAATTTATTGGGCATATTACCAAACACCTTCACTACCTCAGATAAACACCTTAACAAAACTCAGACTGATATACTAACAGCGGGTGCCCATATAGGCAAGTCAGTGGTAAAGTGGTTGTAAAAAACGAACCTAACTTATCTTTCAATCATGGTATTGCCACATTATTTTTTTACAAACTGCTTGTTTTTTGTAAACAAAAAATTATGATGAGAAGTCAGGTTTCAGTCATTTTTTATAGATTTTTTCATGTGTTCGAATTAATTAAAAATTTTAATTTTGGCGCCTTGAGTATGTTTTGCTTTTTAACCTTAGATCTCTTGGCATTACCATATTATAGGCAAAAAGGGATCTTTAAAATTTTTGGGAATAAACAAAATTGATCGTAATCAGAACTACGTAGAAAAAAATCCATCGCAATACGAAATCAATGCCATTTCGATCGTAACGTATGACATTCCTAATTGTTTTACAATAAATATGCAATTTACTTTTTTACATCAGCTGTCATGAATGGCATGATTTTTTTTGGATTGGCAACACTTCACAAATGGCGACGAATACAAACAGTTTTGGGATCAACTTTATAAACGTCTAATAATAAAATATTTACTTAATAACTTATTCAAGCATGAAATTTTTTAGACGTAACTGTTCTCTTTTTAAAACTTGCAAATTAAGACACTTTGAAACTTAAAAACAAACAAATGTTTACTGTTCTAAAGATGCTGTGCTTTAATAGTGTTTTTATGTTCAAGAAATTTTAAAGTTAATGTTTGCTATTACGTTTCTCCATTAAACTTTAGATTTTATTTTATTTTTTCCATAAGAAGTTCAGTCAGTTCTTTTTATAAAAACAGAAAATATCTACTGCTAATTACCGTAGTTAAGTTTAATTTTCTGTTATTTTTTAAAAACTTTAGAATCACAACAAAAGTCTGCACTTTGTTAGAATTAAAAGGGCATCTGTTTATTTCCTTTTTTTGTAAGAAATGTATAAAAATGGTTTTAAATTTGCAGTAAAAGAAAGAGTAATTTTTTTAACTTGCACAACACGAAGCATTCCGTGGTCTAATCGTACCAATAAAAATAACAACTAGAAGATTTTGCTTAAGAAATATAAATAGCTGGCCCTAATGGTTCATTCTTTATTTGTTAAACTTTCGTTATTTTTCTTTATTTTACATAAAATGTAAACTTTAATATAGACTGTCTTAAAAAAAAAAATAAAGATTTAAAAGTAACAAATAAAGGCAGTGTTTATTTTTCTCTACTCCTTCAACCCAACCTCAAATCAACAACAACAATTTAAACCAAATGTTTAAGTTTAAACTTTACTTAACATTTTATTTTGCAGTTTCATTCCTTTTCCTTGCTCAAGCCCTAAAATAAGCTACCATAAACTTGCCAAAATATACAAGCAAAGTAAATAATAAAAAATACTCATGTCAGAAAATCTTAAATAGACAAATAATGAAAAAGTTGACAAAAATGCAGCTAAAAATGGTGCATATAAAGTTGGGTTACAACATCATTTTACAAATTCGTAAAAAAATAATATAGCTTCCAGAGTGTAACGAGTCACTTAGGTGATGAATCTAACATCAATTCTCTTATATCTAACCAATTTTTTGCGACAAATTATTTCGATGAGCAATTTACGTATGGATTTCCGTTTCCGTTTTCGTTTTAAATTCTTCTTTAGTGTGAAAATAAAAGCGAGACAATTAATTAGTTTCTTAAGTGAAACTTTAGTTAACACGATTGCGGACGTGAATGCTATAGCATTCAATTTTATAGTGATGCAGAATGACGTGAGTGCTATTTAGCTATTACAACTAATATGTGAACAGTATTCATGCTTATTTATTTAAAACTGTGATTGAAACTTGTACAACTATTAATGCAAAATATTTTATCAATCTGCGCTTTTTAGACTTGGGATAGTTTACTTTTTTGTCTTTTAGCAAGCAAGAGATTACATATAATCAATTACTTAATCTACTACATATAAGTCACAAATCGACAGTGGGGGTAACATGGTGTACACGACTCACCCTTCTATATCTCAAGACTTTGAAACGCACTTTATACTCAGTGTATCCTTCATCTAAATTTAAATAGTTTCACTATTGTAGTTCTCCAGATAATTGTAAATAAATAACTTGTATTATGGCGTAACTGTCTCCTCCTTCCCTACCACTACGCTATTGATTGGAAACGCACTTTGTTCACAGAAGTAATGTATATTGGTAAAAGATTTCGTAGCCACTAATCGACGATGGATGATTGGAATAAAATTTCTCGTATTCTATTATCTTATGTGCTGTTTCTGTATTGCAAGCGAGCGAAACGTGTAGAAAATTTATATAGAAATAACTTAAAATATTGAGTGCTTTTTATTAGAGTTGTGTAGCGAATGAACATTACTTAGTTCAGT
>OX451216.1:124825158-124966636 GCA_949628195.1 Phasia obesa
CACACTGAGTGATATTGCAAAATTATTGCATTCATTTTTTTGATTTGTAATGGTGATTGCAAAATTTGCAGCCTCAATCAACATTAGTGATAGTGAGTTAAAAAGTCTTTGCACTAAAATTTAATTATTTTGATTTCAAAAAATGCAATCAGCAATATATTGCAACTTTTTTTTCTTCACTCAATTTGATTGCAAGAAGAAATTTTGCATTCAAAATGAGAGTCAATTTGAATTATTGTTATTTTTGTTCACTAATTCCAAAGTGAAGACTAATACTTCATTAAAAATATAATTCAATTTATTTTATATCTATTTATTAATGATTATATAAAACAGTAAATTAATTTATATATGTAACATAAATATACGAGTATAACCATCTAGACCTTCTAAAATTAATTTAATTAATTTTTAGTTTAACAAACTTTTTTTTATTTCAATAAACAAAATGGAAACATAAAAAAAGTAAAATTAAAAAAATTATTTGCAACAAACTTTTCAAAACTGTTACCACCAAATTTTTTTATCTTCTGAGTGTCTACCATTCCACTAAAGAAAAATAAAGGCCTCACAGGTGCAAAAGAAGTCAAATGCGTGTTGAATTTTAAAAACATTTGCCTAATTACTGGATATTTTTTAAGACAACCCAATTCAATCTCAAAATCCAGTAGAGAAGTATTTAATTCTATTCATATGCTATCATTTTGTTCTACTGTTGAATTATCTAATATCAAAGATATGAGAAGACTCGTGATTTATAAAATCGTTATATTTACTTCGTCAATTGTACTAAAATCTAGGAATCTAACTTACCTAGTAATGTTTGAACTGACTTTGAAAATTTTTATGTAACTGTTATATAGAATTAATAATTAATTTGTTACCATTATGTACCTTGTTTCAATACTGAATAAAAAATTCATTACGTTACATCACTTTTTTTATTTTGGTGTAAAATATTCAAAAAAAAAACGAATTTATTTCAAAATTCTCATGACCAATAATTCTTGAAAGTTGATTGAGAGTATGAATAAATGCAGCTTTTTATTGATTGCAAGTAAAAATTTTGCAATCAATTGATTTTTTTTTATTGCAAGTAAAAATTTTGCAATCAATTGAGTGAGTGAAGAATTCTTGCACTAAATCTGCGTTGAGTGGTAGTGCAAACATTTGCACTACCACTAAATTCTTTTGATTGCTAGTGCAGCTTTGCAGTTTATCACTAAGCTGCAAAAAAAAAATAGTGCAATAATTTCTTTTGCAATATGATTTAGTGGTAGTGCAATGCTGATTTCAATCAAAATTTAGTGCACTACCCCCATCTATGGTAGGTAATGAATATTACTTAGTTCAGTTGAACTAATCACTCAATTGATCTAAGTTGTATTAAGTTGTTGTTTTAAATATTTATAGCTTTTGTATGTTTAATAGTTTAAGGCCCATTATTATAACTTGCCTTTAGCTAAAGTTAGGATTTTGTTGGAGGGATAAGTAGTTTTTCGCTATAATAATGAGGTTAATGGTCATTGCTATAACTTGTCCTTATAGTACGTGATAGTTAAAAGTGGCTTTTAGCTTAATTTTAACTATTTATCGCTCTATCAAAATCCTAACTTTAGCTAAAGTCAAGTTATAATAATGGGCCTAAACATATTTTCTAAATACTAATGCCCTTATCCAAAAAAATAAAGTCTTCTTCAAGTCTACTTTATTTTAAATTCTATATGAAAATTTTGTCTTAAAGTAGACTTTATAAGAAATTTGTAAATTCTTAGATCTACTTTGTCTAACTACTTTGGTTAACTGCATGTAAAGCAGTGTTGGGATCTGACAATGTTTAAATTGTACCTTTCCAATGGTGAAATTGTACCAAGTCAGCATCAATTGTTCCAAAATTTGTCATTAAGTATAAAAACAAATAAAATATATGTACATTAAAATAGGACAAATCAAAACTTTTATTCTAGGGAATTTGAAAGTAATTATAATTGACCTTAATTCCTTGATTTCTGTTTTTTCGTTGCTAATTTGCTAACAAATATTTTGCCAAAATACAAAGGGCCTGCAATATTAGGAGCTGGATGTAGAGTACATTTTCCAACAAGTGCTAGTTCGATGGGATACGCCTGAAGTTATTTGGAATAATAATTAAAGATTTATCTAATTACTAAAAAAAAAGACTTCATGAAGGAAGAAAAATATATCAGCTGAATACTGCGGAAACTGATTAGGGCGATGCCAAAACGTTTGAACACTTTAATTTATCAGACAAAGCTTGCAACTAAATTACCTATCACTTATACATAAAAGGGTTATCAAAGTAAACAATTAAAATCCTGAACATAAACTAAGACTGTTGAAATTTAGTTTGTTCTAGACAAGGTCGGATAACTATAAAATTAGAAATGTTTGGTGTTGAAGAAAAAAGTAAAAAAAAAAAAAAATATTAAAAAGAATTAATTGAATAAATTTTATATGAAATTGTACCAACAAAGCAGGAAGTCTACCATGGTACCACTGATATAACGATTGTATCAAATTTGGTACAATTGTACCAGAAATCCCAACACTGATGTAAAGTTCTTTTAAACAGCCCGCGAATTATACGAAATATGAGGCATTAAAAAAAAAAACATTATACAAAGCAATTAGTTGTTTTTCCTTTTAATTATTATGCATCTTTTCTGTCTTTGCACAATTTAAATAGCTTAGCTTCTTAGGAAAAAAAAATATTCTTTTTATAGATTTTTTTTTGCACTAGACATCTGTATAATTTGCAAATTTTTAACCAAATTGTATATGTACTTAGCATATCTTAAATAATTCAAAAGTTTTTCCTTTTTTTCTATGTTTAGTTTTATTTCTGCTTTGTTTTGAGTTTGTTAAGGCCTCCACAAGGCAAATATTTTTTTTCGGTGCAGTAGATAAAAGTTTTAATCTACATATATCTATATATAAAAACAAAAGAGTATATGATATAAATACAACCTTAGATTTATGCAAAGCAAAACTATAAAATAGCTTGACGCGAATAGTAAATTTTGGAAAGGTATAGGAAGCATTAAAGTTTTAAACTTAAAGTAAATAAGTATTTTATAAAATAAATTTTTAATTTATTTAACGATTAGTTTTCAAAAAGATATATTTTTGTTCAAAAGACGAACAAAGTTTGTTTTGTTAAAAGTGCCCGCGATGTCGCTTATTGAGGTTTTCGATGCCAAATTAGGGAATTAATTCGTGGTAGCTTCCCTGTTTGTGATTTTTTATCTTTTTTGCTTAATATCATCACTTAGAGAGAGCAGATTTCGAATTTAGAAAAAAAAATTGGTATAATAGGACTGGGGGAAAGGGTTCTCCCCATACAAAGTATTTAATAATAATCTATTATCTAGAAAACTATAACACTAAGAGCCTTTGGTATGCGCTAATTTGAACACGAGATATGAAATCGGGTGAAAAAGTGTTACGGTAGGTGCGAGGGAAGAGGTACTTCTCATATAAAGTAAATATTAATTATGTGCCAAAATTGCAAATTATTTCCAGGTAACTTTCCCCGCCTCTAATTTTAGAAGTGATATTTATACATTTTTAATTATATTTTAATGCAATTTTATTTGTTTTTTAAACCTTATATTAAAATATTAAAAAAAATAGAACATCAAAATATATATTACTAGCTATGACAATATTTTGTTCGATTTTGCTTTGAAAGTAATCCACACCAAATTTTAAGACTCTTACGTATTTACTTTTATCCATCCCTGGATAAAATGCTAAAATTTATATAAAATTCAAAAATTGTTGCAGTTCTGTAAAAGACAGAGATGAAATGAGTTACACATTATTTTAAACAGTGCCATCTGTTGCGCAACATTACCTAAAATGTGCTGCTTTCAAAAATAAAAGATGCCTTGTGAATGAAGTGCATACTTTCACTATCATTTTATCAAGTTTCTCTTGGAAATAAGATATTATTGCGGAAAGAGGTATCCTATATTGGAATTACGATACTAAGGTACCTCCTCACAAAATGTTGTTAAAATCCATCCAATAGTTTTTACGTGATGCGAACACGAAAAAAATGACAGGCAGACAGATTCAAACATCTCTATTCCTCTACAGTTCGACTTCGTCATTTTTTCGAAAAATGAAAATCTTATTCGAAGACTTAGCTAAATTAAATATATACGGTCATATGACGCACAACGAGCAAAATCATTTTTTTTTTTTGTAAAATATTTTTTTACAAATTAGTTTAAAAATGTTTTTAGTTTAAGAAGAAAAAAAGTTTTATAAGAAGAAATAAAGTATTATAGTGTGAAACGGGCTTGAAATGATGATGGTGGACAACAAATTTCAATTTTGTTTATTTTTTTTTTTTTTATTAAAATTTAAATAATAAACATAAAAACCATCAACAACAAAATGAAAAATATAATTCTATAAAATTTAAAGACAAAAAATTATATTCCAGGTTTTTGCGGTACCTCAAGATGTGGTTCTATCATAATAAAACTTTGTAGAATAACTTGTCACATAAAAATGCAAATTTTAATCACTATTGGATTGGGTAATACAGAAAATTTTCCCCCCTAATGTGCAGCCTTTAGCGAAGTTTCCACGTACAGCCACACTGTCTTACATTGATTAATATTTTTTTTCGCTTTTCCTATATTTATATTTTAGCTTATCCATCGTTGCGCCTAGATATTTCATCTTCTGGACACGAATATTAGCGGTCGGAAAAATCTTAAGGATTCAACCTCTATATCCTTTTTCCTACGACTGAAAAGCATGGCATAGTTTGAGGTAATCGAAATGACAAACATTACTATGCAAAAATCTCTTGATGATTTATTTAATAATTGCAGGCAAAATACCAATCTCAGTGGCCGTCAGAAATCAACTGGCGCAAATGACTGTCGAGGAAAATTTTTAGTTAAATTTAATTAATTAGAAATTCTTTTAATAGGAGTAGTTTTGGTAGTTGACAGCTGAAATTCAGAGGCCAAAAGAAGGGAGAAGTGTCGCTAGATAATTTTATTAATAGAACCATGCTCTAACAATGCTGAGTTTGATATCGATAAGTGCACGCTCTTTTTTAATTGATGGTTCTTGAATATCCACTAGAGCATTAACATTCCCACTCACTGTGGAACAAATTCAAGTTAGCAAAAGTTAGGTCGATTCTGAGAGTGAGGGGTGAAAATAGAGGCTAAATTAGAAGACTCGTATCGAGTTTATGATAGTTCGATTTTTTTTTAATCGGCCTTCGACCTAACTTTTGCTAACTTGAATTTGTTCCACAGTGTAATTCTATCCGCACGATCTAGCTAGCATACGTCTGCGTTACGTTTCGAGCTGTAACCTATTGTGCAATAAGATTTTGTTTTACCGCTTGTATTACAAAGAAAAGAAAAATTCTTCCCAGCATTTTTGTCAAAGCAATGCTAGTTTATCAGTCTGGGGGTTGTGGGTTCGATTCCCACCAAAGACTCTGGGTGTTTCACTACAACGAGTGCAGGTCTGCGTTACTATGCTTGGTAAATTAAGTTAGAATATAATTTGTAATTGTATTGTAACAATATATAAAAATAAATTGTTTGAGTTTATAACATTTGTTTGACCAAAATGATGTCCTACTAAAGGTTGTTTTAAATTTTTTTAAATAAAAAATCGTAATAATGCCTGGTGACTAGAAAGCAAGAATCAACTAATTTCCTATTGCTGTGCATTTTATTTCGATGACACATTTAGATTAAACAAAGAAAGAATTTATTTTGGTGTTTAACTTTTCTTTTCCCTGCAAAGTTTATTTATTCAAATTAATATTGTGCTCTAGCTATATACACAAACATATTTTATGTTGAACATTGTGCCAAGTGTATTAAGAAGTTAAGTCCAATAAAACTACAACAATATACAATGCCTTTGGTAAGAAAATTGCTACCAAAGAGAACTTCCGGTAAAAAAATATAAGAAAATTCTAAAACACATGTAAATACCAAAGTTCAACACTCATTTGCATAGCAAACCTACAAAAAGACACCAACTGTATTCAAAATAAATTTAACTAAGCTAAACAAATAAAAAACAAAAAACACTAAATTAAGTTAAAGCTCTTCTTTTGCGGTTTCACTAATAAAATTCAAATTACACTAATTTTATAATTTTGTACAAACACACACACAAATATACATGCAACAAAATGAAATTAATGTAACAAAAACTAACGAAGTTATAAAACCGAAGCCAAAAGTTTATCATCATATACAATATGATTAAAGAAAAAAAAAAACTAAAATAGAGCCAATTTTATAAATATTTAAACTTACTGCCAGTTTGACAATGTCAAAAGAGTTCTTTCCTTCCTACAATTACATTCAAAACAAAAACTAAATTTTTGAATTTGTTTTTGTTTTAAATGTAATTTTTGGCAACCAGAAGGATTTGACATTTAAAGGTGTTCACATCAGTCGATATTTTTAGCAGGGTAATGTGTTGTCATTAAGAAGTGAGTGTTAAATAAAGTTAAATCATAAAACTTTAATATAAAAGTGCTTTTACACGGCGTGCATTTGTCATATGACTTGTCACTTTTCCATGTGTAAATTCCAAACACATCATGTAAACCTTTTGAAACATAACATATGTATTTTCCATGTGTACAATACATATGACATTTTTCATTTAAAACGTGTTCTATTTTCATGTGACAAAGCATCTCACATTCTGTAATGCCAACTTGATATTTTGTGTAACCAAAAACGCTAAAAATGTGGTAAAATCACTAGGTTTGCATCTTTGCATCAGCTGTGGTTGCAAATAAAAAACTGTGTGGCGGCAGAATTATATATTGTAGGTTATGTCACATGTAAGTACACATGTACGTTTGAAAGCAAAAATTAAAACCGTATGTAAAATGGCTATTTTGACAAACACATGAAATTACATATGCGTTATCAAACTGACAAGTATATGACAAATACACGTCGTGTAAAACCATTTTAAGTGGTTACCACGTTGTCTACAAAAACGATGATCATGAGTTCAATACTCAGCCGTGCCAACATGAAAAACGACAGCTTTATTTCTAACTGCCTGTCCCAGGATGTCGCTCGATATTGTTCGTTCGCATAATTATATTTAAACCAAAAAAGCAAAACGTTTGAATTTGTTTTTGTTTTAAATGTATTTGTGCGAACGAACGTTATCGAGCGTCATCGTGGGACAGGACAGTAAATATATGTATTTTAACTGACTTCAAAAAAAGAAGGAGGTTATCAATTCGTCTGAATGTTGCTTTTTTATGTTTGTGCCCGCAGAACTCAGTCATTTCTGAACCGATTTTAAAAATTTTTTCTTTATTAGAAAGGAAATGCTTACAGATTGATCCCATTTTAAAAGAAGTTCAAAATTTTGAAAATTAAAGGGTGACCCCATACAACATACGTGTTTTTTACGTGTATTATGAACCGTAAAGGGAACCCTTTTAAATATGCGTTATCAAACTGACAAGTATATGACAAATACACGTCGTGTAAAACCATTTTAAGTGGTTACCACGTTGTCTACAAAAACGATGATCATGAGTTCAATACTCAGCCGTGCCAACATGAAAAACGACAGCTTTATTTCTAACTGCCTGTCCCACGATGTCGCTCGATATTGTTCGTTCGCATAATTATATTTAAACCAAAAAAGCAAAACGTTTGAATTTGTTTTTGTTTTAAATGTATTTGTGCGAACGAACGTTATCGAGCGTCATCGTGGGACAGGACAGTAAATATATGTATTTTAACTGACTTCAAAAAAACAAGGAGGTTATCAATTCGTCTGAATGTTGCTTTTTTTATGTTTGTGCCCGCAGAACTCAGTCATTTCTGAACCGATTTTAAAAATTTTTTCTTTATTAGAAAGGAAATGCTTACAGATTGATCCCATTTTAAAAGAAGTTCAAAATTTTGAAAATTAAAGGGTGTCCCCATACAACATACGTGTTTTTTACGTGTATTATGAACCGTAAAGGGAACCCTTTTAAAATTTTAAAAAACTGCATATCACTATAGCTGCCAATAACAGAAATAAAATAATAAACAAATAAACTTAAAAATTAAAGGGTGTCCCCATATGTGACGTCAATTTAAATATATGAACCATTTGAACCATTGTAGACAATCTTTTGAAAATTGAACAGTATGTCCAATATTTATAATCAGAAATTAAATATTTATAATTAGAAGTTAAAGGGTGTCCTAATAGCTGATATAATTTGATGCATATTGCAAAACTTTTCAACCGAAACAGAGAGACGGTTGAAATTTACAAAGAACCTATAATTCTATGTCTAAGGTGTCTCCATAATTGATGTAATTTTACCTATCTAGCCCTATCTTTTGAACCGTTATAGACAAACACTTGAAAATTAGTCAGAATCTCCACTACTATGTCCCGTATAATAACTTTTATAAATATTTAAAATTATAAAGGGTGTCTCAATAGTTGATGTAAATTGATACATATGACCAGACTTTTGAACCGTTTTAGATAGACATTTGAAATTTACAAAGAATCTGTCCTTTAAAATAAGTGTTTATTTTAAAATTGTACATTAAAGGGCGTCCCCTAGGTGATATTGTTTAACCTATATGGCCATATCTTTGGAACCGTTACTTTTTATTACTGTGTCAGTAATAATAAGTGTAAAAAAATAAAGGGTGTCCTCATATCTGAGGTAATTTGTCGTATATGGCTTTATCTGCTGAACCGTTATGGATAAACATTTGAATGTACAGAACGTATAAAACTATGTCCGTTAGAGCAACAAGTATAAAAGTATTTGATTTGGGTGTTAGTTCTTACAGATAACTTCCTTTTAAATTTTTAATTGAGAATTAATGCACTTATATTTGTTTTGTAGTCGGTTTTTTTTGCAAGAATTATTATTTTTTCGAGGAATATTCGGTACGAAAAATTCGATGTCTGCACAAGGGGTGGCAATGCAGAGAAAAATTCTATCTTTGTCAAATGTCCACCATAAGTACACAGTCACAACAGCGAATAGTTCACAGACTTCTTCAAGGCTATGAAAATGTTGAGGAAATTTAAACAGATAAGTTATTGTAAACATTTGTAGTATCAATTTAGAATTTTACAATTCTCAAGATGTTTTTTCAACTTTAATGTAGGCTAAACCTTATTAACCATAAAGTTCGCTTTGTGTTTGTAGATTATTTATATGGTTTTTTTCCTTTATATAAATTAGAATGCATGTTGTATAATCATTTGCAAATAAAAGCATTTGCCAGTGGAAAATACATTTTTTTTAAATGTCCAAAAGTATAAATACTGCTACCACCAACAGCGTTTGTGACCATTAATTTTACGGCCTAACAAGCTTAAATATTTAACAAGCAAATAAATGTGTATTTTTAAAGTCAACACACTGACACATATCACAGGCATACACATACACACACATATGTGAAATATGAAAACGATCAAATAAATGCCACACATTTTCTTTATGTACGAGTACTCACATGTGACAGTTAAAAAGTATATAAGTGAATAAATATATGTATGTATATCCATGAGTAAATATGAAGAAGCAAAATACAAGTATGTAAAGGTTCATTTTAAAGGCCATAAGTGACCATTAATGCTTAAGTCAAAATAAATAAAAATGTAGTTTTATATTTCTGTAGCCAGTAAAATAGTATCAAACATTTTTTTAAAGACTAGATATATTTTTTTTTGAAAGTAAAGCGAGGGTAGTTTCGTTATCAATCTATAAAAGAGGAAATGGGAAAAATCACGCTTTTCCTAAACATTTTTTTCATATGTACAGCAATGGTTAATTGATTCATACCCTGATTACACCCACAACCTTCGTGTTACCTGAGATAGAAATTTAAGGCCGTATCCTAATATTTTGTTAGCTGAAAGTGTTGAAAAAGCATAAGCTATAGACGGACAAGTTAATCTCTTAACGGACTCCTGAGACAATGGCTCGTCGGCAGTAATAAAGCTTAGGATCACAGGCAGACACATAATTAAGGTGGATTCTATAAAGGGCCTTAACCTTTGATATACATATACTACGAATAACGAGACTCCGTGATGAGGAAGAATATCAACAGTCTGAAATCACCACAGTTAAGAGTAAAGTCTCAAGGGGTATCAGAAATTATTAAACAATGAAGATAGTCGATAATAAAGTAAGTGGTTTGCTTGTGTATTTCCCAACATGCAACATCGAGCGTTGCTCGATTGTGTATCTTTTCATCGCTCAAATTGAGTTAGTCTGAAATTGAGAAATGTCAAATTAAATGCAGAAAAAAACTTGACGTTTAGGTGTGGTTAACGTTCTACATCGGCCCTTAAAATTTAATTTATTTTATCGTTCCAAAAGATCATGGCTACTGGACCAATACTGATACTGTCTCTTAAAGGTAAGATATTTTGTTTTTTTTTTTTATTTTACTAATAATTGGTTTCTTTGTAGATCATATTTCCAATTTAAGAGGCACTAAACTGATGATGATCATTGCCTTTACTTGTGGATATATAAGAAGTAATTTTATTATCTGAAGTGCTCGGCACTTAGTAAAGGCCCTAAAGCCTTTACTAAATTATCTTTCCATACTTTATCTCAAAAGAAATCATTATGCAACACGTCTTAGTGTGCGTTTCTGAATAGCCGTTCTATTCCGCGTTTGAATTTCTGTTTTTCTTAAGCTTGCAGGGTTTCACGGGCTGTTTGGCCCATTTTAGGCATGGCAAAATCTATAGTTCTAAGAGCCATAAAAAATGAGTAATTATTATCGTGTACATCAGGAACTGTACTAGAGTTTTTCAATATTGCCAGACTAACCTTCTCTATAATATGCATAGTAAAGAAAACAATTGGCTGTAATGGCCTGGTACCTAATATACCACATGCAAATTATTACGGTGAACTATAACAAGTAGAGTCTTGAAATTATGTACCAGTAACCCAACAACAGCTACAAAAGCAAATAAGAAAAAAAGAAGGACATGAAAATACACGTTAAGTCTAATCAAAAACTTGAACAATAATGGCAAGTGGAAATATGCTCATGTTTTCTTAGAGTTCGAGAATACAACAAAAATGAAAAGTAGACATAATAAACATATAGTGATAGCTATAACGACCTTCAACAATAGAATCAAATCACACAACACTTAATTCCAACACACACACAAACACACATTCACACAACATCATTTAAACACTTAAAAATTTGGTGCAAGTGTACAAATTGCAAAGCTTTTTCCATCAAGTAACACTATCAAGAAATAAGAGCAAATAAATAATTAACAAAACAACAAACAAACTAACGACCCATTACACTGAAAGGCTGCTTTCTGCTCTCCTTTATTTTCTTCGTTCATATACATATTGTACACAAAACCATTTTAAAGATGTCTTATATTACATAACCATAGTCGAAGTCCTTCGAACTACTTGTGTTCTACTCTTCATCAAAGTTTTTGCAAACAACCATCAAAAAATGATAAGGGTCTATTTAAAAGGCCAAGCTGTAAAAGAAATCCAAGGATTTTTTTTCATATATTTGTTTTTTCTTTCTTTACACTATTATTTTTGAGGAAAAGCGAGAAGCTATGTGCTAGTTGCTTTTAGTCCACACCCTGTTTTCAGCAAAAACCACTTTAAATCCATGAAACACACATTTACTTAGATGTGGTTCTTTAAAGCTATTGGGTGGGAGAAAAATTAAATTCGAACGTGACAAGGATCACATGGAGAACTTATTTAAAAATGCACACAATGTAAAAATGTTCCGATAGATGTCGATAGGTCGAATAAAGCGAAAGTTACACAGATTTCCTAAACTTAATATTAGAAACGAGATGGGATAAAAAGCTGCTAGATTTCCGAAGAATTCCAAGCCTATAAAACACTCATGAAGATCTGGTTCTAACTCTACAATTAGATTATTTAATACTAGCTGTGCCCGACACTTCGTCAGCGTCCTTGCAATATTTTGTTCGATTTTGCCTTGAAAGAAATCCACACCAAGGGCCGGGTTCTCATCCTTACTAAAATTTGTCTCCACTTTCTCTTGTAAATAAGATATTTTTGCGGAAAAAAGTATCCTATATTGGAATCAGGATACTAAGGTACCTCTTCACAAAATTTTGTTAAAATCCATCCAGTAGTTTTTACGTGATGCGAACACAGACAGAAAGACAGACAAGAAATGAGTTACCATTTTATTATATGTATAGATGACGTCATGCGAAAGCCACCCTTGCGGACTTCGTATGTAGATTGGGCCAGAATGATAATAAAAATCGCAACATATTTTTTGACCATTTGAAACGTTTTTTTTTCACTCCAAATGTATCAGTTAATATAGACGAGTTGGAGCAGCATTTCCCTTAAACCCCGACTTTCATGATAATGAAAAGGCAATAACTATTTTATACATAAGAAGGCCACATAAGTTTCACATGATTTTTACAATTTCTCAGCCAGGAAAAGACCGCACAATCGTAGAAGTATATGGCTTAAACAGACTGATTTTTCCAAAGCGTGAGCGAAGAGTATTAGCATTTGTGTATTAGCTTTACTGAAGTGAAATAATTTAGCGACACATAGAGATTGCTGACCTGGGATCAGTAGGTATCGCTGGGAAGGGTAAGGTTGTATTCAGAATAACATCAGATGTATTTCGCGTGCTGGACCATTGTCACTTCACGCCACTATTCTAAAGCGAAGCCTCCACCATAGAAATAAATAGAAGGAATAGAGAATAAAGCTCATAATTGGTTCCAAATCACTCAATGCGAAGAGGTTACGTGGTTTATTCCACACCACATTACCTTTTGCATTACAGATAAGAAACTCCAGAAGAAATTATTACCATAAATACAATTACAAACAGCTGTGCCTAATATCCAATGGAACAATGCGAATTTAATAGCGAAACCACAATCAATGCATCTGCTTGTTATTAGATTCCCATCAACTTATCTAATGTCAGTTTTAACAAACTGTGAATACCGACGTCTACCAACGTCAAAGTTTTAATTAGCATTATTGCTGTCTAGACCTTGCTCTAGCCGTTTGCGAAGAAGTTGGGAGCTTTATAAACATCACAGAAAATAATATTTTCACCAATTAACTTTGTTTGGTTTTAGATTAAAATTGAATTAAATAAATAATTGATTCAATTAATATTGTTCTGTTTTAAGCAAATATATATTTGAATCAATTAAAAAATTAATTGAACTTTAATTCAAAACTAATGAAAAACTTTAATTGGTGCAACATATTTTTCTGTAATTAGTTATTAGGGTCGCTGAACATAACACTTCCAAGCAAAGTGGTCAACTTTTTGTTCAGCGCTATTTTAGTTTACGGATTCTTTCTCACGACCAGTTTTTTTCGACGACATTACATGTGTAAAAAAACGATATGCCCCTATTCTGTTTCGTCACTAGCCCTTCATCAGTATTTCTGCCAACACAATAAAACACCTCCTGAAATATTATACTCTTTCACCCAATATCTGCTTTATGTTTCAGAGTACATAGTTACAAAACAAAATAGAAAAACAAAAAGCTCTAGAGTGATAGTAAGCAATAATTGTTGTTCTTGTTCTTGTTTTGGGTTGTTTTGTACTTAGTCATGCAGGATATCTGCAATCATTGTAATTAATAGCAAAACATATTTAAGATTAATTAATGTTTTGTGTATTTTGAACAAACAATTTTTTCATTCTTATGTACAATACATACATACATAAGTATATACATAAGTATAAACTATTTCAACACACACTCGCACACACACATTTACACTTGCAACAATTAATAACTAAGTTTATCTTAAAAGAACAATAAGTAGATGTATGTAAGCATGGGTGTGTAATTTTGTTATCGCTCATATACTCGTACACACATCCTGTCAGGGATTAACCCTGTTAAAAGGAAGTGGTATATAAAGGAATTGCTCATAGTAAAAACCTCAAACAAGATGAAAAGCTTTCATTAATTTAATCATGATGGCAAATGATAAAAGTTAATTTGTTAGTATTAAAGCAAAAAACAAAGCTGGTTATGGATTGAAATGATACCAGCACCCAAACATATTTGTTTTAATTAAAATATGAGCAATATAAGTGCAGGAAAATCTTAAGGAAAATAACAACAAATAATTAAAGTTTGCTTAACTAAAATGTACTAGTTGTCTTAATATTAAGTTCAAGTTGTTTAAAAGAAAAAGGATTGAGAAACTTGCCACTTAAATTTGAAAAGGATATACTAAAACGTTTTGAGAAATGTATGTATCTATGTGGTGAAGTACCTTTGTAAGTGTAAAATAATTTGAAAATTACAAACCAACCGAT
The DNA here is from genome assembly GCA_949628195.1 of Phasia obesa. NCBI lineage: Eukaryota > Metazoa > Arthropoda > Insecta > Diptera > Tachinidae > Phasia > Phasia obesa. The sequence goes on from OX451216.1 coordinate 124,839,561, forward strand.
AAAAAGCTTTTATAGAAGATTTCTAAGCACTTTTAAAAGCTCAAAGTAGTTATCAAATTATGATACAGAATTAAAAATAGAAAATTCTAATAAAAAAAAAATAAAAATTATAAAATAAATATGTTATGAAAAATCTAGTATAAAATACAAATTTACAGGTTTTAAGCTTGTAGCTAGAAAATCTTTTTTAAAGCTTACATTGAATTATACTAAAATACAGATATGCAAAACTAAATATCAGTGAGTTTAAATCGCTTATAATTCTTTAACAATTTAATGGATTTGAAAGAATACAAATGTAACAAAAAAATATGGGATATAATGCAAACAGCTTGAAAAATTGTTTCTTTAAGAAAAGCTCTAAGAAAGCGTTCATGTGAGAACTTGGCAGTGAAGCGTTAGCTTGAACCTTAGCCAAAAGCTAATATTTATAAAAAGCTAGTTAAAGCTTTCTTAAAAAGCTTAAAATAAAGCTTTTTACAAACGTAAACAAAAACGTTTTTTTTTAAATTACACATTAAATTAATAAAAATCCACAATTAAGAAGCTTAATAAAAAGTATGGAAAATATAAATATTATAAGTAAAAATAGTTAAAAATTATAAAACACAATCAAGAGAAGCTTTTCTAAATCAGAATACTACAATTGTCTTCAGAAATTTTACTTAAAAAGCTTTTTTTATAAAGCTTTATGACAATCTAAACATTTCTGCAAACAGTTAAATAAAATTTTATATTCAGCGATTGAGAAAATCGTTTAACAAAAAAGCTTATCGAAAATTGTTCTTAAAAGTTTTCCCAAAAGTTTTTTTTTCCTAAAATGGGTAATCTTAAAAAAATCTTTTTTTGCTAGACTCCAACATAAAAAGCTTTTTCCTAAAACATATAAAGAGATTGTTTTTAGAGGAAAATTCTTTCTAAAATGGATGTTTTTTAAAATTTTAACCGTTTCTAAAATAAGTAAATAGCTTTTTTAGAGCCAAGAGAAACTACCAAAAAAAAACAACTTTTCTGAAATAAAGAACTCTTTTAATATAAAACAGATAAGTAGACAAGGCCTTAACTGAAGTTGTTTGGTAAAAGGTTGCTGGTAGGTTTTCGGATCTTAAATGATTATTTTTTGTTTTTGTTGTCTTTCTGAGGGTAGGAAGCCTTGAAAAATTAGTCAGTAAATTATATTTTACATATAGGAGTACATACTTTGACAAGTTTTTGGTAAATAATCCAACAACTTACAGTCAAAAACTAAACAATTGATAACAAATTAAAACTGCCTTAGCATAATCGGTATTTCTAAAAAATAAATTAATTAATTGCATTTTAAGCTCTTTAAGCTTCAAATTAAATACTTTGCTGATTAAGGACTTACATATATTTTATTTAAAATTTTACTCTTGAAAATAATAGAAGGATTAAAAAGGTCATCAAATAAGGTACTTAAAAAGGGATTTGGAAAATCTTGAATATGTTTTATTTTCTCTGGCCTTTTTATTAAAAAGTTGCTTTTTTGGTGTTGGCAGCTAAAATAAATGATTTCGTAGAGTAGAAGGAAAACCCATTAACAATATAAGCTTTATATTAAAAGGGTTTTTTTCTTAAAAAATATGGTGGAAAAGGAATAAGACAAGTCATTTTTATGTAATAAATTATTGCCACTGAAATTATAAGAAAATTTTCAAGCTTTTGTTAAATAACGTTGAAGGTCAAAGAATGTAACAGGGATATGATGAATAGAAGTCTTACAAATATAAGGACAAATAAAAAAAAAAAAATATTAAACAGCTGACATATAATTTGATATGAAGACAAAGACATGGAATGTTTTAACATTTATTTCGACAGCAGTATTTAATCATCCTAATTATTTTCAAGTCATATTAAAACTTTTATAACTAAAAACTAAAATAAATTTAAAATCTTTTTAAATCACTTAACTTACCACAGATGGAAAGGGTACATAAGTGCACCTCTGTTCTGTAACTTAAGTAAAAATATTCTCACTTTAAATTATTGTAGTAATCTTGTTATGCAGAGGGGACTAAGCTTATTATAAAATTTTAAAAACAATATAATGAAAAAGTTCATAATTAATTCAAGCGCACCCTGTGTTAAACAAATTGACTATAATAATTTCATGTGAGAAATTTCTCACTGAAGTTTGCGAAAGCAGGCACAAAAATAATGTGTCATAATAAAAAATATTTTAGCGAAACGTTTACTGGAAGATGTAAAATAAAGGGCGATTTTCATAACTTACCAATAGCTAAAAGTAGGACGTTACCGGTCATATATTATAAAAATATGCGATAACTTATCGCGCAGATAATCTTAACATAACGTTTTCGCTTATGAAATTGCCATATTTCCGCTTTCGTCCATTTTTTGTCACATTTTTTTTTTTTATTATTTTCAGCTGAACATTATATTTCACACACAATTTTTTTTTATGTTATTTATTTAATTTTTCTATTTTATTTTTAAATTAATTTGCTAAAAACTTTATAGGTGCTGATTTGAAATTGATTTATAAAAACGAAAAAGCGCTCTCTTAATAGTTTACTTGAGACAAAGTTACCTTTAACTATTGATAACTTTATAGGCAGTTTACGAAAACCGCCCTAAGTTGTATCGGTCACATGGTATCGTATACATTTATGATATATTAAAGGCATTTTGGATTGTTGCTCGCAAAATATCGGGGTTCTTATTGGCGGTTTCTTCTTCATTGCTAGATTTCCAGAATGTTGTGATAAATGTGAGATTTCAAAAAGCCCCAAACAAGGAAGAAATTCGACGTTTATCGAAAATTTAAAAATATAAGTCCCTACTCCTTCTGTGCGTCTTGCGTATTTCAGGTTTTTCTTTCAGTATGTATTATTATTTTCATCTATACATGTAATAAACAGTAACTTATTTCCTGGCTGTCTGTACTTTTCTTTGTGTTCGCATCACGTAAAAACTACTAGATTTATTTTAACAAAATTTTGTGAGGAGGTACCTTAGTATCCTGATTTCAAGACAGGATGCTTTTTCCGCAAAATTATCTTATTTTCAAGTGAAAGTGGTGAAAAAGCAGTGAATAACGCTTTTTCACCACCGATTTAAAGGTACTGCATACTTTAAAGCATCTTTTATTTTTGAAAGCAGTATATTTTAAGCTATGTTGCGCAACATATACCACTGTTTTAAAATAATGAGTAACATTTCCTGTCTTTTACAGAGCTTAAGTCGGATCAGTGCAAGAAAAATAAAATTAATTTTTCATATTTTCCTTGCTTACATAAAAATTAAGTTTTCCAGAACCCCAGATAACTGTTTAAAAGTTTTGGTATGTCAGAAATATTTAAAAATTTTGTTACGCAAAATTATTAAACCCGATCCATAAACGACGTAGATATTACCAAATTTTAAAAACCGTAAAAAAATTAAAAAAAAAAATCTAAGAAACCAAAATTTCACAAAAAACCAACTTTGTAGGAACCTAAGCCTACCTTAGAATAAATGAGTTACTTTAATGGCAACAATTGCCATTAATTATGTTCAGATACAAGTTTAATTAAATCCTTAATTGATTTACTAATCTAGAAAATAATTTTGCTCTTTAATTAATTTTATAATTATATCAATTAAAAAATAATTAAATTTGTGTCTGAGAGTAGTTAACATCTTTAATTGCTACAAACAATTTTTTCTGTGTTCGAATTCTACAGTTTAAAACTTTTTAACATTACTGTACTTTACTTTCGGATATGAAAATTAAATTATATCTCTACATCAGTTTGTTTGGTGGGTTTTGCGAATGTATCTGTGTTAATAAATAAGACGAAGAAACACATAATGTAGATGTAATTGCAACATATAGTAACGAGTGATTTTTTAAGAGCTTGAGAACTTTTTTTTTTAAAAAAACGCATAAAATTTGCAAAATCTCATCGGTTCTTTATTTGAAACGTTAGATTGGTCCATGACATTTACTTTTTGAAGATAATTTCATTTAAATGTTGACCGCGGCTGCGTCTTAGGTGGTCCATTCGGAAAGTCCAATTTTGGGCAACTTTTTCGAGCATTTCGGCCGGAATAGCCCGAATTTCTTCGGAAATGTTGTCTTCCAAAGCTGGAATAGTTGCTGGCTTATTTCTGTAGACTTTAGACTTGACGTAGCCCCACAAAAAATAGTCTAAAGGCGTCAAATCGCATGATCTTGGTGGCCAACTTACCGGTCCATTTCTTGAGATGAATTGTTCTCCGAAGTTTTCCCTCAAAATGGCCATAGAATCGCGAGCTGTGTGGCATGTAGCGCCATCTTGTTGAAACCACATGTCAACTAAGTTCAGTTGTTCCATTTTTGGCAACAAAAAGTTTGTTAGCATCGAACGATAGCGATCGCCATTCACCGTAACGTTGCGTCCAACAGCATCTTTGAAAAAATACGGTCCAATGATTCCACCAGCGTACAAACCACACCAAACAGTGCATTTTTCGGGATGCATGGGCAGTTCTTGAACGGCTTCTGGTTGCTCTTCACTCCAAATGCGGCAATTTTGCTTATTTACGTAGCCATTCAACCAGAAATGAGCCTCATCGCTGAACAAAATTTATCGATTTCGAACATTTCGAACCGAACACTGATTTTGGTAATAAAATTCAATGATTTGCAAGCGTTGCTCGTTAGTAAGTCTATTCATGATGAAATGTCAAAGCATACTGAGCATCTTTCTCTTTGGCACCATGTCTGAAATCTCACGTGATCTGTCAAATACTAATGCATGAAAATCCTAACCTCAAAAAAATCACCCATTAGTATGCATAGCACTAGAATAACAAATGTTCTTTAAAATAGTTATACTGCTGTAAAAAGGCTCCCAGGACCGATAGGAGGGGTGATACAAGTCTTAATATGTTTTAACATGGAAGGGGTTTATTGTTATTAGTAAGTAGTAGTTAAACATTAATTTGCATATAAGGCTTTAAAAGTACAGATATCATTACATAACCATAGTCATACGTATCTTTTTATATGTTTACATCTAATACACACATATATGTATGTAGTATATACGAGGTTAGTCTGAAATAAAACTAATATTTAAGCGAACGAATGTTTTTGATAACTTGTTTTGCAGTCAATACTACTTTTAAAAACTCTTGTAACAACTGATTTGGATGCCCTGACACCGTCTATCTACACCAATGGTTCCCCACCAGTGGTCCGCAGAGGCAAAAAAAGGTCCCCGAGCGAATGATTTGAAATTTAGCTGTTAGTCGCCGTAGAGGGAGTGAGAAGGGCGCGGATGGTGGGGGCGATGCTAAGTACACGGGCCTATGCCCGTTTCGGCGAAGACAATATAAAGACCGCAATCTGTTCACACTTTAACCTGTATCGTGTAAAAGGAATTACCTATACTTTGTGCTGTCATTTGTTACATTTGAGTGTCAGTAATAGTATTTAAATGGTTTATTCCTAACATTATTTCGCAAATTTTTATTGGCGGGATTGTACTTATGGCCATTTTTGTAGCAGCTGCTGTGCGAAAACAAAATATATGTTGCCAGATGGTTGGCCGCGCTGGCATGCTGGCGTTTAGCACCGGCTAGGGCTCGCCGTCTTGGGTGGTTCATTACCAACGCATCCGGGTAAATTTCAGCAGCTACAAAAAGAAATTCATGCCAGCTAAATAAATATAAATTAAAATAAAAAGTATGAGGCCCGAAGCAAGCTGGAATGTCTCCCTGCTTACACACACACATAACAACATATCCTTCTGGCTGATGTTCTTGCCAGGAATAATCCCTCCCACAAGAGGTAAAAATACCTCACCATGACATCAACTCGTATTTTTGGATGTCCCTTAGACCCCCTCAGACACGATCATATTATAATACCTGAACTTATGTTCTTATTTCTTCCTATTCGGTTTTATTTTTACAAGCTTTTATTTAGTTTCATTTTTTCCCGATGTTTGTCTGTAATCAAATCTTGTAAGTTTTTGATCCACTTCCCGGTTACCGATTGAGCTGAAATTTTGCATGTATGTGTAAATCGGATAAATATGCAAAATTACTATGACATGGAGTTTATCTGATGATGGACCGGAAGATGACTATAGGATATTAAACGCGTGGCAGTACTCTATGCCGGATTTTGATTCCCGAAACTCGTGGTGGCGCTAAAGGTGTCGAAGGGAGTCGGGCGTCTAGGAGTTCTTTCCTAGAACATATTGGCGCCAGTACATCTATTGTTTTCTTTTTAATTCCTTCTTTGTCAGTTTATATTAGCATTTCAAGGATGAAACACATATTTCCGGTTCACCGTGCCGTACGCGCCAGCTAATTTAAATGTTCAAAATTTACTTTTTTTTATGCATTACTTATTATTTCTCAATTAAAAATGTACTTATGACATTTATGGTCCCCTAATTATTATTTGTATATTTTATTAAGGCAGGAGGGCTTATTATGGATTAACAGTGCATATTATTATACGAATAATACGAATAAAAAATACATAGAAATAATCCAAAATTCGAAAACGGTCCGGAGTACCGGACGCGCGCGCTAATGCGGTAATAACATCGCACTGTATCTTAGATCGCTAAGCGTTAGCTTCTAAAACTCTTCCTGGATAATACACTGCATATTGCCATGAAAGTAGCGCCTTAAAAACGCGCCTTTTTTAAAAATTGAAATGGACTCTCTCTTTCACACAGAAGTTCGATGGCTATCGAAAGGTAATAAGATTGGGAAGATTATATGAACTGAGAGCAGAGGTTGAGATTTTTCTGGTTGACAAAAAAAAAAAAAAATGAACGATTTGTTAAAACAGTTTACTAGCCCGGCGTGTCAGATGAATTTGGTTTATCTTGTGGAAATTTTCACGCACTTAAATAAATTTGTGGCATTAAAATCATTTGTTGAAGACAAAAAGTACGACACAAGTAAAGAAAATATACAAAAAAAAACATCATGATTCATTTATAGTGTTGATTGATGCAATCAATCGTTACTTCTCGGAATATACCGAAGAAGCTAAAGTAGATAAAAAACTGATTCCTAACCCTTTTAGCATGGACGGTGGTGAAATTACTGCAGGAAGATCCAGAAAGAACTGATTGAATTCCAAAATGACCGAAGCCGTAAGGATGCTTTTCACTTGAGTGGTTTTGGTGTAAAAAAGCAATTTCTTATATTAAACTTCGAGAAAACGCCTTGCGCTATTTGATGGTTTTCTCAACAACTTATTTATGCGAACAAGGATTTTCTGCTTTGTTGGTAATTAAAACCAAGGCGAGGAATCGGTTGAAACTCAGTGATGACTTGCGTATTGCCTTGAGTAAAAATATTAGTCCTAGGATAGCCGAACTCGTGAAGAAGATGCAAGCTCAAAAATCACACTAACATAAAATACTGACGTTTATATATTTTTATTTCTTTTTTTTACAATTTGCCATTGAATTTTTAATTAAAGTTCATGTTTGAATATTATTGTATATTTTTATTATTATTATAATATATCTATATAATATAATAATATATACATATATAGTGGTCCCTGCTAACATGTATAATATAAAAGTGGACCCTGAGCAAGAAAAGGTTGGGAACCACTGATCTACACAGTGCCCTACACTATAATCAGGTCGTAAGAACCACCTGGATTTACTTGTAAAACCTATCAGGTCAATTTATTTAGCGGTCATTCTGATATTGTATTTGATACTTCGGCCAGGGGTGATTGAAGTCCACATTTAAGTTTCCATCAATGCCGCGGAACCTAGAATAAATCTATCACATTAATCTCAGGCGCCATTAGGGCCTGAGATTAAATACATGCCAGTACACAATAGGAGTAAGACGTCTAAAAAAAATCAAGATCCGTTTCGTGAAGAGTGGGAGAACACAACGACAAGATTACTATAGAAGATTTCCGATCAAATGAATTTGTCTGCCTTTGAGCTCTCATTTAAAACTAAATCACTAAGTTGTCTCGTATTACGAAGTTCTTTTTCTACTAAATTCTGCTGAACACCATAATTATACACAAATAATCCGAAATACCAATATATTATCACCTTCTGCCTGACGTAGAATAGTGCTTTAATTTGCTCGACTCGCGACCTGGCAGATAAGGATATCAAGGGGAGTTGGGTCTAAAATTTCCATCAAACTAACTTGAGGAGTTATGCTTTTTGCGCCAGTAACTGTGAGGCTCGCAAACCCTTCCCTTTCTTCACTTTTCACCACCGTATACTAATCCACGGTCTTTCTAATCCTGTTCCCGTCATTACAATTCTACATGAGCTTCGAGTCCAGTATTATACCGGGTTCAAGGCATCTTAAGATAGCTCCAGACTGAAGCTAACCTGAACTTCGAAATTTTATTTCATCTCTATAGTAATGTCATTACGTGCATTATAAAATAGACAAATCTAAATATAAAAATAAGTTGTCCTGTGTTCGTGATTTTATAACTCGAGAACCACTCAACCGATTTTCAAACAAGTGCATGCGTTGGAAAGGTCTACTTTCACTCATAGTTTATAAAAAAAAAACATAGAAAAATTTCTACGAATATGCATTATACGCACACTTTTATGATGATGTCTTTTCCCTATATAAAATGTATTTTTTTTCTTATGAGTATTACATTTTGTCCGTATAAGGCTCTGCCGCTGACAAAGTGGCGGGCACAGCTAGTGTAAAAATAAATTAAAGACAGTTAAGGAGCAATAAACTTCAGAGTTTAATGCCATTTCTAAAATTTTTCGTCTATATATTTAGTAAATATATTTAGTATTATACTTTTACTAAATATATTTAATTCAAATTATTTTAATACTTTTCAGCCTATTACTCGTAAGGTGCGTATGTTTATGTTTATATTTTGGTTTGGTTATAAAACTTATGTAGTTTTTACTGAGTTGTTTTTCTAAAGAAACTTTACAAAACTTTGTGTTTTTTTTGTTGCCTTTTATTCAGCTTATAAAAAATACTTTAACTTAAATTGAGCTAAGTTGGGGTAATGAAACTTTGAAAGTTTTTCAGAAAGACATACATATATAGAGTATACTTTTGGCAAGTTTCAAAGACGAATTGACTTTAATGTTTTTGCAGGATGAAAAGAGATTTTTCAAGTTAATATTACCAAAATTTTCAAGGTAAATATTAAGTTTGTTATTTTTGTTCTTTTAAGTTTTTTATGTACACATAAGACAACATTAGATTTCCTTAAAGTTCACTAAATCAAAAATAGACAGGTAAGTAACTACTTTTATTTGATAGTAGACGTGATTTCAACACTACGTAATCGTGTGCCAAAATATAATTAAGTTTTATTGAATTTTTTTACAATAAAGAAAATAGTGTCTGTAAAAAAGCAGAGCTTAAGAAAAATATGTAAGTTCCTTAAAAAAAAGTAGAAAATCAACATATTCTGAAAAAGTTTTTTTTAGCTTGATATAATTCATTTAACAATTTTCCAACTTTTGTAAGCCCTTCACAAAGTAAGATTACTGAAAGTCCTAAAAATATTTATTTGTAGCAAAAGATAATCTCAGTGTTCGACTCGAGTCTTTTTTCGCAGAGTCAAATGCTTGCAAAAATTTTACATGGACATAATCATGATGAAACATAATCAACAACAAACGTCCTCAAGCAGAGACATTCTATTGAAGACACTTGCAAAATAAACAACTTGTTAAAAATAATCATGTTAGCATTGAAATATTGTTATTCTTGTTAACTAAAAATATTCAGTCATTCTTGTTTTTATACTTCAAATAAATAGAACTTAATTTTAAATATTTTTTTTACAAAAAAATATTTTGTTTTCAATTTGTTTCAATTTTCATAAAACCTCAACAAATTGGCGACGAGGATATGGCTCAAGATTCGAAAATTTTGGAACTATTGGAGATGCAAAGCAAACTTCTTGCAAGCCTTACACAGGGATCAAGCATCAATCAAAATGCATCAAATATCAACCAAGATTCTATTATGGAAAAATTGTCAAACAGCATAACAGAATTCTGCTACGACCAGGAAAATTCTGTAACTTTCCACAATTGGTATAGTCGTTACGAAGATATTTTTCTTATTGAGGGAAAATATTTGGACGATGCTGCTCGTGTGAGACTCCTTATGCGAAAACTCAACACAATAGCATATGGACAATATTCAGCATTTATTTTACCAAAAAATCCAAGGGATTTATCTTTTGAGGAATCAGTTAAAATCTTAAAAGATATGTTTGGATTTCAAGATTCAATTTTTAGTATTCGTTACAAATGTTTGCAAACAGTTAAGACTCCACAGGAAGACTTAATTTCTTACGGAGCTCGTGTAAACAGAATATGTGAGAATTTTAAACTAGCTGAAATGAACGCTGATCAGTTTAAGTGTTTAATATTTGTGTGTGGTCTACAGTCTCATACAGACTCGGAGATCAGAATGAGATGCTTGTCAGTTTTAGAAGACGATTCTAACCAAAACATCAACAAACTAATATCTAGTGCTCAAAGATTGCTAAATTTAAAAAGTGATACAGCTATGGTTGAAGCAAACACACAGTCAGAAATTAATGCAATAAAGTCCAATAAAAAGCCATATGGTGATCAAAAAGGTAACGCAAAACCGAAAACACCGTGTTGGAACTGCGGTGCCATGCACTATTCCAAATATTGCAATTATGCAAAGCATATGTGTACGCAATGTCAAAATGTAGGACATAAGGAAGGTTACTGCAAAAAGCCAAATTCAACAGGAAAATTTAACAAACAACAAAAGAAACAAAACAAGAACTCAAAACATTCAAAGTATTCAAAGGCAAAATCCAATGTTGTTCAAACTAACCGAATTTCGTATGCAGCAAGAAGAAAATATGTGTCAGTCAACATACAAATTCCTTCATCAGCAGCAAGTTTCGATGTAAAAATGCAAATCGATACCGCATCAGATGTATCAATTATAGGCAAGGCATTATGGTGTAAAATGGGTAAGCCAGGCAGGAAGTTAACAAATCGTTTCCTTACAAGCGCCTCAAAGGACAAAATCAAGCTCATTGCCGAATTTTCATGTCATGTTCGGCTACAAGGTGATGTAAAACTTTGCAATTTAGTAGTTGTAAATTTTGATACACTCTCCATTTTTGGTTCAGATTGGCTTGAAGTTTTTAAATTGTGGGACAAACCATTGAGTAGTGTCTGTTCTCAAATAAAAGAGAATGAGGACGATGCTTTAGTACTAAATAGTATTAAAACTGAATATGCAGACATTTTTCAGTGTTTTCCATCAAAGTGTACTAAAACACAAGTACAACTTCATCTTAAGCCTGATGTCAAACCTGTTTTTCGTGCAAAAAGACCTGTTGCTTATGCTATGCTTCCTTTGATAGAAGAAGAGTTGCAACGATTGGAAATGTTAGGAATAATCACACCAGTTAATTACTCAGAGTGGGCAGCACCCATTGTTGCAGTTAAAAAACCAAATGGTCAAATTCGCATTTGTGGAGACTATTCTTCAGGTCTTAACAATAGTCTCGAACCGCATTTGTATCCACTACATCGTCCTGAAAATTTATATGCTAAAGTAGGAAATAGCTGCTTATTTACTCATATTGATTTATCAGATGCTTATTTGCAAACGGAAGTTACACCAGAATCAGCAAAACTTCTCACCATCAACACTCACAAAGGTTTATATACATTTAATCGTCTAGCTCCAGGTGTTAAAAGTGCTCCAGGTGCATTTCAACAATTAATGGACACTATGTTAATGGGGATAGATGACACAGCAAGCTACATCGATGATATTATCATTGGTGGTAAAACAAAAGAAAAACACATTGAAAACGTAAAAAAGGTTCTTCAAAGGCTTCGTGAGTATAATTTTCACATTAAAATCGAGAAGTGCAAATTTTTCGTTAAAGAGGTAAAATACCTTGGAAATGTTATGTCTTCATCGGGTTTACGTCCTGATAAAACTAAAATTAAGGCAATTTTAGATCTACCACCACCAACGAATATATCCGAACTAAGGTCATTTCTCGGATCCATAAATTATTATGGAAAATATGTTCATAATATGACCAACTTAAGAATGCCTTTTGATCGCCTTCTTCAGGATAACACTAAGTATGAGTGGTCAAAAGAGTGTCAACAATCTTTTGAAAAATTCAAAGACATTTTGAATTCAGATCTTCTTTTAACTCACTACAACCCAGATCTAGAAATAAAAGTTGCAGCAGATGCTTCTGGAAAGGGAATTGGAGCGTATATATGTCATATTTTTCCTGATAAATCGGAAAAAGTAATTGAACATGCTTCTCGTACTCTAACTCCTGCAGAGAAGAATTACTCGCAAATTGAAAAAGAAGCATTAGGTCTTGTGTTTGCAGTAAAAAAATTCCACAAGTACATTTATGGACGAGAATTTATCTTGTGCACAGACCATAAACCAGTATTAGCAATTTTCGGTAATAAGAAAGGTATTCCTATATACGCAGCAAACAGACTGCAAAGGTGGGCACTAACGTTAATGATGTACAATTTCAAAATTCAGTACATAAATACCAAAGATTTCGGTTGTGTCGATATGCTTTCAAGACTAATCGATACCGAGCTGAAACCAGATGAAGAAATTGTAATTGCTTGTACAACTTTTGAAGAAAATTGTACAGCTGCACTGATGGAACATTTCAATCAACTGCCTGTTACTTTTAATATGGTAAAACAAGCAACAAATAAATGTCCAGTACTTCAGTCAGTCATTTATTCACTTAAACATGGCTGGAAATCAAAACAAGATCCAGAACTGGCTCAATTTTATCCTAGACGAGAAAGCTTATGTGTTGTTAAGGATTGTTTAATGTATAATGACAGAATCGTTATACCTAAATGTCTAAGAAAATTAATAACGAAGCAGTTACATCGTGGTCATCCTGGAAAAGAACGTATGAAAGCGTTGGCAAGAAGTCATGTTTATTGGCCGGGAATAGATGATGATATTACAATTTATGTTAGAAGCTGTCATAAATGTGCAGTTACAGCAACAGCCCCAACAAAACACACATTACAATCTTGGCCGCTAGCAACAAAACCAATGGAACGTTTACATATAGATATAGCAGGGCCATGCAATTCTAATTATTATTTCGTAATAATAGACGCTTACTCAAAGTATCCAGAAATATATAAAATTCCAAACATCACATCAGCTACAATTATTTCAAAACTTTCAGAAATGTTTGCTAGATATGGAGATTGTGACACAATTGTATCAGACAACGGTACACAATTTGTTAGTGAGCAATTTAAACAATTTATCGAATCTCGTGGAATTAATCATATTAAAACTTCACCGTATCACCCACAATCAAATGGTCAAGCGGAGAGATTCGTAAGAACACTCAAACAAGCTTTACAAAAACTTAAGGATGAGGGAAATAATGACGAAATACTTCAAATATTCCTTCAAACTTATCGCTCAACTCCAAGATACGATTTTAAATCTCCAGCAGAGCTTTTTCTACAACGTAAAATTAAAACTACATTAGATTTGCTCAAGCCTCAACATTCAAATTCACCTTTAAAGCGTGATATCAAAATGGAAACTCAATTCAATATTAAACATGGAGCTAAAGATAGATCGTTTAAACCAAAAGATCTTGTGTACGCACAAGTACATAAAAATAATAAAATGGTGTGGATTGCAGGTACTGTCGTCGAAAAAATTGGAAATGTAAACTACAATGTCTATATCTACGACTATAAAACAAAATTGATTAGATCACATATCAATCAACTAAAAAGGCGATATGATGACAACAAAATCAATCAGTCAGATTCAGTACAACTGATGTTAGAGTTGTTCGGAATAAAACCTATTAATAATAATCAACCACAGTCAGCAGAAGATACTAGACCAACATTAAGTCCTGAAAGGCAAGTTGCAGGGAATACACATCCATGTACTCCTGATAATCAATTAAGTCCTCTGCTTACATTTAGCACTCCTATGGCTGAACCTCCGATCGTAAGTTCCAGACCAAAACGCGTTCGCAAACCTCCAAACAGATTAGGGTTTTCCTAACTAAAAGGGAAGATATTGAAGACACTTGCAAAATAAACAACTTGTTAAAAATAATCATGTTAGCATTGAAATATTGTTATTCTTGTTAACTAAAAATATTCAGTCATTCTTGTTTTTATACTTCAAATAAATAGAACTTAATTTTAAATATTTTTTTTACAAAAAAATATTTTGTTTTCAATTTGTTTCAATTTTCATAAAACCTCAACACATTCTTAAAATAAGTACGTGTTAGTGCTTTTGCACTGGAAAAATCGCTATAAGATAATATAAGATAAATATCGAAATTAAGGTTTTGATGTTTTTTGATAAAGTACAAAATTCTGGATAGAACGCAAAAACCAGGCAAAAATCTAAGAAATTTACAAAGTTGTAGCGTTTTTAAGTTTTAATCTAGGCTAAAGTTGGACAACTAATTTGATCAAGTTTTCAGTTGTTAAGACATTAATTGTTTGGTGTCTGTTTTATAATGTTCATAGTGATCATATTCACCCCTATCGTGAATAACATGTGAAATTTTTATTCCCATGAACTTTTCATTTCCCTCGAAGGGAAAAATGCGATCGTGAATCTCCCGTGAAATTTTTGTTCCCTTATTTAGTGCTATCAGTTTGCAGTGAATAAAATAAGAGAAAAGAAGATCAAAATAAACAAATTGGAATTAATTGTGGTCAAGAAAAGTTTTACTCTACCATGTTTAGAATCGGTGCATTTATTTTACTGCAGGAAGAAAGAAGGCTGTAGAGAACAGCGCATTGTTCGTAGACGTTTGCGGGATGCATCTAAACCATTGGAACTACCCGATGTATTGTAAGATATTTTATTATTTGCCTTTACAAAATATACTTTTCTAACAAATTTTGTATTAGATTTATTGAATTTTATAGGGTAAATACAGCTGCGATTTCAGATAGCAACTTTGTCTGGTTTGGCCCTCCTCCCGTCTCTCGTTGGTTTTTTAAATTCGTGACAGCTTTTCCTCGGACATATCTTTTTCGAAGTATCCAGACCTGTTATGTGTGAATAAAATGAACTTTTTGTGCAGTAATAAAAAAACCATATTATGAACAAAATATCAGTACCTTTTTCCACTCGGAGACAGTTTTATTGGAGGGCCAGGACTATTTAACTCTTCGGTAAGAGAATTCATTTATGCTGCTCCCCAGTATAAATGATGTGAACAAATCGAAGGGAAAAGGGAAAATTATACGAAGGAAAAATATGTTTACGATAAGGGGAATTTTATATAAATATAAATATTTTTGCGGTTGTTATTCTCAATTGAATTACATATAAAAAAGGGAATACTCTCATGGGAAAACTTATTCACGATTGCAATTTTGGGAAATGGGAAAATATTTCGTGGGAATAAATGTTTACGATAGGGGTGATTGAGTCTATTCAAAAACACTTTCTGCTATTTAGTATACGAAGCTTTCTGGATTCCATCTTAATCCAGCATTAAATTTGCCTTCTTACCATCAAAGATTATCGCTAATTAAATTGCTTTCTCTTAAAGGGCGAAGGACTATGCTAGACGTTACATTTTTGTTAAGTATTCTTAATGGCGATATACGCTCTGAATTCATTCTAAGCAGTATATTATTTAATGTTCCACACCGACCGACACGTTACTTGCATCCTCTGGCAATTAAATGTTTTCGTATGAACTATGCTTATGCTGAACCACTGAGAAGAACAGTGACCCCGAGGTTAGTAGGCGCATGGGGCGAGATTGTGATATGGTCCCTACACATTTAATTGGTCTAAATAAACTTATATTTCTCATATAATTTATTTTTTTTTTTTTTTTTGATTTTATACTTATATTTACAAAAGGGTTACATATTATGTAGTAAAAATAAAAAAATATAAGACATAGAATTTTTTTTAATTATAATTCGAATCAGAAATCTGGAATGGTAAACATTAATGTTTTATTTTTTCCCCATTTTCTGCACAACGAAGCTGATGCTGATTACAAAAAATTCTTTTTGGGTAATTTTTGAATAATAGTTATCAGCCTTTAATGGCAAGGGCCCTTTAAAAATTAACTCATTCTTTTCGTTTTTATTTTTGAATTCTGGCCAAGAGGATGGATCCGAATTTATCAAGCTAACAGTTTTAGGAGAGCCAGCTTCATTCTCATTAATATCTTCGTCATTAGAATCTGAATCTGGTATTACTAGTATTTCAACTTCATTAAGTGTACTCACGTTCACTGATGGCAGCCGAAGAACTAGAAGGAGCAAAATAGAAACTGAACTTTATGACCTTCTTAAGAAGCACCTCAGTCGTTGCCTCCTCTTCTCTTACTAACTGAATCTTTGTGCTCCAGACAGTTTTTTAAACACGATGTAAAAAAATTATTCAGTTCGTAATAATCCTACTGAATATTTATGGTATGGTAATTGGTAATTTCATTTATAATATTATTGTTTTCGTATTTTACTTCTTTATTACTTTTTTGTGGGCAATGAACGAATGAACCAATACTATTTTTGCAATAGTTAGCCGTTCTTAATTTGCACAACCGCCGTCGTCAATGTCACGGTTCATCGTACATTTGAAAAACGGTGTTTACACCCGGCAACCATTGAGCCACGAGTGGAGCATACATAGGTGCTCTTCTACAACTTATTGTTGTTTCTTTTAATAGTCATGGATTACATTCGAATTCTTCGTCAAATATTCAATATTCGTGCTCCTATCCATAAAACCGACAGCGATATTTCTTTCGCTCTTAGACAAATTTGCGCCCCCTTCACCGTGGCGTCCGGGGGATCGCAAATTATTGTTACATATAATTATTAAATTTGTTACTAAAGTCTTTATCAAGGTATATTAATCTTACTAGGTAGTGGCATCCCTACAACAATACAATATACAACAATACAAGAATACAAGAAAAACATGGCATTTTGTTGTTGCTTTGTAGTTCGAAATGTCAAGAAAATAGAAGAAACTTGAGAAGGAGTGTATGTGTTTTATTGCTTTCTCATTTTTGCACTATAAAATTTCTAAACACATACAACTTTTGACATATCGAACTATTAAATCAGCTGGGCGGAGGACACTACCTAGTAAGATAAATATACCTTGGTCTGTATGAAATTATTATGTAGACTTTTATATATTTAAATAAATAAATAAAATAAAAATATAAATAAAAAGACCAGGGTACCGAAATAATCACTTATG
The DNA here is from genome assembly GCA_949628195.1 of Phasia obesa. NCBI lineage: Eukaryota > Metazoa > Arthropoda > Insecta > Diptera > Tachinidae > Phasia > Phasia obesa. The sequence goes on from OX451216.1 coordinate 124,856,847, forward strand.
CTTGTGTGAGTATGTTGATTTTAATTTTTTTTAATTTCTTTTCAAACATGTGTGAGAGACTAGAAAATATTTTGAGTTTGTTCCTTTCTGAGTGATATGATTTATTTTTTTTCTATCTATTCAAAATTGAATAAATGAAAAAATATTTTGTTTTCTACGATGAAAAGATCGTAGAAAAATGTTCGCATAAATGTATGTATGAGTATATGACCATGTTTTGTAATATGCAACTGCCAGCGTATGCTGTAAAAAAGTGTTTTAGAAATCTCATTTATGAGAAATTTCATAAATAAACACTCATAAATGAAAACGTGCATAATGAAAATGAAATTTATAAGCATATGAATAATACGGATATTGTTCGATTTTCACCGTTCATGTGTATGTATGCTAAAAAACAAACAGTTACACACATTCATGTCTGAATTTTTTACTCTCATCTATGACAGTTGAAATTTCAACGCTCATAAGAGAAAATTCCGAACCCTAATTAAATATGTTAAATCTATACATATAATAAAACAGCAACACATTTTCTGTACGTCTGTTTGGAGTAAAAGCAGTGAAAGTACGCTGATTTTTTTTTTACTGATTTAAAGGTACTGCATATTCTACGTCATCTTTCATTTTTGAAAACGGGATATTTTAAACACGATTGCGCAACAGATGGCGCTGTTTTTAAATAATGACAAAATATAAATTACGTTCTGTCAAATAGCCAATTGATTGAAATTTGTATTTGATTTGTATTTTTACTTTGTGGAATTACATTGTTATTAAAATATATTAATAACCTTTTACAGAGCTTTACAATAATTATTAAAATTTTTGAATATTATTCAGGGATGGATATATATATATATATATATATATATATATATATATATATATAAGATAAGAGTCTTGAAATTTGATGTATTATTTTCAAAGCAAAATCGAACAAATTATTGACGCATACAACGTGTGTGGGCACAGCTTGTATTAAAATAATTGAGGTCAAGTTTCTTAGTCAAATATTGCGGTCCAGCCGGTTTGAATGTGTTTCGAGCTTCTTTAAATACGTTAAGGCACGTTTCGCGAGTTTTTAAAATAAATTCTCAAAATTTCATTTTTGGGCCTTGGAATGTTTTCCAAGTATGAAGTTGAGGCAGTGCCCTAGAACTAAATTCTAGAGCACAGTGAACGTTTCAAATTAAACTTACGTTAAATTGGACTGCTTCATTTGGTCAACTTTATTTGTGTTAATTTTGATTCTATTTGACTTTTCCATTGAGATGTACATATATCGACTAAGGGGGCGCGGCATTCAAAAGAGTTCAGTTTTGTAGATTAGGTTAGGTTAAATGGCCTGCCCGCAGTAGGTGAGTACACTCGAAAGCCAATAAGGCCCATTGTGTTGCCCCGACGACCATATACCACCACTATTACCTAGAGAACTCCAGTACTTCCAATTCTTAAGAACCACCTCGAGCTTCTCAGTTCTGTAAGATACCCTGTGGAGTACATTTAAATGATTTGTATTCAATAATGACAACTTAGGGATCCAAATTAAACCATTGGTTTAGTTGATCAAGATGGAATTATATTAAAGTATTGTTCTTAAAAAAAAAACACTAATAATCATTTAAAAAAAAACTGTTAAAGTAATTTCTTTGCGTGAATGGAAAAGAAAATTAAAACAAAGAAAGTAAAATTAGAAATAACAAATTAAAACCAGGTGTTGTACTTTATTTGAACGAGTGGAAAGGGAGGCAATTTATTATTTTTATTTTTCACTTAAAAAAGGAGGGTCGCTATGGCAAAATCTTAAAAACAAAAACTTTCGTCATACTAAATAAAAAGAAAAATTCTTAAATTAATTGGCCCCAAAAATGTCAAATAATAGTAAGTAGACATGCACATTTTAAAAAAAAAACCCAAAGCTGTTACCTTTAGCACGATATTTGAGGATTTAATGTGATCCTTAAATCTAAAGGAAACATTTATTTTTAAAACATTTCAAAAAATAATTATTATTCAGTTGTTTTTATTCAAACAACTGAATAACCCCTGCCAGAAAAAAATGAAAAAAAACTTTACCAATAAAAACAAATATTTTAGAATCCTAATTGCATTTTTTCAACGTGCTACTGATGTTGATTTTGGTTGAGAGTGTTTCTGGCACTACTTTCGTTGGCTTTTCACTTATTTTTTTTTTTTGTATTATTATGGTTCTAGGTTTGTTTAACTTGTTCTAGTTTTCATTGTTATTTTTTATTTTCGTTCAATATTTTATTTGCTTAAACGTCCGTTCATTGCCAGTTTTTGTCTCTGGGTAAATACTGGAATATTTGTTTCTAATCAACAACTATAGATTTATTATTTTTCCTTTTTTATGCTGAAAATTTATTTTTAATGATTTTTTGTTGCAGCTGCTTTGGCACTTTTTATTTTATTTATTACGTTGCCTAGTTTTGGGAAAAAGTACTTTTCTATTCATATTCGTAGTCTGTATGTGTTTGGGGAGTTAAATTACACTTTTTCCTAAGGTTTTTGTTGTTGTTGTTGTTTTTAACAAAATTTTTATTTATGAACTGAAATGATTTTGATTGGATTTTTAGTAGTTTGTTTATAGGAATTTTTAGTTGATGAATTATTTGCGAGTTTAAATTATTATGGTTTTGTTTTTAACTTGCTTTTCTTGCAAAAAATTTATGAGTTTCTGGCAAAATTTATTGAATGGGTCATAAAATATTGAGAAATATGGAATAGTTTAAGTGAGTTTTTAATTCTCAGCAGTTCCCTTTGTTTAATTTTTGACAAGAAATAAATTTAAGTACTTACAACGCCTTAGTAATCATAAATATTTGCTGTTAAATTATAAAAAATATAAAAAAAATGTTAAAAGCTTATTAAGCTTTTAACAAAAAGAAAAAAAAAACAAAAAAAAAAAAAACAAAAAAAATTGAAGTGACCTACATTCAACTTTAACATTTGTACCTCATGGAAACAGATACGATTATAGATATATGTATTACATAAAGAATAGAAGTTCAAAGTATATTAAAATACATATTTACCCTTTGCCCCCTCCCTATGACCTGTGCAATGTTTTTCGATTATGCTCAAAAACTAACAGAACAAAACAACAGACATCATTGTGTAAAGTCAAGTCGAAATGGATTCAGGAGACCTCAAAACGCATAAATCCGTTGAAATCCCGACATTAATTTTTTCACCTATACTACGTATGGTAAATTAAAAATCCTTTATCTTCGTAGCTAAAGGTAATTTTGTATGTAAGAGTTAATTACCGAAATAATTTATACAACAAAAAATAAAAACAAATAAATTGTTAAATCAAAGCTTAGTATGGGCCTTCAAGATGAAGGTAGACAGACATTCATCTTTATAATATTTATAATCACAACAAAGGGGATTTTCGAAATCACAATAAAGGGGATTTTGAAAATCAAATTAAGGGAATTTTGTAACTTAAATCAGATTAAAGGGGATTTTGTAACTTTCATCGATCTTTAATAAAAAAAAATATTTAAAATATTGATAACTGCTTTATTTGCTTGACATAAATATGTTAAGTTTTAATCGAATTTATGATAATAGTTCAGTTTATTAATCCCGATTTTGGTTTCAGTTTCCAAAAAATCCAAAAAATTGTATATCAATTTGATGCCTGTCATTTGAACCATTAGATAATTAGATTCTTAAATTTTCAATATTACCATTATAACAACAAATAAAAAATGTTACAATATTAGAAATTAAATCAAAATAATGAATACTGTTGTCATATCTTTAGGCAAATGCACTATTCGTTGGGTGCAGTTGGCGAGCGCTTTCGATGTGAGAACACCATTATCAAGGCACATCGTTTATAGTACTATCGAAGATGTGGCATGGCAATGATATTCTAACATCATTGTCAACCATACACAACAAACTAGTGCTGAAAATTTCTACTACTTTAAATTACTAGATACTACTCAATAGTATTCAATTAGGTACTCAATGGCACTGAATACTTTCCTCTAAATATAACAACGCCTTTTTACCTCTAGAGAGTTAACTATAATCTGAAGTCAAGGAAACTTCACACTAAATACGCTTTTGGTGGTTGGCTTAAGATTAAGATTAAGTAGCTAAATGTTTTCTAAAAAATACAACGGTAAGTAAAATAAATCTCTAAACCGAGTAACTGATTGATTATTGAGTTCTAGATACTCGGTACTATTTTCGTACTCAATTTTATGTGAGTACGAAAATAAGTGTTGTTAACTGCCTAAACTAAACTACCTAATGGAAAGCGTATACAGAATTTAATATAGTACGAAATGTGCAGTATTGAACCAAATACACAGTAACAGGTAGCAGTTGCGGAAATGTAGCAAAGAGGAGTTAGATCTGTGTAAGTGATGAAAGTACAAAAGGTTCTCTCAAGTTTACACCAAGAGGAAAGAAATATTTTTGTGTTTTTTTCAGGTACATTTATGTAGTTTCTATTATTTCTTTGTGCTTTTTATTTTTATGTGAGCACGAAAATAAGTGTTGTTAACTGCTTTATATCAATAGAGAAATTTGCACAATTAAAGCACTTTATTTATGATAATTTTTATGTAAAATATAATATTGTACGGTGAGAAGAAATTTTTTCGTAAGTATGTCCAATTCGCTCTTGGCCGATTTATAATTTTTTCAGCAGTTTTGAACAAACATTAAAAACTATCTTTAGCATGCGCTTGGTCGCTGTCTCAGTAATACCTAAGGAGCATGTTGAAATTTAGATGTTACAGTTATGTTACAAAATGTGCACTGGTGAACCAAATCCACAATAGGTAGTGTGCAAGTCTGCGGTTGTGGGTTCAATTTCCACCAACTGCGTTTTTGACAGGTCACGCAGTGTCCAGTATTATCTGGCCAAGTTAAAAATCGTGGTAAGACGAAACTCGCAGACTGTGCTGGAAATAGGATAACACGAAAACACTTTGGACCACAAGCATACACATATTAAATGAAGATACTGTGAAGACCTTAGTCTTAAGCAAATGTTAGCAATTACCATATACTCTCCGATGAGGAAGAATGTCGATATGTATCAGTCGCCAGCCTAAAATCGATACATTCGAGAGTAAAAGGCTAATGACAGCACGAGACTCAATGAATGTAAGGTATTCGTACATTTATAGTCTGATACCAGAAATCATTGCGTTACGAAGGGTCTGCTACGGTATCCCCCTATAAGATTATAATAAAAACAGGTAGCAGTTGCGGAAATGTAGTAAAGAGGAGTTTTTTTTTTTGCTAGTTGAACTGCGCTTTGACGTGAATTACGTTGGGTTCTGTCCTCGACCATTGCTGGCGAGATATTGCTGGATATATATTGCTGCCTTTGAATGTCTATTTTCATCTTGTTATTTCATCAGATACACAACTATTTTGTTTTCCCGAAAATATCATGGTTCAATAAAAATGGTTGGTTACAATCTTAGGGCATATGCGAGCGAAAGCTTGTAACCAACATAAGAGACAGATGATTTTTAAAGAATGACTAAACTGTCATTAGCAGTTTGGTTCTTATAGCAGGGAAAAGTTAATACAACTTCGAGTGCAAACCTCCAAAGGTAAATTTTTTATTATTATAATATTTAACATATTGTGAAAATCACATTCAATCAATCGTTATGTTTGCTTGACTTTTAATTCAATAATTTTCTTTAAATTCTATTTTTCATTTTTAAATTTGGATTTTAATTTTTTTCTTGTGTAGTGACATTTAACATTTCTAAGCAAATGTGTTCTAAAAATGTTTTTAATTTTTGTTTTTAATTATTAGCCTGACCTTTAACGTTAAGTACAACATGTTGCGTGTCTGACCTTTTCTTTGTTGTAGTCATTGTTCGTTTCCTTTTTGTTTTTCTTGCTTACAATCAACCAACAATTAATAATTACATTTTCATTAATATGTCGTGACATTAAAGGGTGTTATTGAGAAAGTTTTTAATTAAGAATAATTTTAATTTTATTTTTATACAAAGGTCCAAGCTAAGGAGCAGGCAGGAGCTTGGGCTAGAAGTTCGTCAATACGAGTACTAAAATATGTATAAAAAAACAATTGAAATTTATTCTACCCTTGAGTCTTTGTTAACAATAGAAAAAAAATTATGTTCTAGCGTTTTGAACTTATCTGGTTAAATGAGTCAGGGCAGAAATAAAAGTGATTTAAAAACAGAAAAAGTAATTTTATAATTCAGTTTCCAATAATCTTTCTTTAAAACTATAAAGTTTTTGTATTAATTAAGACCAGTGATTGAAAATGCTTGACTATTTTCAATGCATATGTAATTGCTTAACTCTTGCTTAGAAAAAGTGTGCAGCAAAAGCAAATAAAAGAAGAGCAACTCATTTGCTTAAGCTTGCTATGTGTCTCTTTCTACAGCAAAGCAATTGCTTTAAAAACATTTGCTGTTGCTTAAGCAATAAGTTGTTCTTCATATTTATTTTTGCTGTAGGGGCTGACTACGATTGCTGTTTTTGCTGTTACTCGCTGCTTCAGTCTTAAGTTTTAGAAAATTTTTCATAGTGAGAGATTAAAATTATGACGCCACGTGTAAATAAAAAAAAAAATAAAATTTGAAGATCTGCAAAATAAAGATTTCCAATATTTTTTTACAGCAACAGCAAAAGAAGAAACAAACATTAACTTATTGCTTAAGCAACAGCAAACATTTTCAAAAAAATTGCTTTGCTGCACAAAGAGACACATAGTAAACTTAAGCAAATGGGTTGCTGTTCTTTTTTTGCTTTTGCTTCGATTGTAACAAAATGTTACATAAATGCTGAGGAATTCAGTTTTTTTATTTGCTGAAAAAGATGTAAGCAAAGCAAAGATTTTACTGCTGTTGCTATTTTTAAGCAAGCAATTCAAACCCTGATTAAGACTTTCAAATAGGAATTCCCAGTAACTCACTGCAACAACTGTATAAAAATATTTGGTCAGGTAAATTATTTACAAAATGCAGAAGGTAATTTATTTCTGGATCGCTACATCCGTATTCAGCATTCTTCGCATCTATCTACTTTGGGTAGTGTTTAATTGTAAATATAATCTTTTTAACCAACCAAACTCAGATAAAGGAATACGAGAAAAATCGTATTCAATCAGCCATCATCAGTTGGTGTGAACGAATTCTAACACCTGAATAAAACGGGAATGATGAGTTCCAAAAAATGTATTGTACTCGGGAGGAATTTTAAAACAAATCACAAATTTGGTCCCAAATTGGCAATGTTTGGATAGGGCCTGAGACAGAATCGTAGCAATTTATGACAGAATTTTTTTTTGATTCTCTTTTGTTGTCTTTTGTACGGTTGTCGCTAAAACATTTCAATCAAATTTACTAGTAACAAAGTAAGTTTAACTTATATAAGCAAAAAACCTATACCACCTTTTTAGGGAATATCCTGAAAAACGGTAATTTTTACACTTTCCCAATTCAAAGACTTGTAATCTTTAAACATCGCATGCTATCAGAACAAAACTCGCCACTATTTCATTCTAAATTTGATCAAGAGTGCAGCCGATAAATTAAAAGAATAATCCCATCATAAATGAGTCCACAACATAAAAAATATTTAGTTAAAGTTGGACAAAAATAAAAAAAAAAATTTTTCTACGCCAATTTTCGCTAAAACTAAAAGAGAAAACCCAGATAGGTAACCACAATTTTTAGATATTTTTAAAGACTATAAAATTTTAAAAAATCCTAACATTTAAATTATAAATAAACTTTTAATGACATTTCAAAAAATCTTTATGTCCGAGGTACCTAACTTTGGGAGCTTAGCCACAAGCCACCCTTTATCGTAGGAGCCAACCGCCTGCCAATTAAAAACGCCTCTGCTTGCCTCTATGAAATTTCATTAGAACACCATTAGTGGTTCATGAGCTACCGAATTATTTGAAAAACGCTTTTTAACCACTGTGCAATTTGCATTAGCATCAGTGTTGGATAATACGTTATACTTGGTAATATATTATATTGAAATTTTTGTTGATACATTGCTTTGCATTTTAGGTGACGATATACTCGATACTCGGTACCCAACCTAAATAATTTCCCAGCACTATTCCTATAAAATCCATGCGTCTTGTTTTAAATTCATCCTAAACATATGCAACTCATTTTATCGCTATAAACATTCAACAACATGATTATAAAGGCAAGTTGCGTTATCGAAGAAGTTCAAGGGTCTTGCTTTCAACTTACGTTTTTATTTCCTGTAAAGGATATAAAAATAAATTGCACTCTTGTTCTATTAATTTTTTTTTAATCTGCTATTTGCTTAATTTCTTGATAAATTCCATCTCCGATTAACATTAAACTACTTAAAAAACATTTTTAATTACACACATATACACATACATACGTACATTGTAATGCGTGTTGCATTCTACCACATTAAATTGTATTAAAAAATACAAGAAAAAAAAAACAAAAGCAACAGCAAAAGCAAAAGCAAAAATCAACAAAAATCCGCCATAATATTATTAACAGAAAATACGAAAAACTTAAAAAAGGAAAAAGAAAATGAAAAGTATAATAAAAACGGTTTAAGCTCGTTTATAAAATAATGTTAACGCTGATGAGTAGAGAAACGAAGACGGCGATGATGACGACAACATAGAAGGCTGTCCTTGTCATGGTAAAATTGTGCAACTAAAGGAAGCAAAACGTTTTAATGATGGTAGAGTTTAAAAACGAATGATGATTTTTTGTTATTTTTTTTTTTTTTTTTTTGTTACATTCCTTGCTTGTTTGTGTGTTGGCCATTTGTGGCATGGTCTGCTTGAGTTGTTGGTTTAAATCATAACCAGCCAACTTATTTTATGTTTCCACTACCCGAAAAAAGCAAAAAATAAACAAGGGTTTTTTATTAGTGGCAACAGCATTTTAAATGCTAACAAGTCACAGAAACTTAATACCATAAAGCTGCTATAAATTTTCGTGCATTTTTAGCTTGAATGCGAGAGAGAAAGGATGGGATTTTTTTGCTTGCCATCGAAGCATTGTGGGGTGTTAAGGTATGGTATTTTTATTTTTGATACAAGTATATGATAGTCAAAAGTTATGATACACATTTGACGTTTAAGGGGGATAAAAATAAATAGTTATAAAAAACTATATATTAAGGGTAAAATTAATATGGCTCAGCTCTCAAAAAATTATAATTTAATCGCTATAACTGAAAGGTACATTCAGGACATCGGGCGGACTTATCATACTTTACAACGGCAATTGCTACTTAAAGAACTTCTACCCGACATGTAATTGAATAATTAATGTCCCAGCGAGTTAGCGAGACATTCCAGAGTGAAAGGGCACGGTCTAAAGGCCGGCTCATAATATTTAAATTTAAATATTTTCTTTGATCACGTCTTTGCTTTAATACGACATGCATACAACAATATCTTAAGTTCCATTTCAAACAGATCAGTACAGGAATACTCGTGACGATAGAAAGCCTATACTTCTCTGACGCATATAGGAATTGCCACAAATAAGGGAAAGATATAAAAAGTCTATTACTTTTAATACAGATGACTTTTAATAGTAAAGAGGATTGTTATACAGAACAGAGTTGGAAATTGTGGTACAATTGTACCAAATTCGGTACAAACGACACACAAGTGGTACATTGGTACACTTCATACTTTTTTGGTACAATTTCATATAAAATTTGTTCAATATTTTTTTTTTTAATTTACTCAATAATTTTTTAAAATTTATTCAATATTTTTTTTTTCATGGGTCTTCAACCCTGTCTAGAACTAAGTAAATTGCCACATTTTTGATTTATCTTCAGGATTTTAATTATTTGCATTGATAATCCTTTTATGTATAAATAATAGGTAACTTAGTTACAAGGGTTTTTTGCTGAACAACAGCGTTTGACCGATTTTGCATTGCCTAAATCAGTTTTCGGCAGTATTTGGCTGATATCTTTTTCTATTTCTGGAGATAAATCGTTAGAACATTTTTGGTAATGAGATTACTCTTTACTTATTATTCCATTTAACTCCAGCATACTCTATCGCATTAAGATGGTGCAGTTACAAGCACCTGCTTTTAATAGCAGAATAACCGGCTCCTAACGTAAGCTTTTTGCTTATAAACTAGGTATTTTGTCCTTTTACCAAATTGTTAGTAAATTAGAAAAAAATAATTCAAGGTTAATTATTATTACTTTCCAAATTTTGGTACAATTCATGCTAATTTGGTACAATTTTATCATTGGGGTGATACAATTTAAATGTTGTCAGATCCCAACACTGATACAGAATGGTGTTACTACAGTACCGGTGTTGTGCCAAACTTACACAAGCGGGAAAAAGTGGAACAGTATATGACGACTCAGTAGTGAACATATGTATGCTTTCGAATGAAAGTAATATAAAACGAAAATAAAGTTGGTTACACGAAAGTAAATTATTCAAAAGTGTTTCAAGACAAATTTTGTTTTATGAATTCCAATTTTACATTCAGCCTTATTGTGGTTGCCGTTGTCGTACTTCGACAACAATAATATTGTAAAAGATTAAAGAAAACAATCAGAATTTTTCTTTAATCTATTATTTCGTTAGATAGATGATATTCTGACAGCTATCTAAACTTAACCCTATTTAAGAAAACATTCATCTTTAGAGGTAAAATGTAAAGGAAGACAATCATAATTTTTCTTTAGTCTTTTACAATATTCAGCCTTATTACGGATGTCGTTGTCACACATCGACGATGATAATATTGTAATAGATTAAAGAAAACAATCAGAAAATTCTGATTACAATATTATTGTCGTCGATGTGTAACAACGACATCCGTAAAATTGCTGATTATTGTTGTCGAAGTACAACCATAACCGTAATAAGGCTGATTGACTTATTTTGCGTTTTACCTCTAAAGATGAATGTTTCCTTAAAAAAAGATCTTTATCTAAGGTAGGGTTAGGTTTCGGTGGCTGTCGAAATTATGTTCCCATCCTAAAGCTAACCGGAGCATATAATAAATTTTAATTTGCTTCATAGAGCTTGAATAGTCTTTGAAAGAAAGTGTACGCATCTTCCACATCATGCGTATCTTGTTGTGATCATTATATATGTAAATTTCATTACTGATTACTATGTAGTGATCAGTGTCCTCCAAAAATATACAGCATTATTTAGACGTTCCTACTGATTATCAAAATCAGTGCCTCTTACAAATGTCGGCTAGATAATTGAGTCTAAGATCAATTATCTAGCCGACATTACATTTGCTTCTTATTTAAATTTGCTCAGAATATTATTATCATACAAATGTACTCTATGACTGGAGAACCAACCCTAAAAGAACAAACCTGGTAAACTCATCCATCCTAGCGGCAGTTAATACCAAAGGGATACCTTTGCGCTCAGAAGGAAATACTCTGAAGTAAAATTATGGTTCGTTTAAGGTAGTTCTTGAAATGACGTTATTTCGCCACCAATCTGCCACGTACTTTCGCCAAAATCAGTGTTTAAAATCCTACAATGATCTGGAAGTTTCCTAGATAAAACCCTTAGTTCGGTGCCGTTTCCATATGTACCAAATATAGGCGTTGTAAATGTTAAAATGGGTCATCATCTCTGCAACAAGACATCGTATGATAGCCCCATTTAAGATAGTCGGACTAACCATAGAAGTAACGAGCAATTACCAAGAGTTTTATTTTATTTTTTAAGAAAAATCATTGCATCTATCTTCTACTGTGTGTGTATGGTTACCATCTCCCTCGCTTTACTTTCTCTCTTTTAAAGTTTTAGACAAATTATAATGAGAACTGATCGATATATTTAATTCACTGATCGATTTTGCTGTCAGCTTTTAACAATTTACTAAAACATATATTAAGAAATATACATATATTTTTTATAATTGTGAACTTCCTTAATATACATACGGCACTGTGGACTTAATTTTTTGACGTTTATTGTAGGTTGACTGTGGTTGGTTGTTAGCCAAATTGAGAGTTTAACAAAAGGGTTGTTAAAAGAAAATAACTTATGCAAATCAATTTACATATGCAATTAAATGGCGCGCCAATGTATGCGTAAATACAACATGCACACACATTCATACGTCGATACAATTTCATACCCATTAAAAAGTTTGTTCACATACGAATTCATATTTGCATACTAAGGATAAAGTATTTAACGAAATCAACTAGAGTTGCCATTTAATTTTTGTTAAAATAAAAGAAATGATAATAACTTTAGTAAGTGACTTAAAGAATTGCCTATAAAATTTTGTAGACATATAATTATTATTTATAACAAAACTCAAATAAATATTTATTTAGCTTTTTTTCGTCCTAGTCGTTCTTTGATCTAAAATAATACTGCATTAAAGAAAACAGGTACAAAAGTATCGAGGATGAAAAACGACATATACATATAATAAAATAGTAACTCATTTCCTGTTTGTCTATTTTTCTTGTTTTGTGTTCGCATCACATAAAAACTACTGGATGGATTTAAACAAAATTTTTGGAAGGGGTATCTCAGTATCCTGATTCAACTATAGGATACTTTTTTTCCGCAAAAATATCTTATTTCCAAAAAAAAGTGGAGAAAAAGCAGTGAAATTTCGCCGATTTTACCGATTTAAAGGTACTGCATACTTTAAGGCATCTTTTATTTTTGAAAGCGAGATTTGCTAAACAGGGTTCGCGACAGATGGCGCTGTTTTAAAATAATGACAAAATAGGATTTGATAGCTGGATATTTCCAACATGGTTGCGCAACAGATGGCGCTGTTTTAAAATAATGACAAAATATGAATTACTTACTTACTTATTTGATTTGTATTTTTACTTTGTAAAATTACATTGTTATTAAAATATTTTAAACACCTTTTACTTAGCTTTACAATAATTTTATATAAATTTAAGAATTCTATAGAGGGATGGCTTCCTTTATATAAAGTAAATACGTATACATGAAAAACTATAAAAATAAGTTTTAAAATTTGGTGTCGATTTAAAAGCAAAATCGAACAAAAAATTGTTAGGACGCACACAACGTGCGTGGGCAAAGCTGTCGTTTTTAAATAAAATAAAAAGAATTATTTCTTTCATTACAGAGTATATTCAGTCATAAAAGACAATATTGTGACTCTCATGTTTTTCAATCATATTATCACTAAGTTTGACCATTTCACTCATCAAAACTCCTTACACCATGAAAACTTCGATTGAGTGTCTTCTTTAACGGAAAAAATATCGCTATATCTGCTTTTATGTTATTTACAATCATTACAACCATATTCTTAAAAACATTTTTGTTGCCTATCCGGAATATTTGTGGATTTTGATTTGTGGCTGTTTATGATTAAATGTGCGTTATAACCATAATATGTTATATATTTTATCATATTATAATTATATGACTTCAAACATTATTATGATTATATGTGACAATGTTATTAATATGTTAGACAACATGTATATATGATAATAATATGATTAAACTACAACCATATAATTAAATCATAAACACCCCAATCGCGAATACTTATTCCTTTGAAAAAGTCCCCAATTTTATATACCGTAAAATACTATACCGTAAAATAGAAGTAAATTTGTTATTGGAATCATTCACGATAGAAAATTTTAGTTTTTTCATGGGAATAATTATTCGCGATAGAGGCGAATATATTGCTCATAGATTATTCCTCGTAGCCGTGTTTTTTTTTTATTATCTAATAAAAATAAATATAGAGAACGGAAAACTTTGTCTACTTCTATGATGCATTGGTAAATGATACATCTTCTTTTACGCAAAATAAATTCTTTTATAGAATATATTTTTTCCTAAAAACAAAGGTTACAATGTCAAACCTTATAAAAATTATTCATTTAGAATAATCGCCCAATTGTCCCAAAATGGCCAAGAAAAATGGGCAATTGCCAATTGGTAGACTTTTTTAAATTGCCCAAATCAGTTTTAGCAATTGCCAAAAATTTGGCCTAAAGTTTATTGTGAATTAAGATACAAATTTTAAAATGTTAAATGGGCCATAACTGGGCCATTTAAATTCTATTGAAATTTCGTACGATTTCGAAGGCCTTAATAAAAAGCAACTGCTAATTTATGTATGCTCATGTAATAATTAGATCTAAAAGGATATTAAATATTGTATGGAATTTTTTTTTTAAACTTTTTATATTAAAAAATATTTACATAATATTGCGAAAGCACAACAACAATCTTGTTTTTAAAAAGTCATTAAACAATATTGAATTAATAAAACCCTTTAACATATTTGTTATATTTAATATCTTTTTAATCCCATTTATTTCCAATGGCAACTCTATTTTTATATTATTTTCAATATCCTTAAAATACAATATGTGCAAGTAGATATTTTTATATTTTATATGTATGTATTCCATAATGCATCTGTGTGCTAAATGTGTGCATATTTGGTATTCCTCAAATTATTTTTTAATTAAAATATTTAAAATAAAATACTACAAAGCCATTTTATTTATTAAATAATAATAATAATGATATGCTTGTTTTTTTTTTTAATATTCATTGTAGTCTAAAATTTTATTAAAACTATAATTAATTATCATATAAAATATGCTTCAAAGTTTAAGCACCAAAATTTAAAAGAGAAAAAAATTATTCAAACATTTTGAAGAGAGAATTTATTTTATATTAATTTATAGCGAAAATTAAGTAGTGCTAAATAAAAGTGGATTTGTATAAATGATACATTTTTTTTGTTCAACAATTAATTGGGCGTAAACCTGCAGAAACACAGCTACTGATATTAAAATAAAAATCAAACAAGTGGATAAAATTATAAATAAATAACAATGTTAAATATTTTTGGAAATTAAAATTTCTAATAATTTTCCTGTTAAATTGAAATGCAATACTTTGGTGAATTTGAAATGCATACTGCTTTAGAGAAATCATTAGAACACGAGTATAAGCTACTTTTGAAGTAGAAAATACTTCTAACGATATTTTTTTTTTAATTTTGGATGCACTGTAATTTGTTTTAGATATAAGCCATTTGCATCAGTTTTCATACCCGAAACAAATACACTTCGAGGTAATATTGTATCAATCCCCTAATGGCTGTCAGGTCCAAGACGGCTGTAATATGAAAATATCAAATATCTTTATATAAGTTTTTATTAATCGCTATCCATTTCTACTCCATTTTTTATCAAATGCTTCACTGTTTGATGTATGAAATATCACTGACTTGTTCCCTAATTTCACAATAAAAACTCAGATTCTTATGCTTAAGACTTAATGGGCGAATAGAGAATTTCATTAAATTAAAAAATCAAGCAGATTGGGATAAAGCATTCTGGTCTGGTGATAGGGCTACTAGCTTAGCTTACCAGATAGGTACGGAGAACATCCGAACACATTTATAAATGATACCGCTTGATGCAAGAATAGACGACCGCTTACCAAAGTGCAAAATAGGCGACACCCGGCAATAGCTATTGGGTTTAAATGACGCCATTGACTCGCCATGTCATTTCGAGTATCATTGACACTCAGAATTTAGGTGGAAATCGGTGCAACCATATATCCCTCTAAGAATTTTCTCTCGAAACCGCTGATTGTCCGCGACTGCAGACCCCGCATATCTGTGGGACGTATTACTATCCGCAACCTGTGATGCATCCGGTTTCATTTAGGTATGCTTCTCACATGCAGATAATAAATCGGGCACCACCGTATGTGGTAGCGTCCGAATTATTATCCGCAATCAGACTAAGGAAACCAAATTTTTTTTCTCTGCGTGTAAATTAAACTTAATTACCGCATAGATCTCTTCTCTCGCTTTTGGCATGTGTTTTCCAGATCTACTCTAATTTGATTAGTACCTTTTAGTTTATCCTTCCTATCTTTCCCATTAATAGGGGCCATGTAACCAATTTTAACCAATTACAAACCTAAAGCTAAGAAAAAAATGCGATTTTATAAAAATAATTACAATTTCCCATTAAATTCATTTGATATGATTTATCTTTTTTTAAGCACAATATGCTACATCTTGTAACATTGAATGAATTTATTATTATTTTAAATTAATTTAAAACAACGGCAAAACAAAAACCAGCTATAAGTCCATGTTAATACATATTTTTACTAGGATAAATTACCTTTCTCCACAATGCAACAAATTCCACATGTATGAACATTATTATATTGAAACATTAATTAAATACTTAATGTAGTTAAAAGTTTTTGCATTAATTAATTTAAAATAAAGCAGGACAACAATTAATAATGCCATTGTAGCTGTTTGTGAAATGAAAAACCACAAAATTATTTATTTTCAAATAAATTATATTTACAGCTGAGCTATAATGCAAAAACAATTACATACATTTTACTAACGTTTGAATACAATTAAAAGTAAAAGTATTCAAATTCAAATATAAGTATGTAATGAGCCTTGAGAGAAATCAAAGGGTTCCCAAGACTTATTCACATACCCACATATTCTTCGGAAATTATCAAAACTCATAAAACTTAATCTTTACTTTTTTCCCATTAAAATATCTTATTTCTACTGATAAAAACACGAATGTACGATTTAAATGACTTGGCAGCACCTTTCATTTTTGTAAAAGGGACATTTTAGACAGAACTCTTCAATGATGCAATTTTATATGAAACCCATGTTGCAACAATTTGAGTTCAGAGACGGGTAAGTTAAAACAAGGCAAATTGTGAAAAATATTGTCACTACTAGTACCGAAGGCAATAGAAAGTTTTAAAAATGTCATTACTATTTTTTTCAAGACAATACTACCTGGGAAGTTTTTGGCTTGTCTGCAGAAAATACCCAGACTCTTTGGTGGGAACCGAAACTGCAACCCCCAGACCGATAACTAAAGAAAATTTCCAAAGACATGCGAAAAACTACAGTAGAGTTTTAAAAAAATAAGACTTTAAAAAAATTGCAAATTGTAAAAATGAAAGACCAGCGGAACGAAAAGGATAATTATTCGATGTATGAAAGAAATACCAAAATGCTATAGAAATTAATTAGAAATTATAGTTAAATTATGGCATTAAGGTCTGTTACTTAACACTTCGTCTGTGCATTAAAAAATGGCTTTGAGTTAGATTTAGTAAAAAAAAACCTGCAGGTGACCGCGCATAGAGAAAGGAATCTAAGGGTAGGGTCCGGGACCAGCCGAAGAAAAATTCGGGTTGAAATTTTGGTTGTTCCGTAGGTAAGTCAAGGACAGAAAGAAAAATTATAAAATTTTTCACAATTTTTTGAAAACTTTGAAGTTTTTCAGTGAACCATTTTGGAGATTTAGTGAGAAATCGAATGGAAGTGGCCCAAGACCCACCCGAAGTTTTCCTGAGGTCAAAAAAATAGTTTTTCAGTGTGTAATTTGAGTGCCAGAAAACATTAAAAATGTTGAAAAGGTACTTTAAACGGCCCTCCTGTAAAATTTACTTATTTACCCTTAGTTTCCTTTATAATTGTGCTATCAGATTTTAAGATTAGGCACGGAATAACGAGTGATTTTGTACAGCCAAAAAAAAATATGAAATTGGTGCCCTTTAATCTTCAAAAGACACGTAAAAATTATTTATGTTGTCTCCATACATGCACACCCTTTGATTTTTAATATTATGAACTTATTTTAAATGCGACCAATTTATAAATAAAAAATAAATAAAAATCGGTTCAAAATTAACTGAATTGTACGAGCTCTATACAAAAGAACATACAGACGATTTGATTTTATGAACTCTGTTAAATAAACGATAATTTTTCGTATATTATAAATTTTAGTTTTACCCTTTTATTGATAACTAGCTGTGCCCGCCACATCGTGGGCGTCCTGACAATATTTTGTTCGGTTTTGCTTTGAAAGTATTCCATACCAATTGAAAGACTCTTACTTTTATAGTGCTTCAGTTATGGTTGATGTTATTAATTTATTTAACGGTACCCATCCCTCGATGAAATTCTAAAATTTATAAAAAAATCTAAAATTCTAAAAATTACTGCAAAACCATATAATTCCACAAAGTAAAAATACAAATTTTTATCAACTGGCGTCATCTGTTGCATATTAGTTTGTAAAATATCCCAAAACGAAAAAGGTGTGTGGTGAAAATGTAACCGTGTTGAAAAAGAAAACCGTGTAGAAAATATCCTAGTTTTAAACCGAAAATTTCAGCACCTTTAAACCGGAAATTGCGTTTTTCATTGCTTTTACTCCACTTTCCCTTGGAAATAATATATTTTTGCGAAAAAAAAAGTATTCTATATTGGGATCAGGATACTAAGGTACCTCCTCACAAAACATTGTTAAAATTCATCCTGTAGTTTTTACGTGATGCGAACACAAACAATGAAGGACAGACAGACAGACAGAGGAAAATGAGTTACTATTTTATTATATGTATAGATTACGCATTCGAAAAAACGGCAACACTTTCATGCCATACATTCAAAAAAGAACAAAAAATTTTATATTGATTTTTCAAAGACTTCAAAAGGAAAATATGTTTTAATAAAAAAAAAACATAATGCACATACATACATATATGGAAACATTGGCTTCAGAGGAAAAGGTCAAAATGTAAAAATTTTCTATTTTAGACATTCCTTCAAATTCTTATTTGTTATTGTTGTTGTTCAAAATATCTAATTCTACATCTACAGACCTGTTCTGAAAATCACGTGATTTAAAATCACGAACCGTTTTGAAATCACGTATTTTCTAAATCACACAATTTTTTTTCATGAGATTTTAAAGTAGTAAAACCACAAGAAAATTGCTTGCTTTTATTGTTTTTTGATTAAATTATAATTAATACTTAAAATAAAAGCAACCTGAACAGATCTAGGTATGAAATTGAAAAACCAAAATAATTTTAAAACCGTGGGGCATGGACGATCAACGTGCTATTGCAAAAGTTAAAAGAGGTTACCACGTTAGTGTTTAGATGGTCTGAACTTAATATGTCGCTTGAGCTTAAGGAATTGTTGGAGGCATTGTTCCTGCCCTATCGTAAAACCACCGAAAATCTGTATCACGTAGTGCTCAATTCTAAAATTGTTCAAGATATAAAATTTGATTTTCTTAACAGAAAATATTAATTTCACCAATTAAAGGTTTTAATTAGTTTCGGATACGACTTTAATTAAATTTTTAATAAATGCAATTATTTATTTAAATAGAATAATATTTTAATCGTTCTTAATTAATTTTATAACTAAATCAATTAAAAAATTAATCAAATTTGTATCTGAATTCAATTAAAACCTTCAATTGGACCAACAATTTTTTCTGTGTTACTTAAAAAATAAACACAATTAAGCAAATAGAGCAACTAGTTCCCTGAGGGATACTTCTACAATCGAATCACATAGCTTTCAAAAATTAACTACCCAGCAAAAAAAAAATGGGTTTTGGCAGCAGTAAAATCTTTTCCTGCCATACAAAATCTCTTAATAGCAAGCACACATATTTGGCCTAAATAAATGCAATTTTGTATGACATAAAATGTTAAGTTTTCAAAAAAAAAACAACAAATTTTTTTACATTTCGCCTGACAGTAGTGCATATTAAAAAGCTCAACTGTAAGGCAGAGATAAAAAATTCCGAATTTACGAGGAGTTACGACGAGTTACGAACTTAATACCGTATTATTATAGAACATCTATACTGTGTTGCATTGAGCGCTTAAAAGGAAATGCTACTAAGTGAGACATCGCGAACAAATATCATGTCATACCTAAGCAGGTTAGTAAGCGATAACAACTAGGCTTTCCTTTACAAACCTGCATACGACGAAGCAGTATTTTTTGCTGGGTTAGTTCCGCTTTTCTTTTGTGACCTTTTTAGAAATTATTTTCTCTTATTTTAGGCGGTTTTTCTCCCCTTAGTAGACATCATTGTATACTTTTATGGATTATTATCTCTTTCTGTGAAAATTATACTGTAATTTTCTTTTACAACTTTTCAATTTACTATTAATGATACTTTTGGCTGGTTAAAAGTGTTCATGGATGCTTGTGTGTGCATAATTGTAATATACTTTTCAAGCGCTTTTTTTCATTTTGGCTGCTTTGTTTGTAGTTGTCTTTTGTTTAATTTTTTTCTCTTCTTTCATACAATTTCTTTTTAATTTCTTCTGTTTTCCACGTTTTCCTCATCATCTTCCAGCTCATTGAAGCCAACAAAAATGTTATATATTATATTTTGAGTATCTGTGTATGTGTTGTGCCTGTATCTAGAAAATGTTATGGTAGTGGTGAAAATCGAAATCGTTGCTTGTGACAGTGTAAGGTATTTATGTCTTTTTGAAGGGGTTTCCACTTGCTTTTCTCGAAAAAAAAGAACGCTTTTTATCGTACCTGAAAGATGCTGTGTTATGAGAGAAGAAGCGAGACTAAGGAAAAGATTCAAGTAGTAAAATAAGTGGAAAAAATATTGGAATGTAGCAGAAAAATGTTGTGCTGCAATAATATTAAATCACAATTTTTAGTGTCCTGTTGTAAGGACGATGCAACAATCACAATTATATCAGCATCTATTCGGGCACATACATCCATTTCCAACAACAAGGACAACAGCAATCAATTTTAAAGGAATTCATATCCCGCATTATACGCATCCGTTAGCTTGTAACGTATAAATCGTTAAAAGAGTATAAACATGAAACATCATCGTACAAAAAATACACAAGTACAAAAAAAAAAACGTAAGAAAAGAAACTGAATTATAGAGAAGCAAGAAAAATATTCTTTCGCTAGTTTTGTTCATTAATAAGTTCCTTAAAAAAAAGAGTTGGTGAAATTAAGTTTATTCAAACCATTTCACATGGGTGCTTCAAGGTATTTTTGTGATAACTAAAGCCACAATGTTTGAAGATCCTAATGACTCCTGCAGATCCTTAGCTAAGTTCACTACCATGTTGTTCTAATACACAAATTAATAAATTTATTCTTGTACTAGCTGTGCCCACACACGTTATGTGCGTTCTGGCAATATTTTGTCCGATTTTGCTTTGAAAGTAATCCACACCAAATTTCAAGACTCTTACGTATTTACTTTATATAATGGGTACCATCCCTGGATAAAATTCTAAAATTTTTAAAATCTAAAAATCATTGAAAAGCTCCGTAAAAGACAGACAGGAAATGAGGTACTGTTTTATTATATAAATAGATAATCTCAATACAATAAATCTGCTTTGTTTTTTTGTTAAAAAAAACAACCTAATCAAAGACAGACTCGAGCAGTGGCAGCGAAGGTCGTTCCGTTCGCTCCGTAGTATCTTTTATAAAAAGTTTAGAGATCTTGTGATTTTTCGAAATCGATGCTAAAGCAGGATAGATGGAGACAGGGGAGAGAAAAAACCAAGCAATTATAGAGAAGCTCTCTTGTATTTAGAAACATTTTTTGTGATATCTTAAACAGAATTTTTGGAGAAATTTCAGATAAGTTCAGAGCTAAAATTACATATAATAAAATTTGAAAGCTGGTGCAAAATGATTTTTCATACATCGCAATTCGATATTTTTGACCGGTCTGGCAGCATCCAACTGTCAAAAAAGTCCAGTTTCCTAAGAGCTAACAAGAAGGCAAGCACCTTTTTAAACCAGGTATTTTTAGTGCTGGGATATTAAGTTCTTTTAGATTATTTAAATCTGATGTCACAGTGCGCGCTACAAGCGAAGCTACAATACTAAGCTACAACACGCTATAAACCAATACATGTGTTTTTCTTATGCTTTCTCTCAAAACATGTCAGAATGAGAGCGAAGCTTTATGCGAGTTCGTGCTACAAAACAGGTTCTGTACTGGTTTGTAGCGCGATATAGCACGTTGTAGCTTTTTGCCTTTGTTTGTTTATTTTTTATTATGCTTTAAGAACCTTTTTGTTTGTTTTAACTTATTTTTAGTACGCTTTTTGGCATTTTGTTTATAAAAAAAGAAATTTAAAATACAATCGATAGTGACTTCTTGCACATGATAATTTCACAGTACAAATTATGGAACTCGTTATTTTCTGATCGTCTTCTATTTATTCGATGTGTTCCTTTCTTCTTTACAAAAAATGCATAATGCATACTTTCATTAACAAGATCTGATCCATTACAGAACACTGAAAATTATTATAAACAAGAAAATCAATATATTGCTAAATAAAGCTTTCACTATGCCATCTTGTAGCATTATTAGAGCACGAGCTATTATCGCTTCTAGCTTCGATTCGATTCTAGCGTGCACTCTAACATCAGCCTAAGCTTTACAGGCCCATTCGATGAAAGGATTTTTAACGACGCAGAGCTGAAATCTGCGGTTGGTTATGTTTTGTGGAGCTTAATATTTCATCATATATATTTTTAATATCTACCTTGTCTAAAGATTTTTACCAAAATAATTCGTATTTACCTTTCTAGAAGGAGCCTTTCTAGAACAGCCCTTGTATCTTTTTGTTAAACTTTATCCTGGTATTAGTGGCACATATACATATGTATATAGTCGTATAAATATGCTCATATTAACACAAGAATCCTTGTGTTCTCATTTCTTAATACATATAAATTCATGCACTTCTGTATGTTTGTATGATTGCCTTTCAGCTTGTCAACAAATTTGCAATGCTTTTGTTTTTTTGTTTTAAATGTTGGAGCTTCTATGGTTGTTGTTTGTTGTAGCTGCTACACTCTTGCCTTATTGTTTTCTAAAGTTGTTAGCGACAGTGTTTCATTATGTTTCTTTTTCTGTGTCATCGTTTTTATTGTTGATATTATTATCACTATTTGTATGCAGTATTAGTATGGTATTCATTCATTCTGTCATTCATTCTTTTACTTCAAAATCTTTTATTGCCTTCAATTGCAAATTTTCT
The DNA here is from genome assembly GCA_949628195.1 of Phasia obesa. Taxonomy (NCBI): domain Eukaryota; kingdom Metazoa; phylum Arthropoda; class Insecta; order Diptera; family Tachinidae; genus Phasia; species Phasia obesa. The sequence goes on from OX451216.1 coordinate 124,879,801, forward strand.
ATATGTGCAGCAACAAACATATTGCTTTCGCCAACGATTTCAAGTGCCTCGATATTGTTTCGTTATTTTTAAAGGATTTTATTGCAATTAGTGGATTTCTTTATCTTTCACTTTGATTTGTCAACAACGTACTTAGATCCAACAAGAGAAAGAGAATATATATGACAAAGAAATTTAATTATATCTTTTTTTTCTGCAAAAACTTAAAAATCGTAAGAAGAATAAGAATAAGCACAAAAATTATAGATAAAACCATTTAAGCAGTTTAGCTTAAAAATAAATATAATTTGAGTTGGGTACCCCAATGGGATAGAAGTAGTGTGATAGAGAGTTGCGGTTTCAATTATAGCCAAAAAGTCTGGTCTCATACACTATAACGGGTGAAGTTCTTCGTTACTATGCTCACTAAAGCAAATTATAAGAATGATCAGCTGGTCCAAATCATATAACTTTATTATAAAAACTAGCTGTTCCCGCCACTTCCTCAGCGTCCTTGCAATATTTTGTTCGATTTTGTCTTACCAAAGTCCCTCACCTTTTCAGTGCTTCTGTTATGGTTTATGTATTTATTTTATTAAACGGTTCTCCTCCCTACTAAAATAAGTAAATACATAAACCATAACTGCACTAACCAATATGCATAGTTTATGTATTTACTTTATATAAAGGGTCTCATCCTTTCTAAAAAAAACTGTGTACTTTCACTGCTTTTTTTCAACTTTCACTTGGAAATAAAATATTTTTGCAGAAAAAAAGTATCCTAAATTTTATTAAAATCCATCCTGCAGTTTTTACGTGATGACTACAGAAAGAGAAAGACAGACAGGAAATGAGTTACTGTTTTATTATATGTCTATATATAGATTAGTATTTGTTGACATCACAATATATGGAAAAAACTAAGCCACACGAAGTTTAGCGGATGTAAATACATTCGAAGTTAAAAAATTGAATGCATTACTTTATGTAAAACTTAAGAAGAGAATGTAGAATTTTTGTGAAATACCCAAAAAGCTGTTTTCGTACCGTTAAAACCATTGAAATATGATTATAAACATGAAAGGTAACTGAGTGTCTTACGCAAAAAGACAAAGGTACTTTAAATGCCGACCTCCAAACGCTGGTACTTCCTACATGGTTCCTACATGGTTATCATAGTTTGGGGGTCTAGTTAGCAACCTTTCGAATCATTGATCTCTGCGTAATTTTGAGCATATATTTTAGACTGCGCTCTACCAGGGTCTCCACTTTTATAATGTGTCTCCTAGTGGTGCTCAGGCTAATGCTCGCCAATGCACAATGGGACAGAATCAAATATTTTGGAAATAACTCAGCCATTTGTAAAGGGCTAGCCTGATTGTTAAAAAAAATGACCACCGTCAAAACTTAAGCTGAGATACTCCTCTGTTATGCTCATGGCAAATTTTGGAGCAATCACCCTATCCCTTTACAAATGGCTGAGTTATTTACAAAATATTTCGATTCTTTCTGCTCCACAGATGTCAGATATTTACACACATTCACAATGAATGAGAAATGTGTTCTTTGATGTTCATTTCAGATAGATGGCACCATGGGCTGTTATTGGCGCAGTTTATCAGCCTAGAGTACTAATTGTGAAACTAATTCTTTCGTTCGCATTCCTGCCCTATGGCGACTTTAGTGCCATCTTAGTCTATCTATAAAAGGTTGAATCTGCCCAACTGAGATTCTCAACTTTGGCTCTGATCAAATCATATCCAAGATCAGTTCTTAGTTCTGGTACAAATAACTCAGCTATCAACCACTACTTCGTTACCCTCAATACAATATTTAAGTAATCTGTAATCAAAAGATTAATTTTGTTGTCCAATATTGCACCGAATTAGCTTGTGCAATAAATAGGTTTAATATTTTGACGTAAAATTTCAAAACTTTTTTGCGGTTGTTTAAAGTTGCAGGGTTGTCCAGGCCATAGCTCAAATATAGCTGTATATGTCCTGGGAATTTATTGAAAATTTAAACTCTCTGTCATGTTCCACCATGCAAAGTCGCGATCAAATGATTTCATATTCCACACATAATGGCATTAGAGAACCTTACGTGAGCCAAGATAGCGCCGACGAAATAGCGTCGATTTTGGAAATTTAAAAACCGGGAAAAAAAGGGGAAAAATAAATACCCTGTAATGGGGAATTTTACTAATAGCGTCGACGAAATAGCGTCGATTTTGGGAATTAAAAACCGGGGAAAAATAAATACCTGTAATAGCATAGATTTTAGGTATATATGTAAGTATAAAAAAGGGAAAATGGTTATTGAAATCTATGATACTCCCATGAATAATGACTATATATTTTGAAAATATAGACTTTAAAAAACATTTATAGCCGATCGTGCTAAATATCCGCAGAGCCATTCTCGAGAAAAGTGGATTCATCCCTAATGGTCACAAAAAACCGTTGCTGATTTTTCCCATGGAAACTATGATACTCCCAGGAAAAATGACTATATATTTTGAAAATATAGACTTTAATGAACATTTTGAATCAATCGTGCTAAAAATCCGCAGAGCCGTTCCCGAGAAAAGAGGCTTCATCCCTAGTGGGCACAAAAAACCGTTCCTAATTTTTCCCATGGAAACTATGATACTCCCAGGAAAAATTTTTCCTATGGAAACCCATGGAAATCAGCAACGGTTTTTTGTGCCCACTAGGGATGAAGCCACTTTTCTCGGGAACGGTTCTGCGATTTTTTAGCACGATTGGTTCAAAATATTCACTAAAGTCTATATTTTCAAAATATATAGTCATTTTTCTTGGGAGTATCATAGTTTCCATGGGAAATAAATAACCATTTTCCCTCTTTTTATACTTATATACCAAAAATCTACGCCATTAGTAAAATTCCCTATAACTGGGTATTTATTTTCCCCGTTTTTTTAATTCCCAAAATCGACGCTATTTCGTCGACGCTATCTTGCCGCACTTGAGAACCTTTCAATCAAAAACCGTTCAACAGCAACCAACCCTTTTGAAATAAGCAATTATTCTGCCCCTAAATAGTTTTTCTTCTATTAAAGGGTTCCCTGCACAAAGTTAAGAAACATATAGACATTTAATTAAACAAATTTAAGTTTACAACAACTTAAACATACGCATATACCTTCCCTCACTATGTCCATAATTTTACGTTCCTACAAACGAAGGGCTTTTAGAAGGCCTTAGCTCTCCCTTATAAAATATCTACTACACGTTCCTACATCCATTCTCTAAGAAGGGAAATTAGATGTTTTATATTTATATCTTCCATTTTGTTTTAGATTTCTTATTTATAAAAAACAAAAGTTCATTTAATTGCGTTTTTTTTAATGCCTTGCCACGATAGACTGATTGGTAGGTAGACCTTCTAGAACGGTTTGTTGCAGAAGTGAGATTGGATGGCCTAATCCGAAATGACATCCTGTGTGTAAAAAGATATGAGTTTGGAGTGCGGCCTTGTACCTACCAATATATGCGTAAAACGGCATTTTAGAAGGCTTTCATAAGCCTCCTTTTTACCGCTGGGTTGTGTTTATATTTTGCTCTTTGCTCTGTATGTACAAAATCCAGTGTTGTAAACTACCAACAAACCAAAATGAATTTTAGCAATTTAGACAGCATGTTTAGGATGACAGTATGTTTATGATAAAATCAAATATTGTATGTTTTTAAGAACACTTTGCGTGTGTCTATTATTCTATTTTTATGGATTTTATACATAGCGTGTATTTATTTGCTACAATATTTAGTAATAATTTGAGGTAAATTACTTATATGTGTATAAATCAGAAATAATTCGACTTCTTTTATTCCATCATGCATATCGCAGTATTCCAATTTAAAGGGAATATTTTACTCATTTTTAATAAAATTCCCGAAAAAAAACTCTTTGAATCATGTTGGCAGTCACGTTCTATTTGAAGTTTAAAACAAAATAAATACGTGTATGTGTTTGCGGTTGCCTGTGAGTTCAGTTTCTATAAAATACCAAAAATATATTGATATTAAATATTATTAATAATTTTTTTTATACAAAAATTTATGAATTTATAAAGTAAAATTTACTTGCAGTGATGTTAAGCAGAAGCTTCACTTGATTTTATGAAACTGGGTCAAATCGTTAGCTTACAGTAGGTTCTCCCAGGATGCGTTTAAATTTAATTTGTTTGGTATGTATGCATGTATGTATGTATTCCTGTTTCATATGAGTGCACAAATTTTTGTTGTATTTCGTGTAAATTTTATATTTTTTCAATTTATGAAAAACGAATTGCATTTTCGTGGAATAAGAGTACTGCACATAAAGGTACATAACAGTAAGTGCCATCTTTTCATCAGATTTTCCAATATATATTTGTAAAGGCTTCAGAACAACAACAACAAAAGCAATATTTTTGTTTTAAGAACTAATGCCAAACACATGACGGATTTACTCAGCTGCTGCTTTGTTAAGATATGCTTTGGACTCCAATGAGGATTCGATTTTATAAAAAAGTTAAAAATGTAAATTTCCTGAGTATGAATTAAATAATTCTTGCAAAAAAAACCGACTACAAAACAAATATATGTGCATCAATTCTAAACTAAAAATACAAAAGGAAGTAATCTGTAAGAACTAGTAACCAAATCAAATACTTTTATAATTGTTGCTCTAATAACGGACATAGTTTTATACGTTTCGTACATTCAAATGTCTATCCATAACGGTTCAGCAGATAAAGCCATATACGATAAATTACATCAGATATGAGGACACCCTTTATTTTTTTACACTTATTATTACTGACACAATAATAAAAAGTAACGGTTCCAAAGATATGGCCATATAGGTTAAACAATGTCACCTAGGGGACACCCTTTAATGTACAGTTTTAAATTAAACACTTATTTTAAAGGACAGATTCTTTGTAAATTTCAAATGTCTGTTTAAAACGGTTGAAAAATTTAGCCTTATGTATCAATTTACATCAACTATTGAGACACCCTTTATAATTTTAAATATTTATAAATATTATTATACGGGACATAGTAGTGGAGATTCTGTCTAATTTTCAAGTGTTTGTCTATAACATTTCAAAAGATAGGGCTAGATAGGTAAAATTACATCAATTATGGGGACACCCTTCAGTTTCCAAATTTAAATTATATACTTGATGTTATAACGGACTTAGAATTACAGGTTCTTTGTAAATTTCAACCGTCTCTCTGTTACGGTTCAAAAGTTTTGCAATATACATCAAATTCCATCAACTATTGGGACACCCTTTAACTTCTAATTAACGAGTGATTTTTTAAGAGCTTGAGAACTTTTTTTTTTAAAAAAACGCATAAAATTTGCAAAATCTCATCGGTTCTTTATTTGAAACGTTAGATTGGTCCATGACATTTACTTTTTGAAGATAATTTCATTTAAATGTTGACCGCGGCTGCGTCTTAGGTGGTCCATTCGGAAAGTCCAATTTTGGGCAACTTTTTCGAGCATTTCGGCCGGAATAGCCCGAATTTCTTCGGAAATGTTGTCTTCCAAAGCTGGAATAGTTGCTGGCTTATTTCTGTAGACTTTAGACTTGACGTAGCCCCACAAAAAATAGTCTAAAGGCGTCAAATCGCATGATCTTGGTGGCCAACTTACCGGTCCATTTCTTGAGATGAATTGTTCTCCGAAGTTTTCCCTCAAAATGGCCATAGAATCGCGAGCTGTGTGGCATGTAGCGCCATCTTGTTGAAACCACATGTCAACCAAGTTCAGTTGTTCCATTTTTGGCAACAAAAAGTTTGTTAGCATCGAACGATAGCGATCGCCATTCACCGTAACGTTGCGTCCAACAGCATCTTTGAAAAAATACGGTCCAATGATTCCACCAGCGTACAAACCACACCAAACAGTGCATTTTTCGGGATGCATGGGCAGTTCTTGAACGGCTTCTGGTTGCTCTTCACTCCAAATGCGGCAATTTTGCTTATTTACGTAGCCATTCAACCAGAAATGAGCCTCATCGCTGAACAAAATTTGTCACATTTGAACATTTCGAACCGAACACTGATTTTGGTAATAAAATTCAATGATTTGCAAGCGTTGCTCGTTAGTAAGTCTATTCATGATGAAATGTCAAAGCATACTGAGCATCTTTCTCTTTGGCACCATGTCTGAAATCTCACGTGATCTGTCAAATACTAATGCATGAAAATCCTAACCTCAAAAAAATCACCCATTATAAATATTTAATTTCTGATTATAAATATTGGATATTCTGTCGAATTTGTAAGTGATTGTCTACAATGGTTCATATATTTAAATTGACGTCTCATATGGGGACACCCTTTAATTTTTAAGTTTATTTTTTTATTAATTTCTGTTATTGGCAGCTATAGTGATATGCAGTTTTTTTTAAATTTAAAAGGGTGCCCTTTACGGTTCATAATACACGTAAAAAACACGTATGTTGTATGGGGACACCCTTTAATTTTCAAAATTCTGAATTTCTTTTAAAATGGGACCAATCTGTAAGCATTTCCTTTCTAATGAAGAAAAAATTTTTAAAATCGGTTCAGAAATGACTGAGTTATGCGGGCACAAACATAAAAAAAAGCAACATTCAGACGAATTGATAACCTCCTTCTTTTTTTGAAGTCGGTTAAAAATGGTTTAATTTCTTCTTATCTGTATCAGTTGTAGCATCAGCGGATAGATAGACCAATTGTTAGTGTGATAGTCTATTAGTCTGGGGTTGCGGGTTCGCACATAGGATACTTTAAAAACTAAAATATGAAATAAAAGTACCTTAAGATTTGCTCATTTTTATTTGCATTAAGAAGCATATTTTTTGTGAAAACAGAAGCGATGCAAAGAGTTTTAAATAGTGGTTGGTAAACAATGGCACGTAAATGGAATACGAATTTTTTAAAGTTTCTTAAATAACTCTCATTATCTAAAAAAAAAGATAAACAATATACGCCAAAATTATGTCTTGTATATAGACATCCTTTATTTTCATTTTATATCCGATATCGGACAAAGTAATACATAACCGGAAAAAGTTTAGAAGATAAGGTCTTAGTGAGCTAAAACTAAACTCAACAATAGGAACACCTTTTAACTTTTATTTTTTATCCTTTTTTTTAATACAGATATTGCGTATATTACTATACTCTATCTACTTAAAGATAACGCGTTATACAAAAAAAAAAGAAATATACATCATCTAGAGGGACACCCTTTAACTTATAGTTTAAAATTTTATACTTATTATAGCGGAGGAGTTTGTGTAATTCAAGATAAGGACATATACTCCTAACTAAGTTACCAATGGGGACTCCCTTCAATTCAATTTAATTCAATTGTCTGTTTATAACGGTTCAAAAGATAATAACAACAAATCACATCACCTATGTGGATACATTTTAATTTCTAAGCTTAAACTTTATTTGTTTTATATTTTGTAATACCTCCAGTTGCCTTTAGTCTATAAAGGAAAAAATATATGTTAACTAAGTTATGTACAACGCTTTGAAAATAGTTTCCATGAATTGTCACCCATAAACAGAGCTGTGGTCAGTGAAGAATACCAGAGGAGTCACTATGGATCAATAATGGTCTTGTGAATCTACACAAAAGTAATTATATGTGATCCTCTCTCAACCCAACCTAACCCCGCTTACAATAAACCTATGAATTGCAAAAATAAATACGAGAGATTCGAGCCTGTAGATTAAGATGGTTAAAGTTACTTATGTTTTAAAACTTACTGTAGCGTTAGTGTCACACAATAATTCCTTCCAAGCAATTTGTTTCCTCCGCATACTAATTTATATTAACTTTTTATACTGACTCCCAGTATCACCCCTTAGTTTGTTTTTGCAATCAATATCAACTGAAATTTTCTTTTTCACATAAATCCCATTTATGTGCAAAATTTTGTATTCAAATTTTCCATTTTTTTATAAATATTTATTAGTTTTGTATCTGTTTTATTCGTTATTTTTTGTTGGTACTTTCCTTCCGTTTCATAAATATTTTTATCACATTTAAATGAGGCACAAATGACGAAAGGAAAAAAACTTAAAACAAAAAACGATTTGTTTCTATCAAGTTTATCCCCTGTATATCACTTTACTTTTATATTTTTTTTTTCTTTTTATAGCAAATTATTTATATATTTGCTGATTTTTTTTCTTTATTATTTATTCGTGATTGTAGCCATTCGTAGTTATTGTTAGTGTTCTCCTTTTTTCAGTTTGTTACTTGATTTTAATGCCACTGCTTTTTTTATCTTTCGTTAGGGCCCTTCTTTTTAATTTATGGCCAAAATAAATGTACAAAATGTTGCCAATTTCATTGTCAGTGTTTTAAAAATTGTAGTTCTCATAAATATTATGGCTTATTTATGGCGTATAAATGTAAGAGTGTTTTTATTTTGTACGTGTTTAAACAAAATACTTAAAATTAATTTTTTTTATTAAGAAATACATGGCAAAAAAAGCTCAGTAGAAATTTTTCTACTGTTAAGCTTAAAGTAAATATGCATAGTGGCGAAAGCATCAATCCAACAATATGGAAGATATAATTAAAAGTAATCAAGTATGAGTGATATTATAAAAACACACACTATCAATAGACGTTCACAAAAACTGTACAGGCCAACTATAAATTTCAAAATGTACATAAGCACAGTTTCATAAATTCCCAGAATCTAAATATCTGTCTGAAGTTAAGATTTTTGTTAAAGTAACGTTCAATACGTTTGGGAGTGAATTTTATATATTTTTTCAAACACACACTAAGAAATTAATAACCAACCACTGAGATGGATAATGTTTAATGAGTTTTATCAAAACTCCCTTCATTATTTTAAAAATGTTATTAGTTTATAAAACTAAGCGTAACGTTCAGTACATATTTTTTAGGTTATGGTTTCTACCACGAACGATTAATATAGATTTTTTTTTTTTTTGATATATTAAGATTCATAAACATATTTGAATTCAGTAAAGAAATTGGGGAGTTTCAAGTTAGGAAACTTTTTTTATATTTGGCACAAAATACAGAGATCCCAGACTTTTTATACTAAAAAACTATAGCCACTCTACGTTAGTCTTACTTGCTAATGATATTTCCCACCTTCATGAATTACCACTGAAGTAAAGAAAATTCATTTAGAAATTGGTTTTAGATTTAGATTTATAAGTTTAGATGGGCTTGAAGTGTTACACATATTTTCAACTGGTTTAATATATGTAATGAGGACAGCTTTAATGATATTAAACGACCTGATAGCGAGGTAACATAGTTATGACTCGGTTTATCAGTTGGTCCATCAGTGTTAAACTGGAGGCCTTACGGTTCAATCATGATATCATTAGCACGGCTGGACGTAGAGAATAATGGTGGTATGGTTATAAGAACCATATTATTTTCTCTGTAACAATATATGGTTGTGATGAACAAACTTTAGTTGTCTTAAACGTTATTTATATCTTAAGTGTGAAATAAAAATAAATATACTTGCCAGTACTAGACAAACCATAATGTTTGTTTCACGTTTGCTGCTATCATTTGCGGGTCATGCTTCTGATGTACGGCCAAGAAAAGCAATATCCGTTCGTTTTAGTATGTATGTACACAGGTTCATTTAGTTTGTTAGGCGCCAAATAATTTGAATGATTATACGTTACTGCATGTTCGGCTATTTTTACTTTAACTGATGATAACTGCTAAAAACACGTGATTTTAAATCGGTTAGGAAAGTGTCTGTCATTTCAAATCAATTGCTTATTTTTGCGAGTTCTTTGTTGGTAATTTTAGTACAAACTGCTGGAATAGTGTGAAGTGTTCTTTTTTCATTTTTCTAGTAAAATTACGTACTTTATAAGAAAAATATAAGAAAATTGCACATTTTTAAAAACTCTTCTTTTTCAGTAATATTTTATATTTAAAAAATGTTCCTTTTGTAATTTTCCACTTCTCTTTAACTGTCAGCAGATTTAGTGTTTAGAAAATATATTCACCCCTGCCAAATATAAAAATTAAAACGCTCATTTCTTACACAGCTTTCATTTTAAACCGTCTGGAGTCTACAATGTTACCCTAGACCCTTCAGATTGCTTTTATTTAACGTATTATGTAAAATTGTATCAAAGAAACAATAAAACTCAGCAATTTTCTTGTGGTTTTACAATTTTAAAATCAAGAACGGGATAAAATAAAACACATGATTTTAAAACGGTTCGTGACTTAAAATCACGCGATTTTCAGAATAGGCCTAAATGTAATGGTTTTTCTTTCACCACGTTCTTAAGTTTTATTTGTATTATTTTTGAACTTTGTAAATGATTCAAAACATTACTTTTCCTAGGCTAATTTTCTTCCAAATGCTTTGATAAATTACAAGGGTCTCAACATTTCAAGTGTCTATAACTTCACACACAATCCCTAGATGTATGCTTTAAATTAAATTACCACATATAAAATGTTTGTTTACAATCAATTGAAATAACCGAGTATGGTAGTAATTTCTCACTCATGCGAAAAGTTAAATTTTATTTTAAACAAATATTTTGTTGTTGTTAATATTATTGTTTATTTGCACATATTTTATTTTATGGCCAACACAACGTCATACCAATAACCCTGAGCTCATACTCATATATGGGGTACTACTCACACATTGACATCTGTGATGGTAAATGAATGAAATGAAAATGTACCCTTTGTACTCAAATTATACTAAATACATTTTGTTTATTAACATTTTTATTAATATTAAACAAAAAATAACAGATAATTTTGTAACAAATTTTTATCATATTTTTTAAATATGCTTTTCAGTTGTTCTTTAGTTGTGCTAAAAAGTTAATAAAAAAGTAAAACAATTAAATATTGTTCTTTGGTAGTTGTTTCTCCAAATTTCAAGTCGATTTAAATTTAAATAAATAAAAAAAAAAATTCCTTATAGTCCTGAAATGTGTAGAACCATTTATTAGATGGCGAGAAATTAGATAAATATACTTATCCGTATTCACGGCACGAGACCTATCCCACTCTCAGCTAGTAAGAATCGTCTAGTTTCCCGCGGGGAATATTCACCTCTATTCTATTTGGCGTCGTCGACAATTCAATTATAATTTGTTAATCTCTAACAGTATTATGACGACGTCGAAGTGTTATCGAAAATTCGAGTCAAATAAAATACATTTTCTTTGAAACATTTTTTAAACAATAATATAAAAAAATTTACAAAAAATGTCGATGAGTTTGAGATATCCCCCAACAATTTGACTAGTTCAACGCTATGTTTTGGCAGTAATTCCTGGCGTATAATTAGTTTTCGTTTGTTTTTTCGACTATAATCGCTTTCTTTTTGCAGAGAAGAATTAATTGGAGTTGAATCTTGACTGGCTGGTCAGGATACATTTTAAATTTCTGTTGGTAAGTCCACAGTGCAACAATCAATATTTTCGCTTAATACTATTTCCAATGCTCTCTCTGGAATTTCGAACTCACTGAAAAGGGTTAAGTTGCTTTTAGAATTGTAGCAAATTTGCTACAGCTTCTTCCAGTGTACTAAATATAATTTTAGGTCTCACCAGTATATTCATCACATCTACACCTTTTACCACCTATATTATGATTTTCTTGAAGGACCAAGGGCATTCAATGCAACAGCTAAACCATCCTACTGGGAGTACATCCTTTTTGAAACCCTCTTGCAAGGGAACGATTTCTTTTTGTTTCCTCTACTAATATTTTTTTCCATTTTTAATTTTTAAATTTTTTTTCGAATCGTTTTTAAAAACCAAGACGACGAAGTCGTCGACGTCACAACATAATTTCGAAGATAAATGTTTATGTCGACATAAACATTTTAAGCCCGTCGAGACAAAAGGTCGTCGTATTATGTCGACGACGCCTAATAGAATAGGGGTGATTGACTTTTAACACATTTACTCTAGTTATTCCGGCATATATGGGAGACTAGACCACGAAGCTTATACTGGACCTAACACCGGAAGATAAGGACCTTCGAAGGTCTAACTGGAGTCCAAATTACTAGTACCACGGGGACCGCTAGCCCCATATAGATTTTGCCTAATCTCTATCACCGGTTAATGAGGCTCTTTGAGAAGTAACATGGTTACTGTGTTTTGGACCTAAATCCCAATTTCGTGCCGGGAGTTTAGATAGTCTCAAACTCCTGCCAGCCATGTTATAAAGTTGATACTTGTCGTGTCCAATGCGAAACAAAGGCGTTAGTAGACGCCGTGGTAAACTCACCGTCAGGTTATGTTAATACGCCAGGCACTCAAGCAAGTCTGTATCACATTAGGAGCTAGTGTGTCAAATCAAAGGCATAATCGCTTCTACTTGCAAAACTAGGAGACAGATCTGGCTTGGACAGTTTAAATTAGACATTTTGATTCCTTTGAAAATTTTATAAGGCTAAAAATTTGCCTTACATAATTAGTAGACAGCTCCTTATCGGAGGTTTCTCCCTGTTTTAGTGAAGAATCCAATCAAAAAATAACGATTAGACCTATTTTTAATTACTTCCATCATTTGCCTAAGTATCCGAAGTATACCCTAGATATATTTTACATTATTATTTTACATTACAGGTAACAAAAAGAGACTGTTGTGCGGACCCACTCTTATAATTCCGGTCTGCCTGTAAACCTATAGTGCTGAATTATTATAAGGTTATAAAAATATATAAAATAAATGTATTTCTGTTTATGTTCGCATCACGTAAAAACTAGTGGATGAACTTTAAAAAAATTTTGTGAGGAGGTACCTTAGTATCCTTATTCCAATGTAGGATACTTTTTTCTCCCGAGAGAAAGTGTAGAAAAAGCAGCGAAAGTACGCCGATTTTTTTTTTAACAATTTAAAGGTACTGCATACTTTAAGGAATCTTTTATTTTTTAAGGCGGTATATTTTAAACACGATTGCTCAACAGATGGCGCTGTTTTAAGTAATGAGAAAATATATGGGTACCTTTATATAAGCAAATACGTAAGAGTCATAAAATTTAGTGTGGATTACTTTCAAAGCAAAATCGAACAAATTATTGTCAGGACGCACACAACATGTATGGGCACAGCTAGTAAGTAATAAAAAAGGTTAAAATTAGGGTTGGGATTTAAATAAGGTTCACTTCATGAAACTGCGAAAATGTTTGAATTGTACTAAATAAGCCATTCGTGTACTTTACAGGTGCAAATTGTACCATAAAAAATGGTACAATTGTACCAACTTTACCAACCCTTTTTCATTTTAACAAACCAGCAGCACTAGAGCGCATAAACCACCAACATACTAACAACATAAAAATTCAAAATACGTAGGAGAATTATATTCGACTGTGTGAAACCTTACATACACTATATCTTAATATGCAAATGTATCTTTTCTTTTTAACCTTGCCAGACTACCCGTGAAACCACTTCCTTAGCTCAGGTTTAGACAAACTCAATAAGGAATCGATAAAATTGAAAGATATTTGACAGATCTGGCAAATGCATGCAGAATAAATTGTGTTATATAGCCTTCATAAAGTGTATTTTAATATCAGATATACAGATCAAACTGTAGTAGGGGCTTCAAAGATTCAGGTGTACAATTTTATGTGGAAACAAATGAGTATTTCAGAAACTGCTACAGGAATAACACACTTTCACATGTACATCGGCACAATCTGTGGTAAAGAGTACAAAACCACTTTAAAAACAAAGTTGCTAAATGACAGACTTCTAGAAAATACATGCGTTTTATGTAAACAAAAAACACTTTTTTATTTTTGGAAACCGCTAAAACGTAAACAATATATTCCCCTAAATAAATGATAAATTTAAAGGGTGTTTTTTATAGAGGTATAGAACTTTAAGTTGCAATAAAACAACGATGGATTATTCGATTGACATGAATTTTATTAATCCGAAAGATAATATTGTGGCATTACATTTTAAATATGAATTCTGGCATATGACCGCCACGGTTGGCGCGGATGTAGTCCAATCTGGACGTCCAATTTTCGATGAATTTTTCCAACATTTGTGGCCGTATATCGGGAATAACACGGCGAATGTTGTCTCCCAAATGGTCAAGCGCTTGTGGCTTATCCGCATAGACCAATGACTTGACATAGCCCCACAGAAAGTAATCTAGCGGTGTTAAGTCACAAGATCTTGGAGGCCAATTCACAGGTCCAAAACGTGAAATTAGGCGGTCACCAAACGTGTCTTTCAATAAATCTATTATGGCACGAGCTGTGTGACTTGTTGCGCCGTCTTGTTGAAACCACATCTCCTGGAGATCATGGTTATTCAATTCAGGAATGAAAAAGGTAGTAATCATGGCTCTATACCGATCACCATTGACTGTAACGTTCTGGCCACCTTCGTTTTTGAAAAGTACGAACCAATGATTCCACCAGCCCATAAAGCGCACCAAACAGTCAGTTTTTCTGGATGTAACGGAGTTTCGACTTGAGGATTACCTTCACTCCAAATGCGGAAGTTTTGTTTGTTGAAGTAGCCATTGAACCAGAAGTGCGCTTCATTTCTAAACAAAATTCGCTTATGAAAATCGGGAACAACCGTAATCTCGTTTTGGGCCCATTCGACGAATTGTTCGGGCGTGACTCTATTCATGATGAATTGCCAAACCAAACTGAGAAAAAAACACTTGACAGCTGTTAAATCGGTCGCCATCTTGAAAAGTAATGCTAACTTAAAGTTCTATACCTCTTTAAAAAAAACACCCTTTATAAATAAAAAAGATAAAACATTTTTGTTATTCGCTTTTTTGCCTAACTTTTAAAATTTTTTTTATCATTAATGAACGAACACATGAAACTGAATAAAAACAAGAGCAGCCGTAACTTACCAGCAAAAACTGATGTTGAATTATGACGTGGATCGTAAGGACAAACAGCTTGGCCGTTTTTAGTTGCCTCCAGGGTGTAATTGTTGTCGTTGATTATGTAAGTGTTACACATGGGACGAAATGAATTTGTACCGCATACAAATAAACGTCCAGGCGATGTAACAACCATGATGCGTATGTAATTTTGGCACGCCTCCTGCAAAAAGTTACAAACATAAAAAAAGTTAAAAACTAGTGTGAAAATAATTTTTATTTAAACAAAAATGTAAAAAAAGTTTTATTTGTTTAACATATAAAATTGTAATTATTGTAATTATATGCAATGTTTACTTCAGGTGAATAATTAAATTTAAAGTTATGCATTTCTATATTATTTAATATTCAATATTTAATTATAATAAAAAAGTTATTGTGTTTTTTTTTTGTAAATTTCTGGTGTTTGCAAAAATTATCATAGATAAAAAATGGATTTTTTTTAAATATATAAATATAATACTTGTATAAACTAATAACTGTAAACTTATATTATTAATTTAAAAATCAACTGGAATCCCTTTCTACGCTAAACATTTTCCAAGTTTTAAATTATAACAGTTTTTATGGAACATTTTATCAATTACAACTGTTCACAAATGTTTTATTTCACCGATTATAACAGTTTCTATATAAAATGCAACAGTTCCCATGCAAAATGTTATCGATAATAATAGTTCGTACAGAAATTGTTTTCGATTATAACAGTTTATATAGAATATGATACTGGCTAGAAAGATTTCAATTAAAAATATTTTCGATTTAAAAATTTTTTGTAAAAAACGTACTCGATCACTTTCTATCAAAATGATATTTTATATAAATTTTTATAAAAAATTACGTCTATTTCCTACGGGAAATTGATGACAATTATTCCAACGGTACTCATCCCACGACGTATTAAATTAGAATTGGTACAATAAGTTTGTTATTGGCGCCCTATGCTCCATTGGGAGTTAGAGGAATAAATATAAATAAGTTACAACAGAAAAATAGTTCGGTAGCAAATGTTATGGCGTCTATTTAAAAACGTAAGCAATATAACAGCTTCTTCTAAAACTGATCAGAGAGTATCGTAGCAGTGTCAATTGACTAGGCTATTATCATGTTAAAGGCACAAGTCCGTTTGATAGAAAGTGTTAGAACTTGAATTGTGACAACTCGTATATTAGTACATTTCCCCCTACGGATGTTATCGATTATAATAATTTATTCATGTATATTATTAAAGATTATAACAATTTCTTCAGAACATTTTATCGATTATAAATTTTTAATATTTAATTAACTTTAAATTGATTTTTTGTACTATTTATTAATATACAAATGAATTTATCTTTTTAGGATTCCGTTCTTATATATAGTATGATTTATCACATAACTAATTGTAAACTCAATGAGAATAATAACTAGAATAACTTAAATTCACAAAGAGTATGTTTATAAGTTTCTATCGATACCTTTATAGACAATAACAGTTTTTATAGAAAATTAATAGAAAAAGTAATCGATTGCGATATTTTCTATGGAAGACGATGTATGTACGAGTATAACGATTTCTCTAAAAATATTGTTGATTCCCAGCAAACAAAATTTTTATATGAAAGGGTTGACACGACTTCGTAAAGATATGTAGTTACGAAATCGTAATGAAATTTAGGTACGAAATCGCAACGACATGTAAGTACAAAATCGCAACATGTTTTCTGTCGGTCCTTCGAATAAGCTTCGTTCTCTGAAAGTTAAGTGAATATAATGATTATTTAACGAGTTGGTATTTAAGACAATACTTTACCGTAATCAATTCAATTTTAATTGTCCATCTTGCTTGTGTTAATTAAATTTTTTTATTTTTTACTTTTTAATTTTAATTCTTTTTTATTTAATAAAATTTTGGCTTTTATTTACTTACGTATGAATTAAAGTTTTATATTTTTTATTTTGTTCAGATGAGCAACCGAAATATCTTAACGAATTCTTAACGACAAGTCTAATATCAGACATACTACCGAAATGTCTTAACGAATTACTAACGACAGGTCTGACTTCAGAAAAAATCGAAACATTTGGTTTAGTGGGTTATAACATTTTCCTCTGAAAATTTTATCAATTATAAGAGCTTATATAGAATATCTAGAGAAAATATTATAAATGTTATCGATAATAATTTTTAGAAATTTTTATCAATATTATTTTCTATAAAAAGTGGTATCGATAACAGCTTTTATAAAATATTATCTATCATAGTTTCTGTAAAATGTTATCGCTAACAGTTTCTATATATAAGGACATGGATAATTGTTTTATGGAAAATGTTATCGATAATTATGTTTATAGCAAATGTTATCGATAACAAATTATGTAAAAATTAAAAACTAATTCTAAAATATTTAACAGAAAATTTCATCTATTATAAAAGTTGTAGTCGACTAGATACATATATGAATGTTTCCATAGAAAATGTTATTGTTTATAATAGTAGAAATAGAAAATTTTGTCTATTTTAATAATTTATTTAGAAAATTTTTGAATTTTAAATATTTCTTTAATTTTTTTTTTAGATAATAAGATTTTCTATAGAAAATACTATCGGTCTCATATATGATCACATTACATATGTATATTTATACCTCGATACATAGAACAAAAACTTTTCTGTATTTTAATAAAAATATTCCTTGAAATTTCTGTTAACCATTTTGTAGTATAGTTTAATTAACTCAAAATCTTTACTAAAATGTTCTTACTGTTTGTTAGAAAATAAACAATTTTATGTTTTAACTTTATAACAATAGCATGTGTGTACGAGGTATATTCAAGTGATAAGGAAATTTTTTAAAAGTATTCGGACTGCATAAATATTATAGCAAACGATTTGTTTTACTTAAGGAGGTGCGCACATGTTTCAAGCTCCTGTTCAAATTAGTAATGCATCCAATACCGACACCGATGTATCGGTGAGGGGGTCTAGAGATGTATAAGGTCTCCTAATATGTTTATTTTATTTATCGGTTTAAAGGCATCATAATCATATTGAAACATTTAATAAATCAGTCAAGTGGGAGGTAGACGGCCTATCACGATTGACAAAATAATGTCATATACGTGAATAAGTTGTCACTAATCAAACACTCTTTAATTTTTAGTATTTGTTGTTATAGTGGCCAAAGTAATACAACTTTTTGGCAAATTTCAAAAAACTAAATTGTGCGGTTCCAGCTATAGAGAATGCTGACAGATATTGTAACGAAAAACATTTTTACCCTTTGAGAATGAAACCTTAACAAATGACGCATCGAAGCTTTGGTTCTCAATGAGTTCTGAGTGAATACTATTTACCAATTTTGCTTTATGTATTTTAGCTCTTATTTAAATTTATAAGGCGTATCGGTATCGCTATCACCGATGGTATATTGTTATCATCTAGCCAGGAAGGTTTTTAATCAAATGAATAATTTTTATTGAGGCTCGAATTCTAATTTTCAATTTTATAATTTTTTTAAAATTAAAAATATTCTTTGAATCTACATTTTTAATAGTGGTTTTTATCTGTTAGGGGTTATATATAAAGCTTTTTTGACTTCTCCTT
This sequence comes from Phasia obesa, assembly GCA_949628195.1. Classification (NCBI taxonomy): domain Eukaryota; kingdom Metazoa; phylum Arthropoda; class Insecta; order Diptera; family Tachinidae; genus Phasia; species Phasia obesa. The sequence continues at coordinate 124,898,325 of OX451216.1, forward strand.
TGACATTTTTTGCTTATCAATCTTTGATTTCTTTCTAACTTTTATTTTTGTGGTGGCGGCTGCCTGATATTTTGCCTTCATATTATCCTCTATTTTTTCAGAGAATGGATGGATTGTATAGAGGGGGTTAAAGACACTAATTAATTTTTAAAACCCAAAAAACCCTGGAGAAAATTTGTTCGCCCTCTGCCAGAGATCACTTTTGCTGAATTTAGCATTCACTCGGAGATCTAGTAGCATTGATGTAGCACGAACTATTGTCGCTTCGCTACGCTTGGAGAACGCACTCTGACACCAGCCTTAGGTGTAAAACATAAATTAAATAAACATGATCTGTTTAACATTTCGACGTCCAGGACTTGACAATATTGTCAAGGGATGACTTTTCGAAATTGATTGCTTTATGTCATATATAAATAGTATATATTATATGACATAATTCATTGAAACAAAACTGAAAATATGGAATAACAAGAAATAATTAAAAATAAAAAGAAATAACAATTCTTGTTAATTTTTGAACAAACATCGTATGTGTTAAAGAATATCGTTTAGATAAAACATACTCATACTCTAAATAATAAAATAAAATAAAACTAAATACAAACGCAATAAAAATAAGCTGTAACAAACCCAGCAAGCATATAAAATAAATTGGCATCTTTTTTTGTCTCTGTTGTTGTTTCCCCTTTCCAAACAATTATAAACTCTAAGGACAACAGTAGCACATGATATTTGTAACTGTGTACCATAGTAAAGCTATGGCAGTTGTATTAACTGGAACAACTAAGCCAATAGTAAATGCAACAGTGGCTGATGCATAGCAATAACTATTCGCATAAACAAGTACTACAAATGTAACACTCCAATCTGAATTAACAATGCAGTTGAAAATAACAACAACAACAGCAAAATATTTGTACATAAAAAACAAATGTTACATGAAAGTTTACATAAGTGGAAATACCTATGAAGTCATAGTATCTTTGCTCTAGAGAGTTTAAAATGGAACTAATTTCAACAGCTATAGGCTAAGGGTGAATCGAGAAAGATAAAAAAAGATAACGTCACTGGTAAGATTCAACTCTATAAATTGAAGATTAAAATTAGATAAAACAAGTAAAAGTGCTATATTCGACCGTGTCGAATCTTCTATACCGTTCATATACCGCGGTGATTTTGTTTATACAGACTTGTACAGCAATATCCATATTGTTGACTCTTTACATAAATTAAAATAAGTCGTATGAGAAAAACTCATTATTCATGCTTTAAAGAAATAGAAGACAGTGGCAACGCAGCTAAATGAAAACAAATTCCGTTGGCTACAATTGTCGCCGTGTTGTCAGCTACTTAATAATACTGAAGGCGACAGCTACATCGTAAACTCTGACATTGTTGTAGAAATACTTATTTTGCTTTTTTATAAAATTAAATATAAATAGGTTTTTTAAAAAATTATAAATATTTCCTTCAAAACTTTTTATTTGTGTATGAATTTGTAATTTGCAATTTTGTGACATTTTCTTTTGTTGAATAAAATAGAAATTAGCCTAAGTTTACGACAGCCACAACAGTGGTCGTGTAGCCATGTAGCTATCTATACTGGCTTTAAAATAATCGTTTACCTTTAAACGTGTGTATTTTATTTTTGACAGTTTGTAGTCGGTATCCTGATGTTTACTATGTTTTAAATGCATCTATGTTGTAAAACAGATGCATTCTCATCTGTTTAAAAATCAAACACATTTAAAAAAATATGTTAATCTATATATGTACATACATACTTATATTCTTGATATTAAAATATATTATGTTATGTCATGATTTTCATTTTCATAGAAATATTGAAATTTTTTTTGTATAATTTCGAAATTTGTTTGTAATAATTTTTTGTAAAAATATTTTTTTTTGAAATTTTTTGTGTAAAATTATAATAATTAAAATTTTGTTTTCGGAAATTTTTCTGTGGAAATATTGTTTTAAAAACGGTTTGTAAATTATGAATTTTTTTTTTAAATTAATTTTTTTTTTAATTTTATTGAATTTTTTACCAGTGGGTACCCTGTGGGTCAATTGGCTACCTATATGTGTATTGCTTTCTATAAAGGTCTTTTAAAAACAAACAAAAGTCGCCCCTCTCAGGGGATTATTGAACTCCCGGATCTGTATGCACTCCTTGCGATCTACCTGTCGCGGTCTAATATTTATTTGAAAAAAAAGCAAAATAGAATCATAAAGCGAAATAATAAAAAAAACGTGAAAAAACATAGGTGAGCGTGGTTTTTGGCCCACAGCCTCCAAAGGAATAATCCGATGTTGCTGAATTGCAATCGCAAAATCTTCGAAACTATACCTGACAGATTGGTGTGCTTGAATTGTTTGTGTCTCTTCTGGTGCCTTGGCAAATGACATTTCAATCCGAACACAGACAAACGGACAGACGGACATCGCTTAATCAACTTCTCTATGTATAAGGATCCAGAATATATATACCTTATGGGGTCGGTAATGAATAGTGTAGATTTTACACACGGAATGACAAACTTATATATACCCTTGCCACCTGTGTTGAAGGGTATAAACAAATATTCTAAATATTTGCTTGTTGGCCATAAAAATTAAACACTTTAAGTGATTTTTCTACCACTACTATTGCACTAAAACAAATATAAATGTTGAGCTAGATGATACAATAAATAATTTCGAAACAGACATTAAACGAGGTCATTCGAGCTGTCAAAATATGCCTAGCCCGGTAGTTAGGCCACGACCAACTATAAGTGCAGGCAGGATACTGCGTATTAAAGATAAAGAGAAAGATTTCTTTCGAATCGAAATACGCAGTAGCTTTCCACTTCTTTCTTTATGTCTTGTTTCAGTTTCAGACTGTTGACTTACTTCCTAATCTCAGGGTCTCTCGTGCATTTGTCAAAGGTTGAGCTCCCCTGCGGCATCCACATTTCATATATAAATCTGCCTGTGGATCTAAGCTTAATGCCACCTAGTGGCGGGCACAGCTAGTTGGAAATAAAATAAATAAAAATTAACAAAACAGCATTTTTAATTGGTCAAACCTCGAGCGCCAATGAACTTCCTATTAATCATTATGTCATATTTTATACATTCTGTGACTGTGAATTTTTTACTAACACTAATACTTTAAAAATTCACTTTTATCCTTTATTCAAAATTGCTCTAAGTCATGTTTTTAACAAATTATCGTGAGGCTTTGTGTGCAAGTGTAAAATAATTTATATTTGTAATGCAATTATTGTAAACTGCATATGTTAATATTATTTAAATTTACATATGTATAATTTTAAATAATGAACAATACCAATCAAACATATACTAACACAATCATCCTTGGTGTACTAATACAAATACAATGTTGCACCAAAACAAATAAATTGCAACAAACCCTGTAGCGAAATATATAAAATCAACCCAACTTCAACTTCATACTGAATGATGATTTTAATTGATGCTTGCTGGTCATCCTTTACAGATCATAATGATGAAAATAACCAAAATTTTGCAAGTTTGTTTTTTTTTGCAAACGTTTGTTGTTGTGTAGGGTTTACAAGTACAAATAGTGTGAAGCACAGTTAGTGGCTAGAGTTGTGGTTAGTCTATGTTGGCCATGGTAGATTTATTCAATGCAGTAAAAATAAATTTTACGAGTAGTAAACAATATGAACTTTAAATATTTATTTGAGGAAGTACAAGACTTTTTTGTGTGTGTTAAAATATAAGCTTGGCTAAAATGGTGTTTATGCTTCTGTGTTTATAGAAGTGTAAACGAGGTAAGTTCTGAAAGTAAAATTTTATTTGAAACACCCTCTCCATTTTTTACATTTATGTGACAGCGTTTCCATAAGCGAGTTTTTACAACAGACTGGTACAACTTTAAGTTCGGTTGTGATGTGATAAACAGTTACGGCAGCGCCTGGCGCACAATGGGATTTTTTGTGCAATAAGTAATTTCTTCGACACATAAAATTTAAAAATTTAATGATGTAGCTTTGTAGAAAATTGATTCAGTATGAAAAATCCATAAATTGTATCCCAAAAAGACGTTTATTTGTCTTTGAAATAATAAATTAATGTCACATGTAAAGTTCAAAATATTGAAAACTGTTTACGCACTTCTATAGTGTTTGTACGTAAGATAGCTTTATTGCTCTGATTTAAATAGTGATTTTTTTCAAATATAGCCTTTTCTGTGTATTTTAAAAAATATATATAGAGTTCGCTCATATGGTTTAAAAGATATGATAAAATAAAATTTGTTCTATATAATGTGCCGTGATTACAAACTTCCTTGGAAGAAAAAATAGGTTGCTCGGTCGTGCTAGGTGCTCCCGCTATAAAAAAATGAAAGGTAAGACTCTATACTATCAATTAGATGGCAAGACAGCTCTGTTACAGGTACATCTTAAGCAGCTGTTTGTTACATTTGCAAAGTCAAACCTACTGAAATGAATAATCTTAAATTAGTTTCAAGCAAAGCTATTGATGGTGAAGCACCAAAATAGGAGTTTCCTCCTTACATGTTCGCATGAAATTTATGGAGTGCATACTTCATATTGCCTACAACAAACTATTTCAAAGATGGTCGGCGATCAAGGACGAACACAAAAGTCTAAAACTGGAAAATAAACTTCGAATTCAGAAGGCCTTAAAGGAACAGATGGGCATACGAGTGGATGCAGTTCAACAAGGAATTGGGTCTACTAACGATGGAAATTCGTGCAGGCGTTTCTTTTCTAACCCCGCACTTGTTACCGATCTGACTGGTGTAGAGGAACAACTAATTAATCGATTTCGCATTATTCTACAAATAATAAGTTGTGGCAAAAAAATTTAATTCCTTGAAGTTCAAGAATTTTGCTCAAGATACAGCAAAACTTTTTGTTGAAAAATATAGTTGGTATCATATGCCGGTAACAGTACACAAAATACTGATACACGGAAAGGATATCATGGATGCGGCAATACTTCCTATTGGCATGCTTTCTGAAGAAGCCGAAGAAGCCAGAAATAAAGATTATAGAAATAATAGATTAAGGTTCTCAAGAAAGTGTGATAGAGTTGCAACAAATACAGATGTTTTTCACCGACTTCTAGTATCCTCAGATCCTTTTATAAGTAGCATTAGATGTCAACCCCGTAAACAGGTTCTGGAACTTGATGATTTAGTTACAGAAATGATAGAGATGAATAAAAGTCTATATTTAAATCCATGTATTGAAATTTATTTATACAATAATTAGTTTTGGGCCAAAAATAAATTTTGGTTTCTATGGGCGGTGGGTAGTGGGCGTGTCCAATTTTGATGAAACTTTATATTTTTCTTAATTGATCTAACCAAAGGCTCAGATCATTGTATGAACAAATCCCACTGTGTGGCGTTTTGCCATTCTGTATTTATCAACACCAAGACTACTTAAACTCCTGAAGCGCAGTTGGTGCCTCTGTTGAGAGTGTAACAGCACAACGGACTAAATACCCTTTCCTGCGATTTAGGTTCAAACCACAGCTGCTATGCTACTCCCCAGATGGCCACAATATAAACTGTCGTTTGCACACTGGTCAGATCTTGAAGGTTATTCACCGCTATTCTGCATTTCGATTACGTCTCCGCATTCAGTTACGCAAGAATCGAAAAAAGGTATTCCAGCAAAAAACTGTATCCAACACAAATTAAATAAAACCTTCAAATCTTTGTATAAAAGCAATTAATAAGTGCCGAATTCCGTTCTTCAACTTTTGTCGCTGCAATTTTTCTCTTTTCTTCTTTAATATTCCATTCGTCTTTATATCTTGCAATTTTTATTACAGCAAACATTTGACACTTCAAGATTAAAAGTACATGCATTATTCCTCTCTCCCGTCTCTCTTAATAAGAAAGAATTGCAGCTACAAAAGTTGTGTAATGTAAAAGGGGACTAATTAAAAAAAATATTTATTGTATTTCATATTTACATATTTTTCTTCTCATGTATGTAGAATCGTAAAAATGTAAACGAAACGGACCACAGAATACGAAAGTTGCCAAACGAAGAAAATTTCGACTCGAATCGAATCATAAAATAGGGGTGCAAGCCTCGGCGACTATATCCCAGGGGAAAGCCCAGTTGTGATTAATACCATTAAGCTCCTTTTTTGCGTTTCTGTCTGGCCGCCTAGGTTTGTATTTACAGTATTTCTTGGCGACTACAAAAAAATATAAAAATTATTGTAATACGAAAGCAAATTGATAGGCTTTTGTTTTTTAACATAGTCTCATTTGTCACAACGGGACCTAAGGGACCCAAGTGAGTCGGCTTTTACCCTTTTTGCGTAGCCGGCGACCCGTGCAACCTAGTCTCATTTGGATTAAAGGTAGCTTATCCACCCTCTCTCTAGCTCTTTTGATTCCCTCCAAGTAGGAAAATTTTTATGGTCCTCAAAATACACCTTTGTGACTTCAATGTTGACTTCTTCGTTTGACTCAAATTTCTTCTTCTGCACCCGTGCATTGTCTTGATTGCGAGACTCATCAAGAGGATTGTTTTTTATATCAAAAAATTCGCGCAAAATATGATGTAATTACGTGGTTGGCAAGCCTACAGAATCAGTTACTCCCCGATCGCTCAATATTATTCTATGATCTATATATCGATATGATATACATATATGTTATCGACTATTGCTGGCGTAAACACCAGTCGCTACTACCGACTATTTATTTACTGAGGTCTTCGGACGTGATCAAATTAACGCCTTGTGTGTTACGGATGTTTCGCAAAAGTTGATCAATATAGAACTCAGTAAATTACTTTTTAGCTATTGAAATTGATGGTGCAGAGTCCCCAAAGTATTTATGATGTAAAAAATTATGTTTAATTATCATTTTTTTTTTCATTAAAAAAGAAGTGCATGCTGCTGCTATTAGTCAATAGAAGTAGCATGCTGCAGAGACGACACTAGACAACAGTTAATGGAAGCAGTGTGACATTGAAAGGTTCTGGGCTAGGAATACAAAAGGTTACGGAATTCTCGAACTAATCGATTTTCCACTATTAATTAAATAAATTTAAATCCGAACGATAACAAGTAAAAGTGCTATATTCGGCCGTGCCGATCTTCTATACCCTTCACCACGGTGATTTGATTTATACAGACATGTACAGCATTATCCATATTGTTGACTCTTTACTTAAATAAATTCGTATGAGAAAAAATCATTATTCATGAGTTAAAAAAATAGAAGACAAATGAAAACAAATTCCGTTTGCTACAATTGTCGCCGTGTTGTCAGCTACTTAATGATATTGAAGCCGACAGCTACATCATAAACTCTGACATTGTTGTAGAAATACTTATTTTGCTTTTATAAAATTAAAAAACTTTTTCAAAAAATTATAAATATTTCCTCCAAAACTTTTTTTGCATATGAATTTTTAATTTGCAATTTTTGACATTTTCTTTAGTTGAATAAAATAGAAATTAGCCTAAGTTTACGACAGCCACAACGTTTAATTTTTGACAGTTTGTAGTCGGTATTCTGATGATGTCTATGTGTTTAATGTGTTTTAAAACAGAGATATCATATATTAAAAAATCAAACGCATTTAAAAAAATATGTTACTCTATATACACACATACATAAATATGTATATTCTTAATATTAAAAATAAGTTATGTTACAGTCATGATTTTCATTTTCAAAGAAATATTGAAATTTTTGTTTTAATTTTTCGAAAATTGTGTGTAAAAATTTTTTGTAAATTTTTTTTTTTTATTTTTTTTGTGAAATTGTATTCGAAAATTTTTTGGAAAATTTTTAAAAAATTTCTTTTTCGAATATTTTTCTGTAAAATATCTTTTTGAAAATGCTTTGTAAATTTTTTTGTAAATATTTTTGAAAAAAAATTTTAAGATTTTTTTAAAAATTTGATTGAAATTTTTTTGTTCAATTTTGGACCTTTCTCCAATCTATATTGAGTTAGAATGATCAGACTAAAGCAAAAAGAAATCCTTACAAAAAAAAAATTCATCATATTGACATCCTTTTAACTCCTCCTATTTGTCAGTGGGTACCCTGTGGGTCCATTGGCTACCTCTATGCGTATTGCTTTCTATTAAGGTCTCTAATACGAATCAAAGCAGAAAAACCCTACCAATCTAAAAACAAACAAAAATCGCCCCTTGCAGGGGGTTATTAATCCCCCGAGATCTGTATGCACTCCTTGCGATCTACCTGTCTTGGTCTAATATTTATTTGACAAAAAAAGGCAAAACAGAATCATTAAAGCCGAAAAAATTAAAAAAAAACGTAAAAAAATATAGGTGGGCGTGGTTTTTGGCCCGTAGCCACCAAAGGAATGATCCGATGTTGCTGAATTGCAATACCACAATTTTCGAAACAATGCCTGACAGATTGGTGTGCTTAAATTTTTTGTATCTCTTCTGGTGCCTTGGCAAATGACATTACCACACTAACACGGACAGACGGACATCGCTTAATCAACTTCTCTATGTATAAGGATCCAGAATATATATACTTTATGGGGTCGGAAATGAATATTGTAGAAATTACACACAGAATGACAAACTTATATATACCCTTTCCACCTGTGGTGAAGGGTATAAAAAGACCCCAACGGATTAAAACTCAAGGAATTTTAGAATTCTAGACGCTTAAAACATTTTTTATGCAGCTTTTATTAACCTTGTCGGTTTTATATCATCTCATTAAGGTGTTTTATATCCTTTTGTACGACTCTTGATAAACATATTACCAGTTTTAAGAACAAATTTGTTTTATTACTTCTTTTGCTGCAGCTATTTAATGTTGAATTGTGAATAAAATGGGACAATAAATAATATTTATAATCTGTTCAAACAACAATATACAGATACAACGAAATGAATATTTTATCAAATACATTTATAGGAAAAAACTTTCGCAAAAATTACACACATTAATGTAAATGTCTAAACTGAGTAAAATTGATAATTCGTTTATATTTGATAAATGTAGGGAGCATACACAACAATACACATCATTACACTCACTTACATAGGCAAACGTATTTATCTCACAACGGAAAATTATGTTTAAATATTTTACAATAAAAACAGAAAGGAAAAGGAAAACAACAAAATTTTAAAATGATGTTTTAGAAATACTAATAAATAAATTTGGCTAAGGTTTGTATATCGTATTGTGTAGGTAGTATTTTGTAAAATAGAAAATAAAATGTATTGAAAATTTTTCATTAATTAGTTTAGTGTTATGTGTTTTTTTTTTTTTTTTAAATAACATTTCCTGCAAACACTTGCAATGTGGTTGTGTGTTACAGTGTGTTATGTTTAAAAAAATATTTATTGTTGTTACTTAAAATGCAGAAATTAATTATTTAGGCTTTTTAATACTTGTAGTTACATACAAAATTTTGTTTGCAGAAATATTGAAATAGCAATATTGCGTTGAATATGCGCATTAATTCTGAGGTCTTAGTAGTACAGTAGCTTTTTTTTACATGGCCTACTGTCACAACTCCATCAGAAGAAAAAGCGCTTACTTTGCTTTCCAAATTATTCACCTCTATTTTATTTGGCGTCGTCGACGCAATACGACGATGTTTTATGTTGACGGGCTTAAAGGCCAGTATTCACTATCATGCACAATCGTACGATTCAATCACAAGAAAATCTGACAGAATTCTGTCCTACTCAAAAAATCGTTTCAAAATGGCGATGTAAATGCCTCACTATCATACAAAAAAAGATTTTGCAAATCTGATCGCATGGAAAAATACTATTTTATGAAGTTTTTCAAAAGATTATAAAATCTTACAGATCTGTCAAAAAGTCTGTCACGCACATACACTTTTAATCCACACTATCATACTTATTGAGCACACATGAATTTTTTGACAAATCGTACGACTGAGTATTATAGTCAGAGATTGTAATTCTACTCAAAGAATAAAAATTATTCTGTGAGCATTATTTAATGCTTAGAACATAACGATTATGTATTAAGTTTTATTTTCTGCTTTGGGAATAAAAATTATTCTCCAAGTTTTATTTTCTGCTCAGAGAATAAAAATTATTGTCTGAGTTTTATTCTTTGCTCGCCATTTAATGATTGATGTTTACGTTTTATTTTCTGATTGAAGAATAAAAATTACTTTCTGAGTTTTATATTTCACTTAGAAAATAAGAATTATTTTCCAAGTTTTGTATTTCGCTTAGAAAATAAAAATTATTTCTTGAGTTTTATTTTTTACTTAAAAATAAAAATTATTTCTTTCTTTTGTTAATTTGGACATATGTAAGTATATAAATAGTACTTTTTTGGAACTTTTTTACTGAAACACATATCTCACTGAAACCCTATCTCAAATAACGATACTAATATTATTTCTATGTGTTTCAGTAAAAAAAGTTCCAAAAAAGTACCAAAGTACACGTTTTATCCCCCAAATATTGAAATGAAGAAAAAGTACCAAACACTAGTTTGATACTTTTACTATATCAAAAGAATGCGAACTAAACTAATTTCTATGTTTTTTAGTTAAAAAGTTTCAAAAAGTACTATTTATATACTTACAAATGTCCAAATTAACAAAAGCATTAATTTTTATTTTTAAGTAAAATTTAAAACTCAAGAAATAATTTTTATTTTCTAAGCGAAATACAAAACTTGGAAAATAATTCTTATTTTCTAAGTGAAATATAAAACTCAGAAAGTAATTTTTATTCTTCAATCAGAAAATAAAACTTAAACATCAATTATTAAATGGCGAGCAAAGAATAAAACGCAGACAATAATTTTTATTCTCTGAGCAGAAAATAAAACTCAGAGAATAATGTTTATTTTTCAAGCGAAAAATAAAACTCAACAAGTAATCATTGATGTCTGAGGAAAAAATAGAACTCGAAAAATAATTTTTATTTTTGATTTTTTTCAATAAAACTTAAAAAATAAAAATCATTGGCGGAACGGACAGTCCCCTTAAAGACGATTGCAATGGTGTACTCCTTGTACATGTAGCATATCCCTAACATAATGATTTTTTTCTTTTAAAATGTGATGGATAATCATTATTTGCGATCCCTGATTATAGTGAATCATGGCCTTAAATTGTTATTTCCTTTGTCCACATCAATTATTTTCGATGACTGTTTATTTTTATGTGGTATTTCGTAAGAAAGTGTGACGTTGAAATTATGTTGTGTCGACGACGGTTTTGTCGTCATGGTTTTTTAAACAATTTGAAAAAAATTATATATTAAAATTAAATTAAAATTAAATTAAATTAAAAAAAAATGAATTTTAAACCAATTCGGAAAATTAGTAGAAGAAATGGAAACAAATCCTTTCCTTGCAAGAGGTTTCCAAAGAGAATGTACCGCCCAGTAATTTTTAAGAATTGTGAAATAGTTTTACTGTTGCGTTAAATATCCTTGGCCCTCCAAGCTGATGCTAAGGCTACTGGTGGAATTAATAAAAAATTAATAATATTTATACTCCTGGAAGAGGCTGTAGCAACTCTTCTATAATTTGCTGAAACGGCTTCTAGCACATGCCTGAATGCTGATTTATTCAACCTAAAATAATTTTGGAACCTATTAATAGTAACAAACAATTCTAGCAAAATGAAAGTGCATTTATTACTTACTTCTCAACCGGTAATTTAAATATGTATGTATATAAGACTTCAGTCTGAATAATCTTCCTCAGTTAGATCCGATTAGGGTACAAAAAATATTTTTTTTTTAATTTATTTATATGTTTAACAATTTTATTTATAATTTTAACAATTTTCAATATAAATTGTAAACAAAATAAAATAATATATTTGTGTATTCTATTTCAATCAAATTGTCGACAACCCGACGACGTCGTCATAATAACAGTATTATGACGACGTCGGCCGGGAATACCAAATGATAATCAAATTGATGATGACGTCGATACAAAATGACGACGATGTCGACGACACCAAAGTATTGAACGAAAAACGGTCAAAATGTGTCCACAATTGGTACAGCCCAAACATTGCACTTTCTGACTATTGTGTCTTTCATTTAATGCAGAGTACCACACCAAGGTTGAATCATACAGCTGTTTGAGAGAGTATTAAAAATTAAGTTGAACCCAATTCTCAGTGTGAAAGGATGTATTCCGAACCATCAATTCGGCTTCAGAAAACAACATAGTACGATCCAAGAAACACACAGATTACTAAGTGTAATTAAAAAGACGTTTGAAGAAAAAAAAAATACTGTTCTGCGCTTTTTATCGACGTTTTTCAAGCATTCGATGAGGTTTGGCACGAAGGCCTTATATACAAGTTAAACCTGAACTTCTACAAAAACTTCTATAAGCTCATAAAAAATTATTTAACTGATCGAAAGTTCATACTAACAGAAGGAGATTCCTTAAGCTCGGCTCAGTTCATTAAAAACGGAGTTCCATAAGGTAGTATTTTGGGATCAATTTTCTGCTTGCTGTACACAGCCGATATGCCAACTGGCAATCAAGTGCACACCAGAGAATGACAAAAGTATCATTTTTAGTACTTATTAAGTATTTGAGGCCAAACATGTATAAATGTGTATAGCTACAGCTCAAACAACATACCATACATACATACTCATATCAATTTCAACTTAAATAACTACAAGTATAGGCAGAGAATAAGTGTTCGCATACTTGTTCATTATTTTTCGCAATACAAATAAGTATAAGTAAAAGTTGGATAAAGTATTGGCTATACTCATACTTGTAAATACAGAGTAGGAATAAATACAAGTATGTAAATACTCTAAGTATACTTAGAGTATTTTATAAATATATGTAACTATATGTATTAATTATTTCACAATTTAAAAATACATTCATTCATTCCTTCATCCTAATATAAAACTTATTTTGGTTTTCCATACTTAACCAATGTTCGATTATAAGCAAAATATTGCCAAACATCATACATCTTTTTATACACACAATTCCGAAAAGTAGTTGTTTTACTTATAAGTATACTTAGAATATTATAAGTACTTTTTCATACTTGTAAGTATTAGGTAGTTATAAGTATGGGTATGACAGATACCCATCACATTATCTACCTACAACCAATTGTACTCATACATGCATTACGTATACATTTTTAAGTTCGTTGTGTATAAATAAAGTTTGTTATAAGTATTGAGTACATCCATACTTATTTCACTGCAAATGAGTATGTGTAGGTATTTTCTGTGTTATAAGTATAGGTATAACTAATACCCAAAAATATGTGTAAATACTTAACTACATTTATTTTATAAGTACGTTATGTCAGTCTCTGGTGCACACATCAACATTTGCTGATGACACAGCTTTTTTAAGTGTTCATGAGAGCACCCAAGTAGCACCACAGCATTTACAAGACCACATAATCAATTTGGAAAAATGGTTAAAGAAATGGAGAATAAAGGTGAATGAACATAAATGTTCTCATATAAATTTCATACTAAGTAGGGACTCATGCTTTCCTATTCGCATAAATAAACAAATGATACCTCAGCTTTCAGACGTCAAATACCTCGGTAAACATATTGATAGGCGCCTTACTTGGAAAAGCCACATAGAATCTAAGTTAACACAAATGAACTTAAAAGCAGTCCAACTAAACTGGCTTATTGGCAGTTTACCCTCAGCTAAGATTGCAAAATTCTACAGTACAAGTCGATCTTTAAACCAATTTGGTGTTTTGGGATTCAATTATGGGGCACTGCCTCAGCTAGCAATGTTAAAAAAATTCAAAGGCGCCAGAATAAGATTCTACGAATGATCATAGTTGATCCCTGGTATATAAAAAAACTATAATATCCACAAAGATCTAAACGTGTCAGCAGTTAAATTATAAATAGCGAAAAACGCGGTAACGTATTTGAAGAAGTTCGAAACTCATCCAAATCCTTTGGCGCGTAACATTTTTAATGCCCCTTGGTACATTCGACTAAAAAGAAGTGATATTGCTTTTCTTGGCCGTACATTAGAGGAATGATCTGTAAATGATTTCAACAATGGTGAAACTTTATTTTCATTATTTTTGTCTAGCAATTAAGATATGATTAATTGTTGTTAGTTCAAATATATTAAAGACTGGCTATGCTCGCCACGTCGTGGGCGTTCTGACAATATTTTGCTAGATTTTGCTGTGAAAATATTACACGCCAATTGTAAAACAACAATGTAATTCGACAAAGTAAAAATACAAATCAAATACAAATTTTATTAAATTGGCGCCTAATGTTGTGCAATAGTTTTTAAAATATCGCAATTTTAAACCAAAAGTGTCAGTACCTTAAAACCGGAAATTGCGTTTTGGAAATGAGATTTTTTTGGATAAAGTATCCTATATTGGAATCAAGATGCTAAACTACCTCCTTAAAAAAATTTTGTTAAAATCCACCCAGTAGTTTTTACGTGATGCGAACACGAATGAAAATCAGCCAGTCGGAAATGAGTTACTATTTTATTTATGTATAGATGCAATAAATAAAATATGCAGAGTGGAAATCAATTAACTTCAATATAAGGTATAAAATTATATTAACATTGTCTGATTCCGTTAGGGGCCTTAAAGAACGATAAGTGATTTTGTGATAAATGTTGTAAGTGTTTAGTGAAATCTTTCTTTTAGGCTACAATCGTCATTAATGGTGAATTTACGGCTTTTATTTGTAAAATCTGTAATTTGCGTAAAATAATTAAATCAATTATGATGTAAAATTCAAAAAGCGAGCCGAACTCACACACCTTTTATATAAAGTACTATTATTAAAATGCTTAAAGTGTCCAAATTTTACTATTTTTTCTAGGCAGTTAACAACAATTTTTATTTACAAAAAAAAAAAAAAAAAAAAAACGCTTATAGGAGGGAAAATAAAACATAAAAAACACACTACCATTTGATAGTCCTATTCATATTTCATCCTAAAGGTATGCAACTAATTTGTCTGCAACATGGTTATCAACTAAATTTGAAGCCATGCATTTTTTATTTTTATTTTAATTTAAATAATTGCGTGCTATTTTTTTT
This sequence comes from Phasia obesa, assembly GCA_949628195.1. Lineage (NCBI taxonomy): Eukaryota > Metazoa > Arthropoda > Insecta > Diptera > Tachinidae > Phasia > Phasia obesa. The sequence continues at coordinate 124,913,423 of OX451216.1, forward strand.
GTTATAGCGGATATAATAATCCTTATGGTAAGTTTTTAAATGCCAAGCTATTACGGTTCAAGTTCTACAAGCCTGTAACAGATGGACAGTTGGAAAGACATCGGAGCAATATTAATGATTTTACGTGTTTACCCATTGATAATTCTCAAAATACCGTAACAAAATTGACATTAGCACATCTAAATTATGAAAATAGCCGTTTTTTTTTTTTTATATTTAGGTAATAATTCGATTTCTGTTTAATTGTTGATTTTTTAGTGAAATCTCTTTTGCTGCAGGCACTCTCTGGCAACATTTTTATTTATTTTTTTTTATGGTGAAATTAAATTTTTTTCGATTTCGATTTTTTGGGTCAAATTGTGACGAAAATTGGGATTTGTAATGTAATTGTAACTATGAGGATTTGAGAAGTGCGGTCTTAACCACAAAACACTATTTTATGATGATTTTTCCCCATTGATTTTTTATTTTTCTTGTTTTTTTGTTATCACAAAGCAGTGGTCAATATTTTCATATTAAACTGTATGATAATAGAAAGTGCTAGAAGTATTTATGAATATATGTACATAATATTTTATTATCATATTTTTCATTTTTCAATATTTTATTGAAAATGTATAAAATTGTTGTACAAAACTAGATTGTATTTTAAATATTTATGCATGTAGATGTGATAAGCATTGTTATATGTATGAACGTTGCTGACTACAAATGTTCTATGTTTAAGTCCATTAAATAAAAGAGTTATATAGTTCAAGCTTAATACACATGCAATACAAAATGAAATGTCATAAACAAACACACGTTCGCATTCACACTCATTCACAAACCCATTTACATATTTGTATGCGAACATGTATCCCTGAATTTAAATAAATTTTACTAAATTGAATTGATGTTGCAAATAAACAAACATTTATTTTTCTCATTTATTATATCTATTTATTCGTGTACGAGGGTTATCCCAGGAATATTTTATTCCATATATACACTATCCTCCATATTTATAAAAAATTAAATATATTTGAAATATATTTTAGAACAAATTTTTCATATAAAAGTTGTTCTAAAATACATTTCAAATAAGTTTTATTTTTTACAAATATGGGGATATACGAGTATAATATATTATATAAAATAATGACAGTTGTAAAAATTTATATCATTTTTATTATTTATTTATATGAATTTTTACAGGTTAGAAAATTTGGTCATAATGTGGTAAAGTCATTGCATCTAAAAGGAATTAGTCCAATTAGATAGGAGCAGACTGTATTCGAAATAAACTGCTGTGTGGTCATTGGTCTAGGCTTAAGCATAACACTTCAGGTCTTATGCCATAAAAATTCAGATATTGTTACACTTGTATTCTTAATTAAGCGTTTCATTTATATTTTTCCTCTTGGCCCTAATATTCGTTCTGATTATTGTCGAATAAATATAATAGGCAAAGCCTGCTTAAATAGTGTTACATTGTGGTTCCTCGTCGGATTCCTGTAATTGCAAAATAAAGCAAGTCAATAATAATTTCGTTTTAATGACACTTTATTCAGCTCTGTATTACTATTTTATTAACCAAACTGTTTAAACACATACTTTTTAACTATACAAAGCAACTAATCACATAGCTTTCAAGTGCGAATAGTATTTAAGGACGTGCCAGAATGTCTAGTATTTTCTATTCTGTAAAAATCTGTCAGTTTCTAGTTCTCACTTTTAGATGTTTATTTCATTCTTGTATTAATTGCCGTGTATGAAATACTCAAGAGAATTCTCCAACAGCAACTACCACGTAGATACTTTATTGCGTTGTTTACTTTTTAGGGTTCCGTACCCTATTGTTTTCGCTACCATTTAGTTCTAAAACAGTAATAGGTAGACTCTTGAAATTTCATCACAGAAGGTGTATAACTGTTGTCGCTATAGCAACAAATACTAAAACTTATAGGGTGTTCCGAAAGTGACGTGCTATTTGCGTTTATGTCTTTACTACTTGAGCTATAGGAGACAACCACTTAAAATTTAATTATGTTCGCTATATAAACAAGTATACAAAATTAATCCTAAAAATTAAAGGGTGTGCCAATAAATAAACCTAAAATTAAAGGGGTGTTCTAATAGACGTGATTTGCATGTACATGGCCTAAGTTTTGAACGATAATAGGTAGACTTTTGAAATTTTTACAGGAGGTGTATAGATAACTATGGCCACTATAGCAAATAGTAAAAATTAAAGGGTATTCCGATAGTGACGTGATTTGCAGGAATATGGCCTTATTTTTGAACCATAATAGATAGACTGTTGAAATTTTTACAAAATTTGTATTAGTATGGCCTTTATAACAAATAGTATAAATTATAGGGTTTTGCGACAGTGACGTGATTTGCACGTATATAATCTTAATTATATAATATAATATATACAATAGGTAGGCTGTTAAAATTTGTATAGAAGATCTGTTTCCATGGCCGCTTTGACAATTACTAAAAATAAAAGGGTATTCCGACAGTGATATGTTTTTCATGTTTATTACCTTATTTTTTGAATCGTAATATGTAGACTATTGATATATTCATAGATAGGAAATTGCCATGGCCGCTATAACAAATAATAAAATTAAATGGTGTTCCGAAAGTGATATAATTAGGACGTATATGGCTGTGGTTTTAAACCGCTATAGGTAGACTCTCGAAATTTTTACAGTAGATGTGTTCCGACAGTAACATATTTTTCACATATGTTGCCTTATTTTTTTAACCGCAATAGGTAGGTTCCTGATATTTTCAAAGAATGGTCTTATATAAATATAAAATTTACGCAGATTATATTCTACAATACCTACTGTAACAACAATTAACGAGAATAAATTTAATAAAAATAAAAGGGTGTGCCCTAAGTGTCGCGTATTTGAGGAATTTGGCTTTCTCTTCAAAACGTTATAGGCAGGCACTTGATATTTGCACAAGGTATATTGTGCTATGCTCTAGTTTTAAAAATAATTAAAAATTAAAGGCTGCCCCCCAAGACGTGAACAAATTAACAACTTGTATTTTTAAAGTTGTACTGTGTGAGTCTGACTCGCACTTGACTGATTTATATATTTTGTGAGTGTAACAATATACAATGCAATGTGTTGTTACTTTTTTACCTTACCATACGTAGTATAAGGTAAAGTATAGTAATCATGAAAAAATTCGAGGTCGGGATTTTGACGGAATTATACGTTTTGTGGTCTCCTGAATCTATTTTGACTATTTTCGCGATGATGTCTGTGGGTGAGTGTGTTTGCCACTATTTTTGTGGAGTTTGTACAGGTCATACCGTTTGACATATCAAAATGAAATTTAGTATGTGCCTTTGGTATGTGGAGATGAAGAGCTGTATAGTTTTTGGGCATAATCGGGAGGGGGCAAAGAGTAGTTTCCTTACCCCCAAATTTAGTGAACGCTCTACAGGTCATACCGTATAACGTTTAAAAATGAAATTCAGTATGTGCCTTTGGTTTATGGAGATGAAAAGCTGTATAAATTTTGGCCATAATCGGGAAGGGTCAAGGGGTAGTTTACCTAATACCCTAAACGAAAAATAATTAATTTTTCGATTTAAATATACTTTGAACTTTTATTTTTTATGTAATATATCCATAAAAATATCTGTTTCCATTTGGTATGGTAATGTTGAGTGTAGGCCACTCCAGTTTTATATTAATTCTATAAATATATTACCAATTAATGATTTTCGTTTTTGCCAGGAAATGGTGTCAGAAATTCGTAACTTTTTCTAGTCGATAGTTAGCAGGACTAAAAAATGTTGCCATATTTTCTATTACTTACAATAATGCAAAAGAGATTAAAACCTGTCAATAATTTTCAGTCTGTTAGATAGTCCTTTTTTGGAGATTGACACTTCATTGGCAACTTTCTAATATGTATATTGTAAAATCTTTAACATCTTACAAAGTGTTGGAAAGGTTAGCCAATATAATAACATGGCTTTTGGGAACTGTTAGATTACCATTCGAGCCAGAGGTCTTACAAACGTTGAGATTCACTTAAATTAATTGAAATAAACAAGCCCTAATCAACATGATTTGTTTAGTTTCTGAGTAGTGACGGTTGTCGAAACAAGCTTTTTGGAATCTCGGTACTTGGGATTAAATTGTTCTTAACTAAGTCTAAGCCGGGAATTTGGAATTTTTTTTAGAGTAATCGCGGTATAATCATTCTGTCATTCAAGCCATGCGGCTGATTGCTTCCTTGCAAGTGAAAATAATTTAGTAAATTTATTTAGCCAGAAAGTAAGTTAGCTATGTCAACCTATTCTGGAAATGTTTATATAGATCATGAAATCATCGTCTAGAATAATATAGTAGCTTCAAGAATTTTTAAGAATCTTTGATATGGCATTGAAAACAACTTTAAAGCCGGAACCTGATATGTATACATTTTATAAGGATTTTAAATATAACCGAGAGACATAAATTTAGCATACCACGAGTCTCAATATTAATTGTGATGAAGACAACGATGAACATTTTTTCGAAAGTAATCGCCAGGTATATTAAAATCCTGTGTATAAGTTTTTTCAAATACTTAAGTTTTATACTTAACTTACGACTTAAGTTGCGTTTTCCACTATATAAAAAAAATGAAAGCTATTGAATATCTCTAAAGCAAGACATTATATTTTCCTTGCTAGGCCAGATAATTCTAGGGCGTCCTTCGTATAACTACATATGTGTGTGTGTGCTTATACCATAATTATATTGTATATATGTAGATGCCTGTATAAGTATTTATTGTATTTGTTATTTTATGCTCTCTTTACTGTATAATTTCACATGTATACCAGCTTCCGTTTCCGTTCCCAATAGGTTTGAATATTTAATGAAATCATTGTTTAAATCTTTTTTATACAAAGAGAAAAAAATACGTAAAAGCATTTGCAATAACTTTTATTCTATTGAGAAAATGTTTGTTTAAACGTATACATATACAACAACAACTACAAAAAAGACAGAACAAAATTGCAATTATTTTAAAAATCAAATTATAAGAAAATACTTAAATTTTATGTATTCTCTTTTTTACATAACCAAAAGAAAGAAAAAAATACATAAATTAAGGAAATTGCTTTTGTAACATTTTGTATTTTAAAAGTTTATGAGATTAAAGTCTTAAAGAAATGACTTTTGATTTATCTTCAAAAATTCGACTTGAATTTATATTTTATTGCAACACTAACTTTAAAAGCATTTTTAAATTTTGACAAGAGTAAAGATTTAGAAATATCAAGGTTGTTGATATATTTTCGTATTATTATTTTTTATTTACGGCCAAAGCACAAAAATATTTATAAAACTTTTATATGAAAAATATCAAAATATCTATCAGAATAATACTTCGTAATTGGAATTTAAGAAGAAATTTATTTTCAAATATAATAAATTAATTGCTGGCAACTGGAGAATTTCCGTAACGTTGGGAAGAAGCAATGATTATAATAATTAGAAAGAGAAAAATCAAAATAAGGTTTGGAGAATACCGTCTTTTAGAAAATATATTTAAAGCTTAGTTAGAAAAATACATGAAAAATACATACGTTATCAAACATCTATCAGTTGAGGTATCATACGGTCCGAAGGTACCCTCAAAACAAAAGACAGGCTATTTAAAATCCTAGTATGATCATACTTTCTAGTCTACTCACTCTGCCGACAATCTAGCTAGTGCGTTATATGAAGGTCTGTTGGAATTAAGTATACTGAAGGATTTAGAGACTGTAAAGGACAAGTACGTGAATATCACGTCATATCGAAACAAGTATACCTTTGAAGCCCAATTGATTATTTTTTTTCTTTAACGATTTCAGACTGCCGACTAATAACTGTCAACATTTTTCCTCATCAAAGAGTCTGCCGTATGTAGGGGGAATATCAAAGTAGACCACATCCATAATGGGTCCCTTTTCGACCCCTCTCCCTCCTCTAAGATAACAGGCAACCGAAATGTAATTTACGGCAACCTACTTACATTGAGTCATGTGATGAGTCGTTCTCATCACGCAGTCTCTAGTAATTGCTAGCGTTTGTTTAAGGATCAGGTCCCCCATGGCATCCAACAGTGGTCCTGAGTCTTATGCTAGCCAGTGCTGGTCATTCACACACAATGTGCGCTGCCGTCTCAGCCCCTTTCCTTTCGCCGTTTCCTCTTCTGCCTCTGCCACTAACTCACTAGGCATGAGCTGTAGAGACTTCGACTCGACGTCGGAAGAACGTTTTTAGGTGCCTGCTTCCGAAAAGGATTTACTTAAGCCCACAGGGCCAGGAATGTCTAACTCATCCACATTTACCTCCATAGCCGCAGGAGTATCTTCATAGACTGACCAGTCCACTCCTTGCGAGGTTTCTTTGTCATTCTAATTCGATATCCTGCCCTGGCCAGTGGCAACCGGAGTTCCTAAAGGGATTAACCTCTCGACCTCTAACGAGGCTTCCTTGTCCATCCCTATCGAATATCCCGGCTCAACGCCATGTACATCCCTTTTGAATTTTTCCCTAGGCCATTATTGGAGAAAACGTTGTCCATCCACACAGAGCTCCTTTTGCATGGGTAAGTCAACATTGAAACTGGAGGTCGACTGGTATCCAGAGTTCGCATACTTATGGCCAAGCACCCTCCTGACCACGCATCCATGTCGTATGCTGTTCTACCGTGGAAAATTCACGTTCTGTAAGGAATGTGTTTTTTCACTTTGCTCAACTTATCGTCAACATAATCGGCCTACTGAGCGTGCTATTCGCAACACCATCAACCATTTCGAGACCCAGCATTCATTATTGGATAATATTCGACCAAATAGACCACGTCCAGCACGCTGTGAAGAAAATATAGCGGCCGTAGCTGAGAGTGTACACGAAGACCGTGGAGAGTCGATTCGACGCCGTTCACAGCAATTCGGACTAACGTATGGAATGACTTGGCGTATTTTACGTCGAAATCTTAAATTGAAAGTATACAAAATACAGCTTGTACAACAACTGAATCCGCTCGACCCTCTCAAGCGACATCGCTTCGCTCTATGGGCTCTTGAAAAGTTCCAAGAAGATCCGACGTTTTCGAGGCATATTTTGTTTAGCGATGAGGCCCATTTCTAGCTCAATCGGTATGTAAACAAACAAAATAGCCGCATTTGGGACGAAGAGCAACCTGAAGAGATTCAAGAGCTTCCACTTCATCTAAAAAAAACAACGGTTTGGTGTGGTTTGTGGGCCGGTGGAATCATCGGTCCATATTTTTTTTAAAAATGATGCCGGTGCGTACGTAACTGTCAATGGCGACCGTTATCGTACCATGATAACCGACTATTTGATGCCTGAAATTTAAGCACGTGATCTAGGCGACATTTGGTTTCAGCAAGACGGTGCCACTTCCCACACATCGCATCAATCAATGGATTTATTGAGAGAACATTTCGGTGAGCACATAACTTTACATTTTGATCCGGTCGAATGGCCACCAAAATCGTGTGATATCACAACGTTAGACTTTTTCTTCTGGGGATATGTAAAGTCTAAAGTTTATGCGGACAAACTCGCATCGATTCAGGCTTTGGAGGAAAACATCACGCGTGTCATTCGCCAGTTACCAGTCGAAATGCTCGATCGAGTCATCGAAAATTGGACCATCTGCGACGTAGGAATGGCCAACATTTGATAGGCATAATCTTGAAAAAATAAATGCCAAAGAATGTTATTTCAAATGATAATAAACGTTCTCCATTAAATTTGAATTTTCTGTGCTTTTTTTTTCTTTAGGAACCTCGAAAAGGATCACGCGTTACTTACGATATGACAAATTTTTTTATTAATATTACCTTCCAAATACATAACACATTTCATATTAAATTAAAACCATTTTTCTAATCAAGAAACTAGAATGAAAGGTAGTTCATTCTACTTATTTTAAACATAATATTTAATATTTGTTATGTTTCCGTTGCATTTTAATTAATAAAAATTTTTAATATCCACCACAACATTTAACACGGCAATCTCTTTGTTGAAATACATATTCGTTCAAGAATTTCATAATGTTTTAAATGAACACTTTATGTCACCGGTTTTAGCGTGTTTCCCCCCCCCCCCGGTATGTTCTTTTATTTGCTTATTAAAAGCACGAAAAATGCGGAGTAAGTTTTTATTTGAAATTATTTAATTAAATATTTTTATTAACAACACTGTTCTTTTGCGTTTATTTGAACAAAATAAGCAAAATATGTTTTTAATTAAATGAAATATTAAAAATCTCAAGTGAGAATAAAATACGAAAACATGCTTTTGTATTAAAGTTAACAAAAGCAGCCAAAATTTACATTTTAGAATTCAAAGGTTATTTTAAAAATATGCAATGTTTGTGTCAACTATTAAGTAAAAACCTGGAAGATTCTGAATTTCTTACTACTAATTGACGATCTATTTTCCCTCACTAATGCCAAAGTAAAATCATGTCAATTCACTTTAAAAATAAGGGACATGTTTTCTGTATCTCAAAAAACCATTACTAACCTTTAAGCAACTTTTATTAACCTATATGTATCCCGTTTATGAACACTGAAGTTCTGGCTCGCTTGAGCAATGACATGAATCGTCAACATATACGGAAAGTTTCCAACAACTGCGACGATGTTATGCTTGCTTGCACTGTTTATTTAGAGAGTGTTTTATTAAGCCAACACTCCCGGTAGAAATGATTAAAGTTAAATAGTTTAAAATATGGAAAATGAAATAATTTTCAAAATGCAAAATACATTTGACAGTTTGAAAACCGGGGTTATTGAAAATTTTCCTTTCATTTCCAGCAAAATTATATAAAAAATAAGGCTTGTTCAAAACTGCATCAATGCGCTACATCAGTTGGCATCACTGCAAATGTCGTGTGCTCTAAAACGCATCACTGAAATAGATGAGGCGCAAACAAACGTTAAGTTCGTATCAAAAAAATGGCTGCTGCAATAGATGAGTGAGTATTTTATTTGATCTCTTTTTAATTTTATTTTGGTTAAATACATCTATACATATAATAAAATAGTAACTTATTTCCGTCTGTCTGTCTTCATTTCGTTTGTGTTCGTATCACATAAAAACTACTGAATGGATTTTAACAAAATTTTGTGGGGATGTACCTTAGTATTCTCACAAAATCTTATTTCTAAGAGAAAGTGGAGAAAAAGTAGTGAAAGAAAGCAATTTCCGGTTTAAAGGTACTGAAATTGTCGGTTTAAAACTGGGATATTTTCAACACGGTTATTTTTTCAACTCACCTTTTTATGTGGGATATTTTAAATATCCCACCAGATGGCGCCAGTTGAATAAAATTTGTATTTAATTTGTATTTTTACTTTGTCGAATTACATTGTTATTAAAATATTTTCATATTTTTATATATTTTTAGAATTGAATTTGAGGTAAAATTTTCGAATCTATTATGAAGAGTTCGATTAGATATAGAAGAATTTTATGTAATTTTTGCTTTCATCTAAATCAGGAAATAAATTTATTATTAGCTACTCCATTATTAAGCATTCGAAATTTTAAACAAATGATAATTAATTTTTGTTTGCGCATCAAGTAAGTATCAGCATCAGCTGTTTTGCATCGGCATCGTGAATTAATGCATTTCCGAACAGTTGTAAACATCATCTATTTAGATAGACTTCGTACTCACCAATTGCGAGTGGATAATTGAATATAATTTATCGTTTTCTATTATCTAAGTTTAGTTTGTTAAATATATGATGTTTACAACTAAAACATTACCTAAAGTAGATAGATGCGGAGAATGCTAAAGAGGGATGTAGCGATTCAGAAAATGCATTACGTTGAATAAGCTAACTTAAGGCTTACTTTAACAATTCATTTATAAATACTCCAGAATCAGAATTTTTTGTATGGTTATGATTCCTAAGCCAGGAAAAGATCATACAAATGTGGAATAATACAGACAGACCCAACATGCTAAAGCTATTTGAGAACAAGTTAATAACTAAGCAGAACCCAATTCTAAGCGAGCAACTAAATTCGGTTTCAGAAAAAAAAAACCGAGTATAGTGCAAAGCGAATTCATACCAGGTAGAGGCGTTGGCCAGGCTGACAGTTTTTTGCTAATGTCTTGTCAAATATACATTGTTTTATATATATAGAAGAATGTCAAAGTTGTTGTTTGTTGGTAGTTTTTGCCGTACTGCTCATGCCTGATTTGAATTCGCCTTGGTACAGTAAATAAATAGATTAGTTAATGTTCAGCTCTTTTGATAGACGTGTTTCAAGCGTTCCGAAAAAATATGGCACAAAGGCTTAACTTAAAGCTAAATTTGCCCAAAAACCTATCAAACCTGTTAGAAAGTTATTTAACTAATAAAAAGTATTTACTAAAACAAGGAGACTTTTAAAGATAACCTCAGCCAGTAAGTAGTAAGTTTTGAAGTGAGGAGTAAGTTCGTCTTATTCTCTGTAAGTTAAAGGAATATTTTTTAATTTAATTTTGAAGAAAAATTGGATTTTTTTAAATTTATATGCTGGATAAGATCGATTTCGAAACACATGCTATAAATTTTGTGAATTGAAATAGGGCATGACATTCACCTGTTGATCTTTAATAATGTAAAATAAATTTAATTTCTGTAAAACATATTCTAAATAAGAACTCGGTGACATATACGTACCATATAGATGGATATATACAGGTAAAAATGTTACCTTTCTCGTGTGCACTATATATTAGATAAAAAATAAAATATTTATATATTTTGGCGATTTTTTTTTCTATATTTAGCGAATTTTAGCTAATTTGATTAAATTTATTTTTTGTTATTATTTAAAAAATTTTGGCGACTTTTCACATCGATTTTGGCGAAATAGGTGAAAATAAATCTGACAACCCTGCAAGCGAATCCAAAAATCGACATTTGCTGAAGACACAGCATTTCTAAGCGTTCACAAAAGTCCCCTAGCTTCAAAATATCTACACAGATATTTGCACCAATTAAAGGTTTTAATTATTTTTAAATTAAAGTTCAATTACTGGATTCAAATATATATTTGTTTAAAACAGAACAAACAAAAAATCTCAATTAAACAAATAATTGTATTAATTAATTATTTCATGAAATTTCAAACTGGTGAAAATATTTTCTTCTGTTAGAAGAAAAGTGGTTGAATAAATCTATACATATAATAAAACAGTATCTCATTTCCTGTCTGTATGTGTTCGCATCACGTAAGGGGGGTACCTTAATACTCGTATCCTGATTACAATACAGGATACTTTTTTTCCGAAAAAATATATTATTTCCAAGAGAAAGTGGATAAAAAGCAGTGAAAGTACATACGTAATTTTACCGATTTAAAGGTACTGCATACTTTAAAGCATCGTTTATTTTTGAACGCGGGATTTTTTAAATACCGTTGCACAACAGATGGCGCTGTTTTAAAATAATGACAAAATATGAACTACTTACTGCCAAATAGCCAATTGAATAAAACTTGTATTTGATTTGTATTTTTATTTGTGGAATTAGATTGTTATTAACATATTTTAAATACCTTTTACAGAGGTTAACAGTAATTTTTAAAATTTTATATAAATATTAGAATTTCATCCAGGGGATGGGTACCTTGATGTAAAGTAAATATCTAAGAGTCTTAAAATTTGATGTGGATTACTTTCAAAGCAAAATCGAACGAAGTAAACAACGTATGTGGGCACAGCTAGTTTAAAATAAAGGCGATCGATCACATTGCGCAGAGACGCATGTCTACCTTTTTTGGCAGAACCCCAGAGAGCTGACATTAAACGTGAAAATAAATATTTGCCCAGCACTGGCTGCACTGCTAATTTAGTATTATTTAGTTTTAAGATGTGAACACCGGCACTTATTGTTAGTTCCATTATATTTGAAGATACAAAAAATTTTCCCTTGTAAAACTATTCTATCTTCTATTTTTGTAATACTTGTATATTTACAAAGGTGGAATACAAAGTTTTGAAACTCTTGTCTTTCTGTCTCTTCAAGCTTTTATATCATTTAACATAAAACCTGTTACAATTTTAAATATTAACTTGCCTTTTGTTTCACAAATTATTTTATTTTCTCTTAAATACGCCAAACATTTTAGGACACATTTTTATGTTAAAAAAAAATTTGTATTGTTATAAATGAGTAACTTCTTGACCCAAATAAATCTTTTTTTAAAGGAAAAGCAACTAGAAATTAAGTCTTATTGTTGTTGTTATTTTTTGTAGTTATTTTTAGCCTGTCAGGTTCTACAAGAGTTTGTTGCTATTGTTTGCTAAATGTTATAAACTTTTTAGCACAACAAAAAAGTATTTATAAAAACAACACGAAAACAAGGTGTTGGTGGTAGTGGTATTTAGAATTAAGACGAAAACTCTTTTACAAAAGATTTACCATAAAAAAGCAGGGGCAGAAAAAAACGACATAAAAACACAGATACTTAAATACAAAAATGTTAAGAAAAGTATTTTCTAACTTAAAAATTGCACGGTAAGGTGAGAACCTTAATAAAAAGTTATTGCAAAATATTTCCCTCATTCTAAACCCTTTAAATACCAACAGACTTAAAGCTAGAAAATTAGAACAAAAAAGAAAAGCTGTTAGCATGAAAACATAGTTTATGTGTAGAAATGCAATTAAGCTAAAGAAATATTTTGCATAGTCACGCAATTAGTAGTCTGTGTTGCTAAATACAACCTGAAAATCACACACACACACACACATACCCTCATAAACACGTACACAATCAGCTAAAACAAACTCTTGTTACGGTATGAGAACCGTTCGCTGGCAACGAATGTCTAACAACAATTTACACTGCATATTTAATGGCAGATGCAAAAAAACAAAAGCAGTGCATATTGTTAGGTGTACAGCATAATAACCATAATATTTTACATACAAATAGAATCGCATAAGAGTGACAGAGAGAGAAAGGATTGAAAACCGTACTAAACACTTTAACACAAAACTATCAAGATATTTTCCAAATGCTAATAGGCGTAAAATAAATAAATGCATTCTAACTTTAGTTTAAGCAGAAGCGAATAGCAGTTAAGTCAATTTGTAAAGTCTTAGCATTATGTTAGGGGTATAATTGTGTATCTGCTTCTCAGGTCTAAAAAATTATAAATGTAATTTTTAACATTTCTTTTTTATATAATTTATTATATTTGAACTAGCAAGTGAACTAACAAGTACTCATATCTTAAGTGTAAAAGAAAAGAAAATCAGTGATAGGCAAGAAAAAAATAAATGTTTAACGTTTGCTGATTTTATTTTATTATAATCGCGATCATGTTATGGGCCAGCGATACGTTTGAGGCTTCTGTATCCACGTTATTGTATGTTTCTCAATTATTATTGTTAGTTCAGACACATTGAAAATAAAATAAATCGGTCAAATGCGAGTCAGACTCACATACGTAGGGTCCGTACTACGTTTAGTACAACTTAAAAAATACAAGTTGTTATTTTGATCATGCACCCTTTATGTTTTAATTATTTTTTGAACTAGAGCGTAGTACAATATACCTTGTCCAACTATCAAGTGTCTGCCTATAACGTTTAAAAGAGAAAGTCTAATTCCTCAAATTCGCGACATTTAGGGCATACCCTTTTATTTTTATTAAATTTATTTTCGTTACTTCTTGTTACAGTATATATTGCAAAATATCTAATATAATTTTAAATTTATATAAGACTTTTCTATTAAAATATCACATTGCCGTTCAAAAAAATAAGGAAATGTACGTTGGAAAACCCTTTATTTTAAGTAAATGTCATAGCGGCCGTGGCAACACATCTTGCGTTATATACTTTGAAATCACGTCACTGTCAGAATATCCTATAATTTTTACTATTTGTTATAAAGGCAATACTAAAACAAATTCTGTACAAATTTCAAGAGTCTACCTATTATAGTTCAAAAACTAGGCCATATAAATAAAAATCACGTCACTGTCGGACAACCCTTTAATTTTTACTATTTGTTATATAGTCCATAGTAATGTAACATCTGTGAACATTTCAGGAGTCTATCTATTATGGTTAAAAACTTAGGCCATATTCATGCAAATCACGTCACTGTCGGAACACCCTATAATGTTTACTACTTGTTATAAAGGCAATACTAACACAATTTCTGTGAACATTTCAAGAATCTAGCTATTCTAGTTCAGAAACTAGGCCATATGAATGCATATCATTTCACTGACGGAAAACCCTTTAATTTTTACTATTTGTTAAGGATAGAGTCCATAGTAATATAACATCTGTGAACATTTCAGGAGTCTATCTATTATGGTATTATGGTAAAATATTAGGCCATATTCATGCAAATCACGTCACTGTAGGAACACCCTGTAATTTTTACTATTTGTTATAGTGGCCATAGCTATACATCTCATGTAAAAATTTTGAAGAGTCTACCTATTAAACATGCAAATCACGTCACTATCGGAATACCCATTAATTTTTAGGTTTAATTTTGTATACTTGTTTATATAGCGAACATAATTTGAAGAAATAAATTTTAAGAAATAAATACATAAACGCAAATACGACGTCACTTTCGGAACACCCTATAAGTTTTAGTATTTTTTGCTATAGCGCCCACACTTATACAACTTCTATAAACATTTTAAAAGTCCACCTATAATGGTGCAAAACTTAGGTCATATACATGTAAATCACGTCACTATCGGGATACCCATTAATTTTCAGGTTTATCTTTTATACTTGCTTATATAGCGAATAAAGTTATAATTACTGATTGTAAGTTTTAGGTGTATGCCTCCTACAGTTTAAGAAATAAACACATATATGTACATAAATAACACGTCTCTATCGGAATACCCTATAAGTTTTAGTATTTCTTGCTATAGCGGCAACAGTTATACACCATCTGTGAAAATTTCATAAGTCTACCTATTACCGTTCCAGAGAAAAAATTCGCTGCCAGACGGACGGACAGACGGACAGACATTGTAGCGAAAACAATAGGGTTATGTTTTTACCCTTTGGGTACGGAACCCTAAAAAGGGAATGTAAAAAAGCTAAACACATTATTAAATAATCAGTTTGTTGAATTTCTCCTGCAAAGAAATGAGTTGCCTATCCTTAGTATTATAAATTAATAAAGAAGAAAATTTTGTTGTGTATCTCTTTGTTGTTTTGTGTTCTTTGCTTGTTCACTTTTTTTGAGTACGAAAATAAGTGGTTGGTTGGGTGCGTATGCCACTATTTTTGTGGTTTGTATAGGTCATACGAAGAGCCGTATAGTTTTTGGGAATAATCCGGAGGGGCCAAATTTTGTGAACGCTCTACAGGTCATACCGTATGACATATTAAAACGAAATTTAGTATGTGAATTTGGTATATGGAGATGAAGAATTTTGAGCATAATCGGGAAGGGAAAAGGTGTAGTTTACTTAATATCTCAAACCGAAAATAATTGAATTTTCGATTCGAATATACATACTTTGAATTTATATTCTTTATGTAATATATGCATAAAAATATCTGTTTCCCTTGGGTATGGTAAAGTTGAGTGTAGGCCACTTCAGTTTAATTTTTTTACTTTATAGGTTACTTGTGTTCTTATTAAAATGTCACATGACATATAGTTTAATGTTTTACATATTAGGTGTTTATCAGTAAGTAATACTTTGCTTTCTATACCGTTTTTTTATTTACATTTCTCGATTTCCTTCTAAATTCGCACAAAATATTTTATCTGTTGTTACGTGTTAAATATTTTTACATTTTGGTTTGTGTAGGTGCCATAAAAATGATGTTTCTCTTACTGCCTTTAACACACATACATACACGACGATTTATATTTGTTTGTCTTTTACTTGAATTGAATTTCAGTGTAAACTTTATGAAGCCTTAAATATTTAAATAAACTTTATTGTTATATTATTCAGTTTATTTGTTTGTTTGTTAAACTTAACATTTTGTATGAATAAAGTAAAGAAACGGCTTAAGAGATAAGTACAAAGGTATTTTTAAATTCTGACAGCTTTCTTTATAATTTATTAAATCTCAACATGCTTTATTTCCTTTCTAAAACGTATTTTTGCATTTCTAACATTTTGATTTGCAAACCAGATTTGCCACACCTAAATGCACATAAAACAACTAACAGATTTCTTTTTTCCTTAAAGTATGCTAACAATTCTATTAAAACTCTTCTAGATAAATATGTCAAGTAATATTCTCAAATATTTTCCATTGTTTTCTGTACATTTTTCTTACTCAAACTCAGCATTCGAAAGTTAACTATTCTACTTCTAGATGAAAACTTAATTTATACTTGTTTTCTTTGTTTTGGCACCAAACTTTGTCAAACTATTTAAATAATAATAATAAAAATTAATTCAATGAATTAAACTAAAACTAAACCCACATTTTATTATGAATCTTGTCAGCTCCTTGGCCTACATTTTACTTAAAGGAAAGAAAAAAACAAGTTGCCTCACATTCAACCACAACAAAATAATCTTAAAATTTCAAGTGGCCTTTTAAAGCGAATACTACAATGAATAGCAAGACATTAAGAAAGGGTGAGAAAAGAAAAAGGGGAGGTAACAAAATAACCAAAGTAGAACTAAAGAATAACAAGAAAAGTGAATTTATTATGATGAATTTATATCAAGGTTGTTTAGTATATTTTTATACTTAACTTACTACCGCAACAATGTGTTTTTTATTTCATTTTTGCACTTAAGACAAAATGTTTCTTTTAATAAAAAAAAACAGAACAGAGTGATAAAAATACATTCAGCACTTAACCTTCCAAAAAAAAAAAAAAAAAAAAATAAAAAAATTTAACGATGACTAATAAACATGTGATTAAAACTTTCTTAGTATTAAAATAACACTATCGTCCTTTTCTACTCAAATCATTGGTGGAATATCGTCAGAAAGTTTGGCCATTACAGCTATTTCCAATTAAGATACAGAAAGTACAAGAAGTCTTACTTAAACTAGTTTCCAATCTTTAGTAGTTATCTGTGCTCATGAGAACTGAAACAGATGAATAAAACTTTTTTAACTTTAGAACTGCTAGGAAATAATAATATTGTAAAGAAGGGCAATGAAGCAAATCTCTACCTTGCGGCAAATACTCCACCAAATACTCCAAATTATAGTTTCCTTTATAATTTAAATTTTCAGTATTATTTTTTTTTAGGTTTGCTTCGTCCGTACAACTAAATGTGTCATTATATCAGTTAAATTTTGTGACACGTTTATTTTGCGCTTATTCAAAGTTGTTTATAAAAGTTAGATTTATAATTGCTTAAGTGGAACATTAGCAAAGACGGGATATTTTAGTGACAAGCACTAATCATGCATCTTAAGCTAATATCTGAAACCTATCATAGTATATCCGTAACGAGTAGATTGACCTCATCCAACTGAAAATACCATGGTCAAATGGCAACTCCTTTTCATGTAGTGTCAGAACTGGAACAAGACCCTAGAATTTAGGAACCAGCTATGTCAGTAGTTTTAAGTCAGTTCGTTTCTTTCTCGGGTACTGCCTACATAAGAAATTTACGATTATCGAACTGCGTGTTAGAACTGGAACCAATCCCTAGCTCGTAGCAACCAGTTACATCCCCAGTTTTGTGTTAGTTTTCTTTACTCGACGGTATTATCTTCTTAATTAATTTACGATAATCGACCTGCTTAAATCTCACTAAATACTGCCTGCCTGCTAGTTAGAGACCTTTTTGCACATTCCTTGGTCACCATAATCATTATACCTAAAGCATCCTCTAGGAGGAGACTTAAAATTTCATCGTTTTGATTTTCATTTTGGCCAATTGCTATTTAAAGGTGTCATATCACCAGCGTAGTGGGTACCTCGGTGGGCTAGTAGGTAGTGTGCTAATCTATCAGTCCGGGGTTGTGGTTTCGATTCCCAATAAAGACTCTTTAAATTTTCACTACAAGTTGGCAGGAAGACTAATAAGGAGCTTGGTAATAATCTGGGTGCCTATAAATGATTAACTGTGTTGATGACAGGGTCGCGGACTCTCAAGGTATATCTTCCCAAGTTAAAAAGCGAGGTAAGACGATACTTGCTGACTTTGGACTAGGGCACACACATATTATATGGAGATGCTGTTGAGACTTAACCTTAAGCATTTGCAATAAATTACTATTTTTACCATAGACTTTGTGATGAAGAAGAATATCGACATGTTACAGTCGCCAGTCTGAAATCACAACAGTCCAGAGTAAAAGGTTAGTGACAGCAGGAGAATCAATGGAGGTTAGTTGTTCGTAAATTTCCAGTCGGATACCAGAAATCATTGAGGAACGAAGACGTCATAAAGGGACCCATAAAGTTAGTGGTCTACTTCGGTATCCCCCTTACAGAAATAAAAAGAAATAAAAACCAGTAGCATAGTAGCCCAATTAGCTAGACTTGTTCAAGAACTTAAATCATGTCATATAACGAACTGGATTTAGACCCATAAAAACCTTCAGCGAATGATCTTTTTCACACCACTATGCTAGGTTTTTTCTGCTTCTATGATTTAATTTGATCTACTAGTGATAAGCCTCGCTTAGCCATTTATCCTATGATATGTATTGGGGTTTACTGCTTTCCTACCGCTAGCGTGATTCATGTTTAGTAACATGGTTCAGGTCATCAATTCTACAATTTCTGTAACCATCTTTGCTTGCCAAGATGAAGTAGAAGGCGGCAATTAGGATCTTTAGTGCGGATAAATAAACTGCCACAGTAAGCAGTAAATATGCAATGCAATGGAATAGAGAATGGAAATTACCCGTTAGTCAATACATTAGCATGAGTTAAGCAAGGACAGTTTCTTTATTGACATACATATGTATGTTACTTTTAATAATTTCCTTATTGAGTATCTTCATACTCATCTAGATTATACACCCCGCGCTAGATTATCAGTCTAGGCGGGGTCGATTAACACTATAAACTCTGGGTGTTTTCTGAAGACGAGCTTCGCCAATAGTATTGTTTAAAAAAATATTCCAAAATTGTGAGACTGTTCGGATTGGGATCTGGTATTTCTGATACTTCTAGTCGATATGATTGTTTTTATTTTAACATTGTTGGTCTTAACCTTTTTCCTGTGAGTTTAAAAAAATATTAACAGAGTCTTTTTGTAAGCGAGAAACTTTGTAGTTTGGCTAGTTAAAAAAACCTAATCATTCAAAAGACATCCAGTTTTTCCCACTTCAGAACCATGTTATGTTTTAAAGTTGTACATAGCTCACTGTTTTATAAGCAACTGAACTTCAGCGTAAGTAATGCTATATTTAGGTCAGCTGTCCTATATATAGCAGATTATAATAAAATAACATTTGACGAGCTTTTTTTAGGAAAAAGCCAGTGAACCCACAGGAGTTAACACTCCTTAGTAAAGGTCCCGCAGACCAATTTTTATTAAAAAGTACCATACAAAAAACCATCTGGCGTATTAAAAATTATGACTGTAGTTTTTCTTTAAATCTGCCTTTAACCTGCCCAAGCATTAAAAACTGTTTCCAATAGTATAATAGTTGGTATTGTACATTACAATACTTGTCCAACTGTTGAGTTGCAGCTTTCATGTTGCTGCAATAAATGCATGTAAGCGTTTTAAATATTATTGTTGTGTAATTGTTTAAATGTTTTGTTTCTCATGTTTGTGCGTTCATTTCAACTTACACTCCTCATATGTATACATGAATGCATGCATGTATGTATGTTTGTCCTATTCGAAATTAGTTTTGGTTTTTTGTGTGCATGTGAAAAAATGTTGGATTGGTCTTTGCAATTTTAACTTCCGTTTCCGTTTATTAAAAATAAAAAAAGAATTAAATAAATTCACTTGCATGCTTAAGTACACTTTAAAGTTAAGCTGATTTTTCAGCTTTTACATACATATTTTTACACTAGAATTGCTAAACATACAAATGTTTGTATGAATGCAAGTAATTGTTAATGCTTCTTTTATAAATGTGTACGTGTACATGTTTAAGCATGTCCATGATTATATTGCTGCCTCTCAGTTGCTGTTATTTTAATGAACATTAAAATGAGTTAAAACGATATAAAATAATTACCCAGCAGTGCAAGAGTTTATGATGGTTGAAATTTTATTAGTTAAAACTCTTGTTTTATAAAGAAACACATCCATTTAATTTTTGTCGTGTGTGTTGAAGTTTCTTTTTAAAATGGCGTTTTCAAAAAAAAAAAAAACGCACAGAGAAAGGAACCTAAGGGTAGGTTGCCTGAAATTATTTTTAAATGACGTAAAATTTACTGGAGAATCGAATGGGATTGATCCCGGACGCCGCCGAAGCCGAATTCGGAAAAACATCATAAAAATGATCAACAATTTTTGAAAACTAAAATCTTTCAGTGGACGGGTTAACCAAATTGTGTTTTCAATTGAGAAAAACTTGGTAAGAAATCGAATGAAAGTGTTTCTAAGTTTAAATAATTTGGTTTTGAGAGTGTAATTTGAGTACGGGAAAAATTAATAATTATTAATCGATATTTTCGGAGTCATAACAGGTGTGTTAACAGCATTTACACTGGTAAAATACGTTGAGAAGAAGGGTTGACTTCAAAGTGATTTGCTGTTAAGTTTACCTTTTACTTTTCTCCCTTTGGTCCCTTTCTGTTTGCGCGGTCACATATATTAGAACTTTAACAAATTGTTAGTTATGAGGGAACAACTATTCACTAATGTCCGCATCCTGCTGGGCATATTAAACAGTTAATATTAGTGATTACGCTTGATGCGTGAGTGTGAACCAACTGAATTCTTAAGTGAGCATGTTTAAATTATAATTTGTACTATTTTGTAGTGATTTTTCCCTACATATTATATATCGCTAGCTGAAATACAAAAAGGCGGAACTAACAAAAAATTCAAAATCGTGCTCTTGATTGGTTATTATAAATGCCATTAAACTAAAAGTATTGACAAAATTTTACACTTCTGCGATCAAAAATGGCACGTTTTTTAACAACAAACCAAGAGGCGTTTATTTAGTATGGCATAATTTTCATTTTACAAAGTTTTTTGCTGCTCATGTAAAATTATATTTCAGTGAAATTATATTTGCAGTTTAGCTGACGATATGTATGTATAAATAAAAATAAAAAAATTATATGATATAAACAGCAGTAATAAAATTCTTACCAATTACTCTGCTACACAGATTTTACTAAATGAATTTACACAGCCTGTTGACTTTCAAAGTGTGCGTGTGTAAATTTTATTATAAAAAATATTTTTACTTGTGTAATTAAGCTTTTGTTTTATTAATCTAATGAGTGCACCTGCACTTAGCTGTTGATTTATTTGTCAGCTAATCATTTGTTTACACATGTTTTTAACACATTTTCCATTTTCTGTCACTTACCTCGTCTTTGCCCTTGACAACACACATTTTCGAATCATCTTCTGGTGAATTCCACACTAATCGCTGTTGTTCTTGCAAATCGTGAATACTTAAGTTGTAGACAATGTTTCTGTAAAGGCATAAAAAATAAACATGTAATAATAAGTAAATATTTTGAAATTAGCTTTGCAATGTTATTAAACATATAACTCTTTATAACTTATACGTTTAATATAAATATTTTATAAATTTAAGAGATTAACGCCATTTACGTAATTAATTTAAGTAATTTTTAAAAACTCTAGCAAATCGATTTGAAAGTTTTCGGTTCTGAAAGAGATTTTTTAGTTATGCTTGTTTGTTAACAAGCGTTTTAAGTATTTTGAAAATTAGTTTAAAGACTAGCTGTGCCCACACACTTTGTGTGCGTCCTGACAATATTTTGTTCGATTTTGTTTTGAAACTAATAAACATAACATTTTTAAACTCCCTCGTGTTTACTTTATATAAAGCCACCCATCCCTGGATAAAATTCTAAAATTATTATAAAATTCTAAAAATTATTTTAAAGTTTAGAAAAAAGTTTAAAATATTTAATGAACAATGGGATTTTATTTGGCAGTAAGTATTTCATATTTTGTCATTATTTTATAACAGCGCCATCTGTTGCAAAACTGTCTTTGAAATATCCCGCTGTCAATTCATATTTTGTCATTATTTTAAAATAGCGCCATCTGTTGCGCATTCCTGTTTAAAATATCCAGCTTTCAAAAATAAAAGATGTCTCAAAGTATGCAGCACCTTTAAATCGGTAAAAAAAACCGTCGTACTTTCACTGCTTATTCCCTCTTTCTCTGGAAAATAAGATATTTTTGAGGAAAAAAATATTCTATATTGGAGTCAAAATACTAAGGTACCTCCTCACAAAATTTTGTTAATATCCATCCAGTAGTTTTTACGTGATGCGAACACACACAGAACGACAGACAGAAAATGGGTTACTGTTTTATTACACGTTTAGATAAAATAGTTTGCTACACTATTGTACTGGAAGAAATATATTAAGACTTTCGGAGAGTTAGTACCCAGAGACAAACTACAAGCCCCTTTGTTGGCAAGGCCCCTCCAGTATATTAGAAACAGATTGACGTCAGCTGCTAATATAATAAATTTATTTAAAGACCTTCTTCCACCTGCATAAATAAGTCTCTCCAATAATATATAATTTTGCTAATTATATCATTATTATTAATTATATTGCGAAGAGGTTCGAAACTATTCAAACGCCTATCGTTCTATTAGTATGCAAGGCAACTAACTTTTAACCGACAGTAATTCCGTTATCACCAGTGACCAAACAAAAGCTTATCATCCTTGGGACATCGGTTTCCTCAGAATTTGCCTGTTCGTATTGAACCAAAAAAATATTTTTCTAGTTTCAGACCTTGGACAATTATCATCGAATAAACATCACCTATCAAAAATAGAACAAGAGGCAGGGATCTCTTAAATGATGTACTAAGTGCCGTATGTTTAGGTCAGAATAGCAAAAAGGTTTGTAAAGATACGAATACAACATAGTATGTTCACTAAAGTTGTGTAGTTTATGAACGATCTAGTTCAGTTGAAATAATAACTCAACTGCCTTAAGTGAGCTGATCACCACACTGAGCTCATATCATATTTTTGACATTGTATGTCAGGTACCATGCCGACTATCTCAATCCAGTGTGTAATTTGCTAGATTATGCACATTAGTATAGGGGTTACTTGTGCAAAGTTTCAAGACTCTACCTATTGTAATTCTAGCTAGAGATAATAATATTTTTTTACTTTGTATGGGAGTTAACACGCTCACCGTCCCAATCCAGTCTGTGTTTTGTTAGAATATGCATGTTGGATTATGATGAAGATTTAAAAACATTGACCAAATCGTTGCAGCAGTTCTTAAGTGATGCGATTACCAACGAACGACATTCATTTTAATTATGTAGAAGAAAGGTTAGATGACAGTCTTTTTCGTTAATTTATACTCCTATATTACAGCCTATTAAAAATTAAGGCCCATTTTTTACCACAACTTAAAAAGTTTTTTATTTTTAATATGTATATACATATGTTTTCATATTTTGTACATTAATAATCCGATTCTAACCAAATTTGAATAAATATATATCTTATATTACATACCAAGTGTTGTTACAATCGAACAGTTTTTGTATGTAAAATAAGTTTTAATGTAATTAATATGTATGTGTATCAGCATGACCACTTTTTGTGTTTTTGCGGGTATTATTGATGGAAACTTATATTTTTCAGTTTCAGGACACATGGGAGGTAGGTGTGTCCTTGCACTAATTTTTCAAAAATTCTCATTTTTCTTAACTAACCAATTTTCTTGCTAATGCAGTAAATTTCAAAAATGTATGACAACTTCTTCTATTTTTGTTCCTTCTTTATATAGGAACGAAATCTCATGTCTTGTTGAAATCTCATGTCATCTACATCGAATAAAATAATTCTTATACCACTATTTCAGAAGAAGTGTGATATGTTGTGGATTCATTTGCTTTTCGACATTCAAATTTGCTCTCTATCTCTCTCTCTCTCTCTAAACTTTTATAATTAATGATGAATTTAGAGCGAATTGTGTTTCTACTAAAATATCATCATCACAATCAATACAAGTAACCCAAATTTTCGCTTTCTGGATATATTTGAAGTATCAACACTAGGACTATCGCCTGGAGCGGTACCCTAGATAAACGTTTCTCGTTTTCACATTTTTCTTTTCTAGCTATAGTGGCAGTAACACATAATATTGATAAGTTAGTCAGACGGTGAGGCAGTCAGGAAGTCTTTATTGAAAACCTTCAAACTATGATGAACTTTTATTATGGTTTGAATATTTGTTTGTAACAGGCAAAGATCAGGTGATAGTGTAAATCTGGTCTTTATGTGTTTTAAAAACTATGTTTACTTTTAAATCAAATTGATGATTCACAGAATTGGACTCAGCTCATTTTTTAAAAAGAGTCTCAAAGAGCTGTGACATCTTTGGTAATAGGCTTATGGGTCTTATGATTATATTATTGTCTGACTATGTGAAACAAATTAAAAAAAAAATATTTTTTTACTTTCGTGTTTATTTTCACCCCTATTTTTCCCTCAAAATTTTTCCCTTTTCCCTAAAGTTGCAATCGTGAATTATTTCCATGTGAAAAAACTCGCATGTTCGAAAAAAATATGGTATCGCCGATTTTTATTCCCGTGAGTTTTTTCCCAAAAACTTTGTGAATTTTTTCACAAACATTTTGATTGGGAATACGAAAGGAAGTACAATGTAAGTAGAGTTCTTGTTACTTTTTAAAATATATCTAAGATATATTCAAAAGCTGCTTTCTAAAATCGGAAATGTTGTTAAAACCTTTAAAAAATCATTAATAAATACATACTGCCAACAATTTTTCATGATTTCACTTACTTTAATTCCGGTAAACACAGCGGATTTAAAGCATCCCTCAAACTTCGTCTTATTATTTATTCTAAATTGCTATATTCTTCTAAAATTTTATCTCAATTTATTAAAAATTACAATAACACGAGAACAAAATAAAATTGGATTAATTCACAATAAATTCGAATTGCACAGATGTTTATTTTATTCCCTAACAATTGGCGATGCCAATTTATTGTTAATGGGAATAAAAAAATTATTCCCTAAAATTTGAGATTCACGATAAGGGTGATTATTTACATGTTTAAAGAAACAAATTTAGGTTTAATAAAAATTTTAATCATGTTTTGTTAATTCTGAGTATAATGACTGCATATTACATAACTGTTTCCCTATTTAACTTCAATGTGGTTGAAGTTAAGTGCGGTTTTACTGATCCGGTAAAACTTTTGACTGGGAATCTGTACCTTATCTATTCAACTTCTTACTTATTTTGCCTTGTTTCGTAGCATTTAAAGTAACCAAGAGTAGCATAAACGAAATTCTAAGCTCTCAAATAATAAACATTTCATATGCAATCACACACATGTACGTAAATTAAGGCCAACAAATGCACAAATGTATGAACCTATAAAATTTACGAACATACACATACATATGTATGTACATACATATGTATTTTCATACAAAACATAAGTGTCCGTTTAATAACCCAGCAGACAAACATTTGAAATATAATATTTTTATTGTCAGCGTTTTAAATTAATGTTAAAACATTCATATTTCAAAAGCATGTTTGTTGGGAAATGCTAACAGCAAAAGAGTATTGGTAGAGAAGAATGTGAAACGGGTGATCCTAGTAATGGGTGATTTTTTTGAGGTTAGGATTTTCATGCATTAGTATTTGACAGATCACGTGAGATTTCAGACATGGTGCCAAAGAGAAAGATGCTCAGTATGCTTTGACATTTCATCATGAATAGACTTACTAACGAGCAACGCTTGCAAATCATTGAATTTTATTACCAAAATCAGTGTTCGGTTCGAAATGTTCAAATGTGACAAATTTTGTTCAGCGATGAGGCTCATTTCTGGTTGAATGGCTACGTAAATAAGCAAAATTGCCGCATTTGGAGTGAAGAGCAACCGTTCAAGAACTGCCCATGTATCCCGAAAAATGCACTGTTTGGTGTGGTTTGTACGCTGGTGGAATCATTGGACCGTATTTTTTCAAAGATGCTGTTGGACGCAACGTTACGGTGAATGGCGATCGCTATCGTTCGATGCTAACAAACTTTTTGTTGCCAAAAATGGAACAACTGAACTTGGCTGACATGTGGTTTCAACAAGATGGCGCTACATGCCACACAGCTCGCGATTCTATGGCCATTTTGAGGGAAAACTTCGGAGAACAATTCATCTCAAGAAATGGACCGGTAAGTTGGCCACCAAGATCATGCGATTTGACGCCTTTAGATTTTTTTTTGTGGGGCTACGTCAAGTCTAAAGTCTACAGAAATAAGCCAGCAACTATTCCAGCTTTGGAAGACAACATTTCCGAAGAAATTCGGGCTATTCCGGCCGAAATGCTCGAAAAAGTTGCCCAAAATTGGACTTTCCGAATGGACCACCTAAGACGCAGCCGCGGTCAACATTTAAATGAAATTATCTTCAAAAAGTAAATGTCATGGACCAATCTAACGTTTCAAATAAAGAACCGATGAGATTTTGCAAATTTTATGCGTTTTTTTAAAAAAAAGTTCTCAAGCTCTTAAAAAATCACTCGTTACAAGTATAAGTATTTTTAAAAGTGAAATAAAATGAACTAAACGAAATTTTTTTGGAATAATTAGATTTTTGCGGTAGTTTGTCTAATACTCCAAGACCTTGTTTACGGCTTTTAGTTCTATCTCACAAATGATTTAGACAATAATAACGTAAGGCTAATCGTCCATCGTTTCTGGATAACACTGTCAAACATCATTTTTGGAACAGAATAGCGACCCTATAATTCTGAAAGGGTATGTTGAGTAGATCATTTTTGTAGAAAAAACTTATGGTCCAGCACGTCTGAGTTTTTTTTTTACAGTGGGTCAAAGTTTTAATTTTTTGGTCGAAGGGAGCACTATGTATCTGATTTGTGATCCTAAGGTTCAATCCATGTCATAGGCGCAGAAAATGGCAGCGTCTTAGCACCGCCTTTGTCCCAGGTCAAAAGACCACTTTCGCATGTAGTACATACAGTTTTTGGTATCCAAGCTTCAGATAAAAATCGTATTCCAAAGAAAAAAAATATGGTTCTTCAATTGTAGGGAATATCTTTCTTCTGCTATGATGGTGCTTAAAATGTCCACAAATAAAACAAAACCAATCTCTTAATTTGTAACAGAATCCGCCATGCTTATTTAAGCTTTAATTTTTCTTTTTTTATATTAATTTTAGTAAAAATCTCACCCGATATGTTTGATTTTTTTCTATATATTTTATTTTAATTTTAGTAAAAATCGCACCCAATATGTAATGTTTAGTCAACTCAATTATGCTTGATGTTTTCTATTTATTTTATTTTTAATTTTAGTAAAAATGACACCCGATATGTAAGTCACAGCTGACTAGACGCGAGAAAAAAGGGTCAAATTGACCCATAAAGAGACCAGTTAGAGGGTTAAGATCTTGCACAAAAATAATCGTCATACAATCCCACAATACAACTCTGCCCATAAGAATTCTCTCAGACATTAACTTACAGCATTTTTTTCATATAGTATAATGCTCCCTTCGACCAAAAAATGAAAACTTTGACCCACTGTAAAAAAAAAAAACTCAGACGTGCTGGACCATAAGTTTGTTTTACAAAAATTATCTACTCAACATACCTTTCAGAATTATGGGTTTGCTATTCTGTTCCATTCAAAAAGTCTTAATTTGTTGGACAGTGTAATTCGCATACCATTGGTTTTTAACGGGAGTACAAAAGAAAAAGTGTAGAAGTGTCAAATTGCATATCCGAGGCGTCCATTTAAGGTTGTCAAGGCGACTGATAGCACGATTACCGAAGTTAGTTCGCAAAAGATCGATTGATTGATGAGCTGTGTGATATGGTGTACCATTCTGCGGAAGATTATCTAATTATCCAATTTAAACTCTTTCACGACTCTTTAGTGCTTGCCGTTGACTGAAATGACATTTCCAGCTATATTTTCGAAAAAATTAACCACACGAAACTGTCACTCTCTGTGGATGCTTCTCGACAATGACATGTGTGTTTATCAAAAGCACAAGAAAAGAAACTTTTTCGGCCAGATTCGATGCCTTCACTTTGAAATTATGTTTAGAATATTTCACAACATAGCCAATATTTTGGACATAACACATAACAAAATAACATATGAGTTTGATAGAATACAAGTATTTAGAGCACCGTGTATACATAAAATTAAACAAGAGATGATGACAAGTAAGTATGTAACAAATGTATGGATTTATATTGTTGGGTGCTCGTAAATTATAATGGTTTTGCTAGCGTTATCTTGGAAACTATTGCCATTTGTGTTTAACAAGATCTCTGCTTTAATGATCATTACCACTATCATTATCATTCTAAATGTTTATATAGTTCTTATCATTAATCTGATGATGATAATGACGATTATTATTATTATTTTGTTGCTTATTGTCATTTTAAGTTGTTTATGTGGTATTTACCCGCAGTGTGTTAAATAAGATGTTTATGCTGTTAGCGTTCTTGTTGTTTTACTTATGTAATTGTGCTGCACGTGTGTATGAGTGTGATTGAAAATTCCTTTGTGGCATTTGTAAAGCCATGCTGTTCTTGTATAGTTTTAAGTGTTATTATAATTTCAGCACACACTTTCAAGGAGAAAGTTTATTTTATCTTGAAACAAATTTAAATAAAATGCTAAAACCGCAAAACCAATTTTGTATTGAAAGAAGAATTATGTTCAAGTATTTTCTTTCGAGGACTTTTCCTGCTTGAGTAGCAAACGTATGCCTCGTTAAAAAAATAAACAGTAATGGCAATTTCCCAGAGAGATATAGTTATTAATGATGCGGTCACTCCCTTTTATTTAATTTTTAATTTTTGTGGCGCTGGCTAGATGGACGGTCCGCTTAACTGCAACTATTTGCTAGAATGTTGATTAAGTGACCTGGACCCTATGATGACTAGGCCGTGCGAGCTTGGGATTTTTGGTAGCAAAACAAGTTTATGTGTAATACTGCTGTACGGTGATACGAGAGGAAGGATAGGATGTTATTTAGGCTGTAAAGAACATTAGTATTTGGGCATATGAAAATAAAACTAAAAATTAACGAAACTAGACACATATACTACAAGCAGTGGTGTTCCTCTCCACCGCTTGCATTGTTGTCCGTGTTAATGTTGTTGTCGATTTGAAGTCTTGAAAACAGCCATTGTAAAACTATCTTCTATTTTAGTCCATGATGATTCAGATTTTTATTTTTTTGTAAAGAGTACCAATTTACTGTGTTACTTTCTTTGGAAAAGGGATGGAGTAGATAACAGACAGGTGGTGAAATAATGAAAAAAAGCTTCTCCTTTGGCAACGCTATAACTGCACGAAACCTGACAGTAAAACAATATTATACCAAACCAGTATGCAAAATTCTAAGTATTAATCCAGAGTGGGGTACCCCTATACAAAGTAATTGTAAACTATTCCATATCTGCAGAAACAGTAAGAGTCTGTATTCGATCAAAGATCTACGGTGATAGGAGCGAAAGGGCGGTATATGTGGATTACTATAAATACAGTGAGGCACATTTTTACCTCAGTGGATTTGTCAATAAGCAGAATTGCCACATTTGGGCGAATGATAATCCAAGAGTGATTGTCGAAAAAATAATACACCCACAAAGAGTGACTGTTTGGTGCGGTTTATGGGCTGGTGGCATTACGGGGCCGTATTTTTTCCAAAATGAGGCCGGTCAGGCAGTTACTGTGAATGGTGTTCGCTATCGTGAGATGATAATGAACTTTTTATGTCCCGAGTTGGAAGATATGGATGTGGAAGATATGTGGTTTCAACAGAACGGCGCCACTTGCCACACAGCTAACGAAACCATGGCTCTTTTGCGCAACAAATTCAATGGGCGTGTTACCTCACGCGATGACGATGTCAAGTGGCCGCCAAGATCATGTGACTTGACACCATTGGACTTTTTTCTTTGGGGTTATTTAAAAGAAAAGGTATACGTCGATAAGCCAGCAACAATTCAAGAGCTCAAGGATGAGATAATTCGGCACCTTAACGGCATAGAACCTTAATTATGCGTCAGCGTCATCGAAAATTTAGAGCATCGGATGTAGGTGTGCCGCCGAGGTCGTGGCGGCCATTTGGCCGATAATTTGTTCCATACATAATTGAACCATACCAATATTATCAAAATAAAAAAAAGAACAGTAATTTCCTAACTAATTTGTGTTTTATTCAAAATCAACATCGGCCCTTACAAATTTAACCACCGTTTAGAGCGCGAAGTAACCAGATAAAGCTAGTCTTAAGCCAACATTTAACAGATCTTTAATTATAACGTTGGGCAAAATTAAGAATTTTCAGTTGGATATTGAAAAAGGGTTTGGCGATCAATATTTTTCCAACAACTAGAGGCCGAGGCTTCGGTTGAAGGCTATTAAAAAAAAAACTTTAGGATTTCATTTTATAATGTGTATTGAAAAATAAAGGATATAAGTAGATATATTTTCTTAATTGGTATATATGTATTTTGCTTTCAAAGTTGGATTGCTCAGGGTTCAGCCCCGGTTTGCTACGAAGTTATAAATCTTGAAACTAATTATACAGTTCAGCAGGAAAAAAAATTACGGGGTTCGGACGATTGATGCTGGTAGAGGCGAAAATATACGTGCGAAAGATCACATCGGAATTTATTTTATAGGCGTTTAAAGTTTCCCATCTCTAGCCTGTTCATGCAGCATATAAGTACATACAACAATATATAGGATATGTAGGATATATTTACCAACTTTGTAGAAAATGTTATGGCAAATAGAAAATGTTATGGATAATAGATATTAACTCACTAACTTCCCCGTATAACGGCATTTTATGGCTTTATTCTAGCAAATCCTAACAAAACTCCTCTACCAGAGTCAATGGTAAGAACTCTGCAATTTTAGAAAAGGTTTGAAATTGTTGTACAGTGTTACATTTGAAATAGTTCAAGTGTTAAAACCTATTATAAAGTTTTCTCGATTAAAAAAGAAATTCTCGGAATTTGTTGAGGGTTTTTTATATACTTAAGTTTGTATATTATATATTGCATTTTATTTAAGTGCTTCCTTTTACATTTTCTTCTGCACAAATTCATCCATTTGCTGTGACCAACTTAACCATAACTTTGTCTGTATTTTGTTGCTTTTATTAATCTTGTTATCGTTATCGTTGTTGTTGTTTTAGTTATTGTTTATGTATTAGTTTCAAGTATTTTTCGTGTTTAAGGAATTAGGTTACCGCTACATAATAATGCTTCCGTTAATTTTCTTCTATTAATATTACTTTGGAATTGTTTGCGCTTCGTCGGTTGGATGGGTGGCAAGTTATTTTCTTGGTTAAGAGTAATGGCCAAGCAATAAATTATGCTAACAATAATAACAACTTAATATTAACAACAAACAAACTTTAAATTGTATCTTGTTAAAGAACAAAACATTGTCCAACAAGATGAAAACAGTAGAAAATGTATAAGATTTTAATAACAGCAGGATTTAAGATATAACTAAGAGAGATAAATTATGAAACTTTTTAGAGGTTCCCAATAGGGGTGCGTTGATATCGATAACACAGCACAACAAAATAAAAAAAATTTCATGTGCTCTTAAAACCACTATATAATTTTGATGTATCATGACTACCTTTGTACAAAAATGGTAAAATTTTTAAATTCTATGGATAGATTTTTTTTTAAAAAATTTTTTTTTAAAATTGCAATTTTTTTGAGACGTTTCTTCAAATAATTAATGATAACTCAAAAACTACTAGTCCGATATTATTAAAATAAATTCAGAAAAATTAAGATTTGCAAAGCCTTTAATTCGTCTATATATCGCGTTTCAATCGGATAAATAGTATCGGAGTTATAATAAAAAACTTAAGAAAAAAATATATTTTTTACGTAAAAATGGCAAAAATTTTCGTTTTAAAAAAATCATAAAAAATCGAAAACGGCAAAAAACTTCCAGATTCATTTTTTTTATCGCATAGCGACATATAATAGCAACAAAATGAGATATCGACCATAAAAATCGATTGATTTTTTTTCGAATTTATTCACATTTTAGTGAATTCGCTCATTTTCACAAAATTTTAGTTTTTTGCTTGATATACGCATTATAGCTAGCGTGTTTTCAAATGTGTGAAAAACATAAATTTTCCAATTTCAAGGGGTGCATGTCGGATTAATGTTAGATTTGATGAGAAACTTCCACCCACAAAATTTTAGTCGAATTCGACAACGTTAACACGTAGCGCATAGGCCCCAAATCTGAAAAAAAGCGTTTAAATCGAAAATAATTGACAAATTTTCAGTTTTTGCAAAATTAACGCTATTTATTTCCCCTTTTGCAAAAAAGTGGATCCTGGTCCTTAGGGCAAACACAATGAGATTAACAATAAGCTACATATCTTTTAAATCGGTTAAACAGTTTTCAAGTTACTTGCCGAAGGCAATTGACAAAAA
The DNA here is from genome assembly GCA_949628195.1 of Phasia obesa. NCBI lineage: Eukaryota > Metazoa > Arthropoda > Insecta > Diptera > Tachinidae > Phasia > Phasia obesa. Next base: position 124,946,090 of record OX451216.1, read on the forward strand.
AATGTAACTAAGTCAAATCGATGGAATAGATCGAAAATGCATTTCATTGTTTTATTCATGTATTTTCTTTTATTTTATATTTTATTATTTAAATTTATTACAACATATAAAATAAGGAAATAAATAAATAAATATTATAAACTACAAACTTTGGAATTTTCTTTTATGACATTTTCTATTATTGAATAACGAAGTGTTGCTCTGAATACTCCAGCAAAAATCTGCCATCATGTGTGCATCCCAGCGACCCTGGTATCTTTCCTCCATTGTCCGAATATCTTGGTGAAATCGTTCGCCCTGTTCCTCACTTAAGTCTCCTAGATTTTCAGGGATGCAAGTAATTCCGAAGATGCTTTTGACAATCCAAGTTCTCTTATTACATCATTTAGCTGGTCTTGATTCCATGGTCTCGGTGAGATATTTTTGTGTGGGATGAACTCGTCATTTTCAGATATAGGTAGTTCTGGATCTGAACTTCCTGATTGAGAACACATGCTTGAGGTTGAGTGTCCTTGTGAAGATGAAAGCACTTGACTACAGCTTGGTCCCTGATCTTGTGCATCCATAATTTCCTGTGAATGTAGAACTGCAAGTTGAAACCCATCAGCAGACCTCGTAGGGTAAGACCATCGCAAATGTTTTCCAAAGCCGGTTTTTGTAGTTAAACAAAAATAGCAATCAGATTCATGATTCGTTGTTTCTCTCCATAGCATAGGCTTCGAAATTCCCCAGTGTGGTCTGAAAAATTTTTATAACAGAAAATTAAAAATTTTATAAAATATTCCAAATGTATTAACCTATACTTACTTTTTGTTAGATGAGCTTAGAGTTAAATTGAATCGACATGAAGTACATATAGTACTCGGCGTCCAATGTTCGTTAAAATTCTTCGGATTTATATTAAAGCAATCTTCATATGACTTTTGAAATGAAGCTGAGAAGCATTTCCGTTTTTTTTCGTTAATATATTGGCCGCACACATAACAAAATGAGTCCGGATTGTTTTTACATAAAAATGTTCTAGTTTTCTTGCTCATGGCTGATTGAAAATTATGCTTCTGTTACCGCAAACACTTGTTGAATGAATAGAAATGGCTCAAGGAGCTCTTATAAATAATGATACTAAAATTTCGAACAACCCTTAATGTGGTCCTATTTTTTACCTATTCCCAAGAATCGTAAAAAACATTAAGGAATGCTATGCAAAAAATCAATCTTTACAGGTAGCCAGCGGAAAAACCCAATTCGGCGTGCACGCAAATTTATGAACGTTTATTACTTTGCCGCCGCAATTGTCAAAATGAAGCAAGGGCGACAGGTAGCCAACAGAAAAGGAGCATTTCATCATTTATCAGATTTCTACTGAAATCGTAAAAATTAAAAAACTTTTCCTTTATTGCTTACTTTTTTTAATTCTGAAAATCATAAAAATGCCATAAAGATCTGTTCCAAACAATTTTCTACATTCAATACTGTATTTCCACAGTAACACGTGTCCCACAGAAATACGTGTTTTGCCCAAAACAGTATTTCGCGTACTTGTTTTGTCAATTATTTTCGATTTAAACGCTTTTTTTCAGATTTGGGGCCTATGCGCTACGTGTTAACGTTGTCGAATTCGACTAAAATTTTGTGGGTGGAAGTTTCTCATCAAATCTAACATTAATCCGACATGCACCCCTTGAAATTGGAAAATTTATGTTTTTCACACATTTGAAAACCCGCTATAATGCGTATATCAAGCAAAAAACTAAAATTTTGTGAAAATGAGCGAATTCACTAAAATGTGAATAAATTCGAAAAAAATCAATCGATTTTTATGGTCGATATCTCATTTTGTTGCTATTATATGTCGCTATGCGATAAAAAAATGAATCTGGAAGTTTTTTGCCGTTTTCGATTTTTTATGATTTTTTTAAAACGAAAATTTTTGCCATTTTTACGTAAAAAATATATTTTTTTCTTAAGTTTTTTATTATAACTCCGATACTATTTATCCGATTGAAACGCGATATATAGACGAATATAAGGCTATGCAAATCTTAATTTTTCTGAATTTATTTTAATAATATCGGACTAGTAGTTTTTGAGTTATCATTAATTATTTGAAGAAACGTCTCAAAAAAATTGCAATTTTAAAAAAAAATTTTTTAAAAAAAAATCTATCCATAGAATTTAAAAATTTTACCATTTTTGTACAAAGGTAGTCATGATACATCAAAATTATATAGTGGTTTTAAGAGCACATGAAATTTTTTTTATTTTGTTGTGCTGTGTAATTATTAAGAATTGGATACGGAATAAAAATGTAATATATTTTTTAATATTATACATATTTTTTTTTAATAAAAAAAAAATGGAAAACAAATAAAATAGCATTAAAATATAATTAAAAATGTATAAATTTAACTTCTTTAAGCTAAATTTAGAAAGAGGGAAAGATACCTCAAAGTAATTTTCAATTAAGGAACATAATTATTAATTACTTTACATGCAGAGTACCCGTTCCCCCGCACCTACGACATAACTTTTTCACCCAATTTTATATCTCGTCTTCAAATTAACGCATACCAAATTTTAAGACTCTCAGTGTTATAGATTTCTATATAACAGATTATTATTAAAAACTTTGCATGGGGAGAACCCTTTCCACCAGTCCTATTCAAATTTTTTTTCCTAAATTTGAAGCTTGCTCTCTCTACGTGATATTGAGCAAAAAAGATCCAAAATTAACACGAATTAATTCCCATTTTTAGCATCCAAAACCTTAATGTGTGCCGCTGCAAAATACCTACAGTGAAATTTTCAAAAGTATACCTATATTCCATAGATACAAAACGTTGACAGATATAGTAAGGAAAACAATAGGTCATGCTTTTACCCTTTGGGTATGGAACCCTACCAATAATAATTTTTACTTCCATCATTTCTCAGATTAATTTTAATCGACAGACTGAAATCGTTTAAGCATTATCAAACAAAAGCTGGTGCCATAAAAATTTTATAATAAATCATCATTGTGGGAATGCTAGAATAATATAAATTACAAACAGGTGTATCTAACAAGTAATCATGATTCTGCAACAAAACTATTTTGAGGCTATTTTTACTGACAAACTCCGTTATACATGAACTAAAAAGGAATATGAACTAAGGAGCTGATCTGAACTAAGGAACTAAAATAAACTATCTGTTCAGAACTAAGGATATGATATGAGCTCAAAATGGTGATCAGCTCACTGAGTGCAGTTGAGTAATTAGTTTCACTGAACTAGGTTCTTCATACACTACACCACTCTTAACATATTATATCAAAGGAATTTATCAATCTGAATGAAATAAACAATAAAATAATTAATTATAGAGTCCAAAGAATTTAACGAAATAAATTGCTATAAATTTTAAACTAAATATAAATAAAATAACAATAATTTCAGTTCTTATCATATATAATTAAAACGTAAAAAAACTGTCTATAAACCTACACGTGCAAAAGTAGAGCCGGTGAGTGGCATTAGAAACAGATAAGCTAATATTAAGATCACCACAGTCAACCCAAAGAAAGTAGAGCATTAGCCATCTTAAGGTACACAGAAAAAATTGTTTGCACCAATTGAAGGCTTTCGTTAGTTTTAAATAAAATTTAAGTTAATGAATTTAAATATAAATTTGTTTAAAACCGAACAAAAAATTGTTCTCATTAAACAAATAATTGAATCAATTAACTGTTTAATTAAATTTGAATCTGGAACCAATTAAAACCTTTAATTCCTTTATTAAATAATTTAATTAAATAATTATTTGAATTAATTAATTATTTAAATAAATTTAAATAATTAATTGAATCAATTAATTATTTATTTAAATTAAAACCTTTAACTCCTTCAATTGGTGAATATATTTTTTCAGTGTATTTAAAATTAAAAGATGTTTCAAAATTAATCCCCACACCGTGTTGTTGGTGCTATGGTAGAGGACCCTAGTGGCTTAAATTTGGTAAACAGAGTTTCTTTGCGAAATTGATTACCTTGCAAAAAATATTTTAGCTTTCGGGGTACGAAAGCAGCTTCACATATAATTATTTACTTTTACCCAGGTGGAATAGGCGGTAGATTAAAAAAAATAATATAAAAATATTTTTTGAATTTTATTTACTTAATTTATATTCACAGCACCTTATGAATACTAAATAGCTAATTCTTTTTGCATCTTAATTAATTCTTAACTCAAAAAGATTTCTGGTTTGATGAACTTCGGCTTCAGATACAAACTTAATTAAATTTTATTGATTCAATTATAAATTTAATTAGATTATTTTTCATTTTAGAAAATTAATAACAATTGAAACTACCAGGTAGATAGATACGAAAGTACTGATGACGGACGTAGCTGTCTAGAAAATGCATTCTGCTCTGCTGGTGTCTAATTTTTGTTTATCTCTTTATAATTAAGAACTTAAGCCTAAATATTCTTATATTTCTTAAAGTTTGTTAGAAAAGCTGAGAAATTAATCACCCCTATGGCGAAGAATTATTCCCATGCAAAAACTCCTAAATTTTCTATCGTGAATGATGTCGACCGTAAAATACAAGTTAATTTATTATTGGAATCATTCACGATAGAAAATTTGGGAGTTTTTTCATGGGAGTAATTACTTGCGATAGGGGTGAATATTAAAATCTTTAGCAAACATATTCCGCCTAATTACGTATGTCGTAGTCGAATTGTGACAACTGTCGTAGTCGAACGCGAATTTACATTTTATGGGCATTATGTAAAACTTTCGACGTGAGTGTTTTTGTAGTAGATTAGACGTGCTCATTCATCTAGAGCTGTTAAAGCTTTTTGTGTAAAGGGAGCACCTCCAGTTCAACAATTTTGTTGCTTCTTGAATACAAGCTACTTTTTAAAACTTGTCTTCATGTCAGCCCATACTTTCATCCATCCCTCGGACTCGCGTGAGGGAGGACCAGTGCTACTCAACTTTCCTTTAATTGTGTTCCATTGCTCTTTTATTAAAACTTTGTTTTCGTTCTTGTGGTACCCTTTAGCAAGGTGTGGATTTTGTGTCATAAAATTAACAAGACTTTCAAATTCCTTTGGTGTTGTTTTTTTTTCAGTCTTAAATAAGTAAAAAGAGATGTTGTAATTATAATTTTGTAAAAAAAAGTTTGGTAAAACATTTAATAATTTGACGTTGTCACCTTCAAAATATACTACGACTGTTTTTCTCGAATTTTTCAATAAAAACGGCTTACAAAATGCCACAATTTGTAATAGAATTCGACAGAGTCGTATTTCAGTCTAACAAACGACATGGGTAATGCCATATTTAAAAAACGACAAAGATTCGGTGTGACTACGACATGCATAATTAGGCGGATTAAGTGAAAAAAATATCACAATGATATTGTCTACAAAAAAAAAAAAAAAAAAAACAGCCGCAACAATCAATACGACTACTTCTCTACGGAACTCTTGACAATGACACAAAACATTAGGTAAACATTTAAACATTTTTAATCTAACAAACACGTGATGTTTACTTATACTAATTTTTAGAAAAAAAGAATTATTTTTATGATAAAAAATTTCGTTCGAAATTAAAAACGCGATTTTTTTGTTCACTTTTTTGTAAACAAAATGTTGAAACATTTTGAGAGTAAGAGCAATAGCGATCCTAAAAATGTTATATATCACTATATACAATTTCAGATCTCTACTTTTAAGCTGTAGAAAACAAAGTTCCGCATGTTGTGCCATTTTTCCCAAATTTCACCTTTTTTCTGTTTTTGCTCATCGTGCAGAGGTAGACACGAGTAAGAAACCTTTATGTCGGTCATGAAATATTTTTGGTTTCTAAGTTGTTTTAAATAAATTATTCTTTTATTATTTTAAATAAATTTATTGTTACTAATATAAATAATGTATTATACATTTAATAAAACTGCGATTTTCTGCCTCTCTGTCTGTCTGTTTGTGTTCGCATCACGTAAAAACTACTGAATGCATTATAATAAAATTTAATGGAAAGATACCTTACTGTCTCAGTTCAAAAGTATCCCCCGTAAAAATATCTAATTACCAAGAAAGAGGGAACAAGTAGTGAAAGTACGCATTTTAACTTTTATTTTTCTTAGCGGGTAATTTAAAACACTATTTACAGTACTCTACAATAGCTTTATAATTTTATAAAATCTTAGAATTTTATTTTTTTCTGAGTAATTACTCAGGGATGGGTACCTTTACATAATTTAATTATATAAACCATATCTGAAGCACTATAACTCGTCATTTTCAGATATAGGTAGTTTTGGATCTGAACTTCCTGATTGAGAACACATGCTTGAGGTTGAGTGTCCTTGTGAAGATGAAAGCACTTGACTACAGCTTGGTCCCTGATCTTGTGCATCCATAATTTCCTGTGAATGTAGAACTGCAAGTTGAAACCCATCAGCAGACCTCGTAGGGTAAGACCATCGCAAATGTTTTCCAAAGCCGGTTTTTGTAGTTAAACAAAAATAGCAATCAGATTCATGATTCGTTGTTTCTCTCCATAGCATAGGCTTCGAAATTCCCCAGTGTGGTCTGAAAAATTTTTATAACAGAAAATTAAAAATTTTATAAAATATTCCAAATGTATTAACCTATACTTACTTTTTGTTAGATGAGCTTAGAGTTAAATTGAATCGACATGAAGTACATATAGTACTCGGCGTCCAATGTTCGTTAAAATTCTTCGGATTTATATTAAAGCAATCTTCATATGACTTTTGAAATGAAGCTGAGAAGCATTTCCGTTTTTTTTCGTTAATATATTGGCCGCACACATAACAAAATGAGTCCGGATTGTTTTTACATAAAAATGTTCTAGTTTTCTTGCTCATGGCTGATTGAAAATTATGTTTCTGTTACCGCAAACACTTGTTGAATGAATAGAAATGGCTCAAGGAGCTCTTATAAATAATGATACTAAAATTTCGAACAACCCTTAATGTGGTCCTATTTTTTACCTATTCCCAAGAATCGTAAAAAACATTAACAAAAAATCAATCTTTACAGGTAGCCAGCGGAAAAACCCAATTCGACGTGCACGCAAATTTATGAACGTTTATTACTTTGCCGCCGCAATTGTCAAAATGAAGCAAGGGCGACAGGTAGCCAACAGAAAAGGAGCATTTCATCATTTATCAGATTTCTACTGAAATCGTAAAAATTAAAAAACTTTTCCTTTATTGCTTACTTTTTTTAATTCTGAAAATCATAAAAATGCCATAAAGATCTGTTCCAAACAATTTTCTACATTCAATACTGTATTTCCACAGTAACACGTGTCCCACAGAAATACGTGTTTTGCCCAAAACAGTATTTCGCGTACTTGTTTTGCCATACATTTCTCATTCATCCAAAACACTTTGGCAGTACCTGGATATTGTATAGTGGTTTCAAAAGCATCTAATTTTTTTATTTTGTTGCGTTGTGTAATAGGAAGATATCAGTCAATTTTAGCGAAATTTTATATTTTATTGTTAAAAAAGAAAAAATAAAAAATTTTAAAAGTAAAATGTTTTTGTAAATTGTCTTCGGCAAGTTCTCAAGGACATATAATGGCCAGTGAAAATTGTAATAACTCGAAAACTTAAAGACATGTAGCTTATTGTAAATCTGATTGTGTTTGCCCTAAGGACCAGGATCCACTTTTTTGCAAAAGGGGAAATAAATAGCGTTAATTTTGCAAAAACTGAAAATTTGTCAATTATTTTCGATTTAAACGCTTTTTTTCAGATTTGGGGCCTATGCGCTACGTGTTAACGTTGTCGAATTCGACTAAAATTTTGTGGGTGGAAGTTTCTCATCAAATCTAACATTAATCCGACATGCACCCCTTGAAATTGGAAAATTTATGTTTTTCACACATTTGAAAACCCGCTATAATGCGTATATCAAGCAAAAAACTAAAATTTTGTGAAAATGAGCGAATTCACTAAAATGTGAATAAATTCGAAAAAAATCAATCGATTTTTATGGTCGATATCTCATTTTGTTGCTATTATATGTCGCTATGCGATAAAAAAATGAATCTGGAAGTTTTTTGCCGTTTTCGATTTTTTATGATTTTTTTAAAACGAAAATTTTTGCCATTTTTACGTAAAAAATATATTTTTTTCTTAAGTTTTTTATTATAACTCCGATACTATTGATCCGATTGAAACGCGATATATAGACGAATTAAAGGCTATGCAAATCTTAATTTTTCTGAATTTATTTTAATAATATCGGACTAGTAGTTTTTGAGTTATCATTAATTATTTGAAGAAACGTCTCAAAAAAATTGCAATTTTAAAAAAAAAAAATTTAAAAAAAAATCTATCCATAGAATTTAAAAATTTTACCATTTTTGTACTAAGGTAGCCATGATACATCAAATGTATATAGTAGTTACTCGAGCATATTTTTGCTGTTGCCCTGTGTAATAATTAGCGAATGGGTTGCTTTATTTATTGTTAATTATCCTGATTTTATTATTCAGATATTAAAACTTATTACGAAAATAATTATTTTATTATGCCAGCGATGGTCTAATTTTATATTCTCATTTTGTCATGTTTGTCATTTGTTCAACAAATTTGGGTCAAACAAATGTGTAAATAATAAACAGTTGCATGAGCAAGCTTATCTATTGGGTATGCTCATAAGCTCATGAGCAAGTGGCCACACTCGAACACAAAGTATCCTACTGAACACATGCTAACTCAGTGAGCAAGCCTCTTGTCGAATCATAACCACAATGAGCTGACCGAGTAAAACGAACTTTCTATACTAGTAAGCGCTGTGTTTACTCGTCTCATGTTTGAAACACTTACTGTGTTTTGTTTAGTATTTATGTAAAACTTTTGGATAAGGCTTAGTAAGTTTTGCTTGCACTAGTGGTTTTTTGTATTTCCTAAGAAAAAAAGATCTTAAAAGAATGTTGTTAAAGAAGTGTGTTTTTTGATTGTACACCCGAACTATGATCGCATTTCACTCAAACCATAAAATTGCTTAAAGTCGCCCAAGTTCATGGTTATTATATTCAACATTTACTCATACTTATTCAAACTTGCTTGTGAAAACTCTGTAAGGTCATCGCATTTAACTTCGCTGTTTATTATTGTCCACTTATCTTTACTTGTGTGCAATGAACAGACATTAACTCAATGAAATATTATAATAAGCGTTTAATGAGCATCGTTTTTGTATATGTTTTAGTATATAATCAGCCATTATATAGTTGTCGAAATGCAAGATCTACCGAGAACATCTCAGCTGTTCGTGAGAGGGAATTATAACTTTTATAATTCATTTTTGAATAATTTTATTTCTCTGGGTGCACGAGAAGGACTTCGTTATTAGGGTCGGTAAATTAAATTAGAATATACTTATAAATTGCATTCTAACATTAAAATAAATATTTCTAAAAACCAACAAGAAAAAGCCAAAATTTTCCAGCTCATTGTTAGTAAGTACCAGTTAAAGAGTATCAACTTTTTTGTCAATTTATTCAAATAAAATTCTTTTACTAGAACCATTCAGTTTTTTAAACCTACGTTTTGCTAGGGACACGTTGATAAAAAGTGGCAGATTTTGCGATATTGCTGTTTGCCATGTCATTTATTATTTCGTTCACTGCCAATTGTAAGAATTTCTAAATTATTTGTTGTTGTTTGTTCTAATTCAAACATGTCGTCTCCACAACGAGGCTTTAGCTAGCACATGTTGTCATTTTAGTGATTGCCTAAAAAAAAGTTCGCTTTCACCAATATGCAAAAAAAGGAAAAATATTAAAACCATATGACCGTCCGACCGTCTTTCCTTCGGTATGGCTGTTTTTTAGTTAGATTTTTCGTTAGTCATTCAACCCAGCTATTTATTGAAGTGAGTTAAAATCGACAGCAAACAAACAACAACGTCAGAAAAATAAAATCAATTTTGTTTGCAGGATAAAATGAGAAATAAAATTTAGCTGCTGCCTGGCAGTTGTTCAAAACCGAAATAAAATAAAATAAAAAACCTTCCCACTCTTCTTTGGCTAAAACTGAAAAAAGGTGAAAAAATAAATTATTCTGGTTGGAAGATACAGATGGATTGATGGTGTTGGTGATGGTAATACACTTAAGTTTATTTTTAATCTGAACCAAAATAAATAGAAAAAAAATTATTTCCTTTTTTTCCATTTATTGTTGTATTGTATAATCCTGGCTGACTTTGTTTGTTGTTGTTGGAGGAGTGGTAAACGGGTTGATGTAAAGTACATGAAGGCAAAGAGAACAAATTTGAATATTTCTGGGGAAAACTTTTTTCATTAGATTAAATATTGCAATGACGAAAGCCATAACGAGGGTTGCTAAAGCAAATAATAACTTCTAAAATTATTTCACCAAGAATAAGATTTTATAGTTTAATGCAGATTTTTCAATATCACATTTAAAAATCTTTATTAATATTCTATTAAACAAGTAAGCTACATTCGGCTCCCAACATTTGAAAGATAATTTTTTTCAACGTAACACTCAGACAATTATGTCTACCAATTAATTGTGTTGCAGCTTTACTACTTTACTTAGCCAATGATTTACTGTGATATATACTAGTAATAATACATATGTATGAAAAAAATGTACTTATGTTAATAGTTTGACGCGACTGGGATACCTACCCAGGTAACTCAAGCCAACATAAATGCTTAGTAGTCTACGTGCTAACTAACCAAGCTACAGTACAAAAAATATATGAGTGATTACCCAAAAAAATTTACAAGATAGTGTTATTCTTTCTACAACTACTCGTATCATTTCTCTGTTCAGAAAGCTTTATTTATTTGTTTGTCTATGGAAATATTCCTTATGGCTAGGCTTCACTATCCTAGACAATCGTACAATTTAATCAACCAAAAATCTGACAGAATTCTGTCCTTCTTTTAAAATCGTTTAAAAACAAGTTTTTGCAACTCTGATCGCATGGAAAAACAATATTTTATGAATTTTTTTCAAAAGATTATAAAATCGTACGACTTGTCAAAAAGTGTGTCACGCACATACATTTCTAAGCCACACTATCATACTTTTTAAACACAAATGCATTTTTTGGCAGATCGTACGACTGAGTATGATAGTGAATCATGGCCTTAACAGACACTAAAAGTATGTATATATGTACATGCGTATGTAAATGTTAAAATTTATGTATAAAACAAATTAGTTAACAGGTATATATAACAAAGAACACCAATTATGAATTTAAATAGACAATGATATAATTTTTTACAACATTAATATTTAAAGAAAAATCGAAAGTCCAACTGATTACACAATCTCCCGACGTAATTAGCTCTGGAAAATTCTACAAATAACGGAAAGAAATACCGGTATGAGCGTTAAGAAATGTTGAAAGAAATTTCATTGACAAAAAATCCAGAGCAAATATCAACATTAATAAGTTTCAAAGTAAAAGAGAAGTTAAGCATAGGCTTTTCAGTGTAGGCAGCTTGATGAGAGTCAGTCGGGCATAATACGACGGCATATTTAGAGGGTTGAAGCGTAACCCCCGAAGACAAAATAACAGGAATTCTTTTTGCACTGACTCAAATGCATTTGAATGAGTCTCATAGATAGGGTCCCATATTATCGATCCATATTCCAATATAGGACTTACCAGTGCTGTATATAACGTTTTCGCAATATACGGATCATCAAACTCTTTTGACCAACGTTTCATAAAACCAAGTGAACCTCTGGCTTTATTTATTGTAGCTGTGATATGCGGAATAAAACACATTTTTGGGTCAAATAAAATTCCTAAGTCCATTATACTGTCCACGGTATCAATTTTAAAACCATTAAGAAAATAATTAACGGTATTCGGATTATTTATAAAAAAGCGCTTTTGCTTGCACTTTTTCAAGTTAAACTCCATCCGGTTGATTTTGCACCAATTATGAAACGAATTTAAATCTAAATATGAAGAAAATTGTGATCCGAAAAGTTATTATAGCGTAGAAAGATTTTTACGTCGTCTGCGTACATTAACACATTTGACATTACGTCCGGCAAGTCATTAATATACAGCGAAAATAGCAGTGGTCCAAGGTAGCTCCCCTATGGTACACCGGAAGCTAAGTCTATATTATTTGACGCTACATTCTGGAAATTTACGTACTTCGTCCTACCTGACAAATATGAAAATAACCATTTTAAACTTAGTTTTGTAAAACCCATAGTTTGCAGCTTCTTTACAAGTAGTGAATGATTTACTTTATCAAACGCTTTGCTGAAATCAGTATAAATTACATCAGCTTGCTTCGTTTGAAAGAGTCCACGATTTACAGCGATAGTGAATTGAAGCAAATTCGTGGTGGTTGAACATCCTTTTTGGAAGCCATGTTGCTGTGAAGATATTATACTCGACGCATGAAAAAGTAACTGCTTTGTTATCAATTTTTGGAAAAACTTGGGAATAACACAAAGTTTTGCAATGCCACGGTAATTTTCAATTTCAGCTTTGTTGCCTGATTTAAACAAAGGAACTATGTTTGAAGTTTTCCAAATAGTTGGGACGAACCCAACTCTAATTGATGTATTAAACATGATAGTCAGAGGTATGGCTATGGTTTCAGCACATTTTATCAAAATACAGCTGAGAATCTTGTCAGGGCCAAAGTTGTTGGATAATTTGAGTTTTTCTATACCGACTAAAATTATTTCATAATCAAGTGTTGGCAGAGATATAGACTGACTCTCAGCAAGGCGAAAAGCATAATTATTAGAATTATCATAAGTTGTATTGGAGTATACAGAAGAGAAAAAATCCGCAAACATATTAATTAACGAGTGATTTTTTAAGAGCTTGAGAATTTTTTAAAAAAAAAAAACGCATAAAATTTGCAAAATCTCATCGGTTCTTTATTTGAAACGTTAGATTGGTCCATGACATTTACTTTTTGAAGATAATTTCATTTAAATGTTGACCGCGGCTGCGTCTTAGGTGGTCCATTCGGAAAGTCCAATTTTGGGCAACTTTTTCGAGCATTTCGGCCGGAATAGCCCGAATTTCTTCGGAAATGTTGTCTTCCAAAGCTGGAATAGTTGCTGGCTTATTTCTGTAGACTTTAGACTTGACGTAGCCCCACAAAAAATAGTCTAAAGGCGTCAAATCGCATGATCTTGGTGGCCAACTTACCGGTCCATTTCTTGAGATGAATTGTTCTCCGAAGTTTTCCCTCAAAATGGCCATAGAATCGCGAGCTGTGTGGCATGTAGCGCCATCTTGTTGAAACCACATGTCAACCAAGTTCAGTTGTTCCATTTTTGGCAACAAAAAGTTTGTTAGCATCGAACGATAGCGATCGCCATTCACCGTAACGTTGCGTCCAACAGCATCTTTGAAAAAATACGGTCCAATGATTCCACCAGCGTACAAACCACACCAAACAGTGCATTTTTCGGGATGCATGGGCAGTTCTTGAACGGCTTCTGGTTGCTCTTCACTCCAAATGCGGCAATTTTGCTTATTTACGTAGCCATTCAACCAGAAATGAGCCTCATCGCTGAACAAAATTTGTCACATTTGAACATTTCGAACCGAACACTGATTTTGGTAATAAAATTCAATGATTTGCAAGCGTTGCTCGTTAGTAAGTCTATTCATGATGAAATGTCAAAGCATACTGAGCATCTTTCTCTTTGGCACCATGTCTGAAATCTCACGTGATCTGTCAAATACTAATGCATGAAAATCCTAACCTCAAAAAAATCACCCATTATAATTGTATCATCAGATGACTAATTTTGTTGAAACCACATAACTTTCGGATTATGAAATCAATATTCTATTACTTTTAATTACTACTCTATACTACTCTATATCTATATTTTGGGTACTCAATACTTCTGTTTTCATAATAGCAATGTACTGTTAATCAGAGTCTACAAGTTTTCTATTCGTATTGTTTCTACTTTTAAGTATTTACTACTAAAAAAATCAATACTCTGTACTTGGTATCCACAACTTAATATTTTGCCAGCACTAATTCAAACTCAATTAAAAGCTCAAAACTTTTATTCCAATAATTCAAACAAATACAAACTTTTCAAATATAAGTTGCTGAATCTTTTTGGGAATTTAAGGTACCTCAGATCATCTTGAATTTACCTTTTCCATTTTGTATTTTCCTCATTAGAGTTTCTCTACCCTCGTTTATATTCAATAATATTTTCATCATTCAGTCATTCACTGCGAAGGAATGTTGCCAAAAACAAACAAAACTTTTTATTAAATCAAGGAATCGAAAGGAAATGCATGTGGTGGAATGAAACATTATCGAAATGGCAAATTGCCATAAATACATATTTACTACTTTAGTGGGTACCCGTACTTCAAATGCACATGCATCATTATACTTCAAATATACATGCATCATTATGCTTGCAAGTAAAGTAGTAACCGTATGCCACCAATCTAGGTCATTATTTGAACATTTTCGAGCAAAATTCAGTAAAATAGATTTTCATTTCAAAAGATCATTTCTTATAAAACAAAAAAATTTTTCTGAAGGAAAATCAGTCACACTTCAATTGCTTTAATTGAAAAGATGTATAATTAAAATGGAATAACATTACATATGGAAAATTTGGCAGTGGCTAGCAACAGAAAAGGATTTACAGCTTTTTCTTTTTAAATAAAAGTCCTAATTAAAAAATATATAGTAGGATATATTTCATAATACATCAATACCAAAATGTAAAAAAAAATTATTACACAATTATTAAAAAAGAATTTTCACGGCTAGTTCCATGATTTGTCATCATAAAACAATACCTATGAACAGATAATTTCCTTATAAAGTTGTATAAAGCAGAACAGTTCGCAATCACTTAAGCCTCTTTCACACTATAATACTGAGTATAAAGATTTTCATTGGATTTTGTAAGATAGAAATCCAATGCGAATTGTGTGATTGTCAAAAAATCTAACGTAACATAACATTTCGTTTTCACACTATCACACTTCAAATAAAATGAAAAATATCAGCAAAGGAACAAGCCGAGACGGGACATTGAACGGCGTCGGCTGAGGAATTTTATGTGGACGGCAGAGGTGCCGGGTCTTAAGTTTGTTTGGCCGTTCAAGTTTTGGGTTAATAAAAAAAAAATAAAAACAAAACAAAAAAAATAATACGTACATCCAACAATTTCTAGGCATGGCACAAACAAAGTACATATGTAGGCGTTAAGACTGATGGCAATTTAAGGCAGGTGCAATTTTAGGCTGCAAAGAACCAAAGCTGAGTGAGTAGCTTGGTTTTTTGCTTTAAAAAAAAAAAACACACAACCCTGATACAATGAAAAATGTTATCGTTTAGAAAATTTTCTAAAAATGGTTTGGTATTATGGGATGTTAAATTTCTTTCCGTATTATTTCACATTTTGATAACATACTGCTTTCACACTATCACACTTTCTCATTGGATTTAAGTATTTGACAAGTCTTAATACTCAGTATAATAGTGTGAAAAGGGCTTTACGAACATATCATGTGAGAAGGTTATTCACGTATATGTGCTGACGTATATGTGTTCATTTTTTGAACTGTAGGAGGCATACACTTAAAATTTACAAACAAAATTTAAAAATGAGTTCGCTATATAAACAAGTAAAAAAATAAACCTAAAAAGTAAAGGGTGTTCCGATAGTGACCTAATTTACATGTATACGGCCTAAGTTTTGAACCGTAATAGGTAAACTCTTGAAATTTTCACAGAAGTTGTATAACTGTGGGTGTATAGCAACGAATACTAAAACTTATAGGGTGTCACGAAAGTGACGTGTTATTTACCTTTACGTCTTTATTTCTTGAGCTGTAGGAGGCAACCACTTAAAATTTCCATACAGTAATTAGAACTAAGTTCGCTTTTAAACTAAATATAAAAAATTAAACCTAAAAAGTAATGGGTGTTTTGATAGTGACGCGATTTGAGTCTAGTTCTGAACGATAACACAGGGCAACAGCAAAAATATGCTCGAGTAACTACCATATACATTTGATGTATCATGGCTACCTTAGTACAAAAATGGTAAAATTTTTAAATTCTATGGATAGATTTTTTTTTAAAAAATTTTTTTTTTAAAATTGCAATTTTTTTGAGACGTTTCTTCAAATAATTAATGATAACTCAAAAACTACTAGTCCGATATTATTAAAATAAATTCAGAAAAATTAAGATTTGCATAGCCTTTAATTCGTCTATATATCGCGTTTCAATCGGATCAATAGTATCGGAGTTAATAATAAAAAACTTAAGAAAAAAATATATTTTTTACGTAAAAATGGCAAAAATTTTTCGTTTTAAAAAAATCATAAAAAATCGAAAACGGCAAAAAACTTCCAGATTCATTTTTTTATTGCATAGCGACATAAAATAGCAACAAAATGAGATATCGACCATAAAAATCGATTGATTTTTTTCGAATTTATTCACATTTTAGTGAATTCGCTCATTTTCACAAAATTTTAGTTTTTTGCTTGATATACGCATTATAGCGGGTTTTCAAATGTGTGAAAAACATAAATTTTCCAATTTCAAGGGGTGCATGTCGGATTAATGTTAGATTTGATGAGAAACTTTCCACCCACAAAATTTTAGTCGAATTCGACAACCGTTAACCACGTAGCGCATAGGCCCCAAATCTGAAAAAAAAGCGTTTAAATCGAAAATAATTGACAAATTTCAGTTTTTGCAAAATTAACGCTATTTATTTTCCCCTTTGCAAAAAAGTGGATCCTGGTCCTTAGGGCAAACACAATGAGATTTACAATAAGCTACATGTCTTTAAGTTTTCGAGTTATTACAATTTTCACTGGCCATTATATGTCCTTGAGAACTTGCCGAAGACAATTTACAAAAACATTTTACTTTTATTTCCTATTTGTTTCTTTTTTAACAATAAAATATAAAATTTCGCTAAAATTGACTGATATCTTCCTATTACACAACGCAACAAAATAAAAAAATTAGATGCTTTTGAAACCACTATACAATATCCAGGTACTGCCAAAGTGTTTTGGATGAATGAGAAATGTATGGCAAAACAAGTACGCGAAATACTGTTTTGGGCAAAACACGTATTTCTGTGGGACACGTGTTACTGTGGAAATACAGTATTGAATGTAGAAAATTGTTTGGAACAGATCTTTATGGCATTTTTATGATTTTCAGAATTAAAAAAAGTAAGCAATAAAGGAAAAGTTTTTTAATTTTTACGATTTCAGTAGAAATCTGATAAACGATGAAATGCTCCTTTTCTGTTGGCTACCTGTCGCCCTTGCTTCATTTTGACAATTGCGGCGGCAAAGTAATAAACGTTCATAAATTTGCGTGCACGCCGAATTGGGTTTTTCCGCTGGCTACCTGTAAAGATTGATTTTTTGCATAGCATTCCTTAATGTTTTTTACGATTCTTGGGAATAGGTAAAAAATAGGACCACATTAAGGGTTGTTCGAAATTTTAGTATCATTATTTATAAGAGCTCCTTGAGCCATTTCTATTCATTCAACAAGTGTTTGCGGTAACAGAAGCATAATTTTCAATCAGCCATGAGCAAGAAAACTAGAACATTTTTATGTAAAAACAATCCGGACTCATTTTGTTATGTGTGCGGCCAATATATTAACGAAAAAAAACGGAAATGCTTCTCAGCTTCATTTCAAAAGTCATATGAAGATTGCTTTAATATAAATCCGAAGAATTTTAACGAACATTGGACGCCGAGTACTATATGTACTTCATGTCGATTCAATTAACTCTAAGCTCATCTAACAAAAAGTAAGTATAGGTTAATACATTTGGAATATTTTATAAAATTTTAATTTTCTGTATAAAAATTTTTCAGACCACACTGGGGAATTTCGAAGCCTATGCTATGGAGAGAAACAACGAATCATGAATCTGATTGCTATTTTTGTTTAACTACAAAAACCGGCTTTGGAAAACATTTGCGATGGTCTTACCCTACGAGGTCTGCTGATGGGTTTCAACTTGCAGTTCTACATTCACAGGAAATTATGGATGCACAAGATCAGGGACCAAGCTGTAGTCAAGTGCTTTCATCTTCACAAGGACACTCAACCTCAAGCATGTGTTCTCAATCAGGAAGTTCAGATCCAGAACTACCTATATCTGAAAATGACGAGTTCATCCCACACAAAAATATCTCACCGAGACCATGGAATCAAGACCAGCTAAATGATGTAATAAGAGAACTTGGATTGTCAAAAGCATCTTCGGAATTACTTGCATCCCGGATGAAGGAATCAAATCTCATAACGGAGGAAACTAAAGTTTCGTGTTACCGTACCCGAGAAAAAGGCTTACTTCACTATTTTGCAGAAGAGGACGATTTTGTCTGCTGCACGGATATTCCTGGTTTGATGACTGCCATGGGCTTACATAGATATGATTCAAGCGAATGGCGTTTATTTATTGACTCATCAAAACGCAGCTTGAAGTGTGTCCTTTTGCACAATGGAAATAAATTTCACTCCTTGCCAATCGCACATTTAACCAAGGTAAAAGAAGAATACTCTGTAATTGCATTGGTCATGAAGAAGATAAAGTATAATGAACATAACTGGGTAATTTGTGTTGATATTAAGATGGTAAATTTCCTATTAGGTCAATAAAGTGGCTATACCAAATACCCTTGTTTTTTATGTTTATGGGACAGCAGAGCTAAGTCAGAACACTGGAAGAGAAAACAATGGCCTTATAGGGAAACACTGGACCCAGGTATGAGGAATGTTATAAATGTACCTCTGGTGCCCCGAGATCGCATCATATTACCCCGTCTTCACATTAAACTTGGTCTGATGAAACAATTTGTTAAAGCACTTAACAAAGATGGTGAATGTTTCCAGTATATTTCAAGGAAGTTTAAAAGTTTGAGTATGGAAAAGCTGAGAGCAGGAATATTTGACGGCCCACAAATTCGCAAATTGGTGAAAGATACCGATTTTCTCAGTTCAATGTCAGAAATTGAGAAAAATGCATGGGATTCGTTTGTATGGGTTATTCAACATTTCTTAGGAAATAACAAGGATGATGATTATGTTGCGCACGTTGAAGAGATGTTAACTCACTTCCAGATCTTGGATGCAACATGAGCATCAAGTTACATTACCTTCACAGTCACTTAGATCGTTTTCCTGAAAATCTAGGAGACTTAAGTGAGGAACAGGGCGAACGATTTCACCAAGATATTCGGACAATGGAGGAAAGATACCAGGGTCGCTGGGATGCACACATGATGGCAGATTTTTGCTGGAGTATTCAGAGCAACACTTCGTTATTCAATAATAGAAAATGTCATAAAAGAAAATTCCAAAGTTTGTAGTTTATAATATTTATTTATTTCCTTATTTTATATGTTGTAATAAATTTAAATAATAAAATATAAAATAAAAGAAAATACATGAATAAAACAATGAAATGCATTTTCGATCTATTCCATCGATTTGACTTAGTTACATTTTTTTGTCAATTGCCTTCGGCAAGTAACTTGAAAACTGTTTAACCGATTTAAAAGATATGTAGCTTATTGTAAATCTCATTGTGTTTGCCCTAAGGACCAGGATCCACTTTTTTGCAAAAGGGGAAATAAATAGCGTTAATTTTGCAAAAACTGAAAATTTGTCAATTATTTTCGATTTAAACGCCTTTTTTCAGATTTGGGGCCTATGCGCTACGTGTTAACGTTGTCGAATTCGACTAAAATTTTGTGGGTGGAAGTTTCTCATCAAATCTAACATTAATCCGACATGCACCCCTTGAAATTGGAAAATTTATGTTTTTCACACATTTGAAAACCCGCTATAATGCGTATATCAAGCAAAAAACTATAATTTTGTGAAAATGAGCGAATTCACTAAAATGTGAATAAATTCGAAAAAAATCAATCGATTTTTATGGTCGATATCTCATTTTGTTGCTATTATATGTCGCTATGCGATAAAAAAATGAATCTGGAAGTTTTTTGCCGTTTTCGATTTTTTATGATTTTTTTAAAACGAAAATTTTTGCCATTTTTACGTAAAAAATATATTTTTTTCTTAAGTTTTTTATTATAACTCCGATACTATTGATCCGATTGAAACGCGATATCTAGACGAATTAAAGGCTATGCAAATCTTAATTTTTCTGAATTTATTTTAATAATATCGGACTAGTAGTTTTTGAGTTATCATTAATTATTTGAAGAAACGTCTCAAAAAAATTGCAATTTTAAAAAAAAATTTTTTAAAAAAAAATCTATCCATAGAATTTAAAAATTTTACCATTTTTGTACTAAGGTAGCCATGATACATCAAATGTATATAGTAGTTACTCGAGCATATTTTTGCTGTTGCCCTGTGTTATTGCTACTTATTTATACTTAGAATTAAAAATATATTCCAAATGATTTATTCAACTTGATTCTGAAAACGCTCAAAGAGTTTTAATGCAAACAAGTACACTG